>OX328129.1:18409570-18734570 GCA_946811695.1 Gonocerus acuteangulatus | reverse complement strand
AATCACAGAACCTCGATGTATGATTACGATCATAATCGTAATTACCTGTGTGATTGCGATTACACATTTGATTATAATTAAACAGCTGTTTCTGTGATTAAAACTGTAATCACAATTTATTCTGTGATTGCAACTGTAATCACAAATTTATTCTTTGATCACAACTTTAATCATGACCTTTCTGCGTTTACGAACCCAATATATATTATATATGTAATATGTTTATCATCATCCCAGAGCAAATGTACTACATTAAAATACTCACCACAATACGATAATCCACAATGTGACCAATAAGTAATAGGGAAACAATGACCCAAAGTGGTTGAATTTGTCCATTAAAAAACCCAACATTTTCTGCAATTACCACTGTATATTATTTGTTAACATTGGGATACTCTAACCAGATTCTTATCAGTAATTACTGTAATACCAACTGATGAAAGCCTAAACTCTTCATATTTATGACTCTTATTATCGTGATGAGATTATTTTTACAATTCTCCTGATCAGTAGTGTGTTTTGTTTGAGACTTATCTGTCGTAATTACAGAAATTGGTGTGACAACGTTCGTAACACAGAATGGTTATGATTTGTACATTACTCATTACCCTTTTTTAAACTGTAACATACACTAAGAAATTATCAATTAAAAGTGATCCATAAAAAAGTGTATAGATTGAAATAGTGGGGGAACTCATGTAAATGTTTAAATAATATAAATATGTGAATATTGAAAAAAGTTTAAATATTTTAAACTCCTTTGCTACCCACAGCCCAGATCAAAAAGGAGGATGGGCATGTTTATGGAAATAAATGTACGATGCTCAGAAAAGTATGCCACATGCCACACCCAGGGAAAGTATTGCATTGCGGGTTTACAGCACCGAAGGACCAGTAGGTCCGGTCAACTTTCAGCACTTTAAGGGTTAATAGACAATACCTGAGAAAAACGACAGTATTTATCCAATAAAATGACTAATACTTCTTTTGTAAATCAGTTTTTACCCAAATACTATTAATATTATACAGTTGATTTGCTGTTGGCATGATTAATCTTATCACTCTAGACGTGGCCTTCCTGAAGAAGTTATTTAAGGGTAAGGCTGTACATAAGACTGAAACAGCAGTGATTACAGTAGTAATTACAGAATAACGAGTATAATTACAATTTTTGTGATTTCGGGTATATTTGCATATGTGATAACGAGTATAATTACAGAAAAATGTGATTACGAGTGTAATTATAACCAAAAATGTGATTACTAGTGGAATCGTAATCACTCGTATAATTACGATTATAAACGTAATCGTAATTATACCATATAAGTATATTTTAAAATTAGAACTCATTTGCATTACAGGAGAGTATAAATATAATGTGATCTTACCTAAAAAGTTTGAAAGTAATGCTCCTATTATAATCAGCTTCCTAAAGTTTGAACAGCCTTTCAAAATCCTTACCAGTAACTTGGAAGCTTACAATACAGCGTCCCAGATAAATACTGGAGTCCGAAGAAATGAGTTCAACTAGCCAGCACTTTTTTTTTTGTTGTACTTAAAAAAATACCACTCTCCCACCGAGGTCGGCGATATAAAGAAATTTATAGACCGTCACAAATGACTCAAGAGGAAACATTGATCGTCGAATTTTGGGCTTGGACGTGCTGATTATTCTACAAACTTCGTTAGGGGACATATTTATTGTGACATATAGATTCTTTGAAATATGGTGTATTCATAATTACCTGAAAAAGAAACAAATATTTTCCTAAAGTAGTTTTTTCAAATTTATCAAAGCGCTGACAATCCAAGAGGCAGTGAGGTTGTAGGACTCGCTTTCATAACAAAATATCTCTAAGCGTTATTTTAATTGATATATATATTTTTTTTTTATTTATAAAAACATATTAAATTTTGGATCAGATTTACTAGAATCGCAGCCCTGAAAATTACTAAATTTTACATATTCTACACGTTGCGTTACTTATGGTGTAAATATGGTACAAAAACGTTATCTTCGGAGGTGGCCAGAGTTGGGCAAACGTTGGCGCGCGCTAAAAGCTGATACCTCTCCGCTAATTTAGCGAAACTGTAGAAAGCCAGCGCTAATAATTAGCGGTTAGCGGCGGCAGTGCGCTAACCGCTAATCTATTTATGAAATAGCTTAAGCTATAGTTACAAGTTGTAACTATAGCTTAAGCTATTAGCAATTACGATATTTCATAAATAGATTAGCGGTTAGCGCACTGCCGCCGCTAACCGCTAATTATTAGCGCTGGCTTTCTACAGCTTCGCTAAATTAGCGGAGAGGTATCAGCTTTTAGCGCGCGCTAACGTTTGCCCAACTCTGGAGGTGGCTTTGATATCCATCGATTTTGAGATATTGTAATATATCCTCTCCATACTAACAATATAGAGGGTGTTTATTTTTCTACATTACAGTAAGTATTTAACCATGATTACCTATATTTTTATTAACAACATATTTAGCGTGTTTCTTACCGTACGGGAGAAACCTGCTTAATCTCTCGATTCAGAATTGGTATCTTCAGAATCCTTACTCTCTCATGGACATAATGGTAAAAGAAATAAAAAAAAATAATCTATAGAGTGCTTAATAAAACTTTATCGGATTGCTGGCAACACAGCATGCTTATCCACAAGTTATTGGTATTGCTTTCTAAATTCGGGTGTTTCATTTGCAGTCTTCTTAATTGAGTGGTGTAAACATCCTTCACAATTTACTCATTAGGGAAACACTTTTTTTTTGTCTTGTACTTTTTATTATTCCTTTTCTCAAGGAGCGTAAGAAAAAAAAGTCTGTAGATTATTTTCACCTTAACAAAATAAAATAATAATATTGGAACGGAATGGTGTCCATCGTTGATTATATATATCGTCGATACAAAAGCAAACTAACGAATATGAAAAAATGCATCTTTCATTGTCCATCTTTAATAATTTCTGCTGGACTTATTTACGGCAAATTCTTCAATCTGACTTCACTCTATTAAAGGGAAAGTATTCCACTATCAAAAGGTCAAATCTACCGAATATTTGACTGTCCAAAAAAAAGTTATGAATAAATACTTTTCCACTCTGAAAAGTGGTGATTTTCATATTCGTTAGTTTGCTTTTGTATCCACGATACGTTGGCTTATAATGCCAAGTGAGTCAATAAGTATTGACTCAGCTAAAACAAGTCATTTTTGAAATTGTTCCCCTCGCGGCGAACCACAATCCCCTAAAAATATGGGACATGTTGGCCCGTACTTATCCAGGAATTTACCTCCTAGGTACTGAACGCATTTGGAGTAAATTCCATTCTTTTCGCAAGCTATTGATTCTGCTTGCTCAAACGGGATACAGTAATAATGCAGGAACAGGATTCAGCGCCCCCCTAGCGGCAGACATCAGAACTCTACGTCCCACATAGTCATATCAAAACAGAGGCACTCCTACTGGGAGTTTCGCGAACCTACGTTTGGCGGGAGAATTCAATTGTTCAATAGTACAAATAACCCCACCCCTTCCGATAGACCGATTTAGTTCATTATTATAACACTTCTTTCTTATTAGATACCCAGGACGTATAAAGAGTTTTGTAACACTACAACAGAAACTTTATTCATTTGAATATACATATTTTGGGTATCGATTTTTAGTAGATAGTATCGATTAGAATCAGCTGATAGATTGGCGCCATTTTTTCCGTCCGGTAGTTGTCTACCGTAGCTCTAAACAATGATGGTGCAAAACTGGTAGAGCTCAGATAAAAAGTTCATTTTCATTATTTGACTTGCTTTTGTTTGACGGTCCGATATAGGATGAGTGGATATAGTAGTGAGTTTTTAATCATTATGTAATCATATTTGAAGTGCATTCTTTTTTTGATAACATAAACAAACATAAATCTAAACAAAAAACAAAATCGCGAGCAATAACGCCTTTTGTTATTTGCCTGAATGAAATTTATTGAAGACGACAAAATATGTAATATTATGACGAGTTTCTATTCTACGCATTACAAATCATACCATAGTATTATAATCCAATCTTATAATGTGTTCCATAGTTTTAATGTCCAATGTTTAAGATCCAATATTTGAAAAAACAAAGTTAGACCGCTTAGGGAAGGGGAAGTATGTAAACGGCGTAAGAATCAGGAGTTATACGACCTATTCGGAGATATTGACGCCGTTGGTATATTAAAATTGGGAGACTTGGCTGGACTAGACATGCAGCTCGTATGACAGAAGAAGGGATTTCCAGGAAAGCACTGGAAGGCCACTTGGACTGCACCGAAAGCAGAGGAAGACCAAGGATTAGATGGGCTCATGGAGTACCTGCTGATTCCTATCTGGAGGAGGCGGTAGTAGCTGGATGGCGGAAGCTCTTGGAGGAGGCCAAGACCCAACTCGGGTTGTAACACCTTGAAAGTAAAATCAAATGCAACTTTTTTCATTACCTGAGATGACTACAACTTTCATTCCAACCATTGGTTGTCGCAGTTTTCAAAAGGTACGTACATGCAACAGTTTCATGAAAAAGTTTGTCACGCAAGATCTGCATTACTAAACACACTCTTCAGAAAGGTGAGTTTAGCTGTATTTAGGATCAATTTGCTTAAGATAACTTATAACAATCTGTAGATATAATAAAATTCTAACGGATCGCTGTCTCTACATGGAAGATATATGGCATAAAATTGGGGGCCTTTAGGTACCCAAAAGAATGATTTCTAGAATTGTTGCCTGTTTGTCTGTGCGCGCTAATCTCAGAAATGGCTTATCCGATTTAAATGCTGTTTTCACTAATATATTGT
This sequence comes from Gonocerus acuteangulatus, assembly GCA_946811695.1. Lineage (NCBI taxonomy): Eukaryota > Metazoa > Arthropoda > Insecta > Hemiptera > Coreidae > Gonocerus > Gonocerus acuteangulatus. The sequence continues at coordinate 18,729,742 of OX328129.1, read as the reverse complement.
GGTAAGCTTCACTTAACATTTAGTGTTTGTTTCATGTCAATCGGTTTATTAATAAAAAGTTATGCCCATGTAAAGAATCTCTTCGAACATTTAATGAACTAGAGTATCGATTCAGAAGGTTACTATAGTTATATGCTTTGTTTTTCTGTCTCCAGCTAATTCTTAAATAAGGCCTTGAATTAAATATCTAATGCATATTTGTTTTTGTTTTTTTCATGTTAAGTTAACATGTCTTATTCGTTAAACTGTAAATACATGTAAGTTACATTTATATGATCTACATAAATATAACCTAATCACGGTAATCTCAGAAACGGCTTATCCGATTTAGATGCGGGGTTCACTAATATATTGTGGTAAAGAAGAGGGTGGGTTTAGTCTGGACCCAAATTACCAACTTGCCACTGCCAGCCGTAATCTATCTATAGATATAATAAAATTCTAACAGATGGCTGTCTGTCCATGGAAGATATATGAAAAAAAAATACTGTTAGGGGCCTTTATCAAAGCAACAGTACCCAAAAGAATGATTTTTAGAATTGTTGTCTGTATGTCTGCTGTCTGTCAGACACTCAATGCACGCTAGGGTTTAACAATCCCTAAGCCCCTTCAAGCCTGTACGCCTGATCCCCCATCGATTTTTTTTAAATACCAATACGACGGTGTTTATAATCCAAAATAAACCTAAAGATATATCCAAAAATTCTGCCCTAAGACACTAGCCACGCAGACGACATTACATCACATTACATTTTGGTCAAGTGAGAGTTCAGAAAATGTCCTTGTGCCTTCAATTTTGTTGTAATTTGTTCGACAATTGACATAATTACACGCTTTCTACATTCATGTTCTTTCTGAACGTATATTTTCCTATTTTGATTAACCTGTTACTCAACTTTAGTTGCTAAACGTGCCGGAAGCTGAAATTGCTTCGGCCTACATTAATGTCTTTAACAGGCATTTTAACGTTCTTACCTAAGTAGGAAAACAGTGGCAAATTAAGATATATATATATATATATATATATATATATATATATTTGTAAGTACCACTATACGATGAAAAGGTTCCGTTTTAGCGCGGTTCCTCCCTCCCCCATAGGGAGGAAACCCGCTTATAAGGTTGATACAATGAAACAATCCGGACGTGCCGACAAGAAAATTTCGCGTTTCAGAACCCCTAGAGACCGAAAATAACGGTGGTTCAAATTTGTATGTATATATATGTATATATTTATTTATATATATATTTGTCTGTTCGCTCATTTCTGGCTTCCCTGATGGTCCGATTTTGATGAGATTTGGTACAAAAATCCGTCGTCCAATTTGAAAGGTCAAGTTCGTTAACCAGCAAAATCCGCCCACTGGAAGATGGCGGTTGGAGCGAAATTCGCGCAGAAAAAATCGTAACGCTTACGTTTTTGAGTTCATAAGCTTGTAAGTACTCTTTTTATAGGCTTCTTGGGCTAGGAAAACGAATGAAACCATTTTCAAGGCGATAGGTTTAACCGTTTTCGAGAAAATTGGAAAAATAGTTTTTGAATGCCGTTTTTGGTTTGGGTACTTAGAATCACGGGATTCAGTTGAAACATTATCTGCATGTTCTACTTTCATTAAAACTAATATGTTGAAAGTTATGTTACGTTTGGAGTTAAGGAAGGGTTAGAATAAAATATTTTATGAACAGACATGAAAAGTTTTGGGAACTTCGTATACTTTCATTAATATCTCGAACACGGTTGGGAAATTTTCATAAGTGGATAGAAACTATTTGAAAGCTTTCTAAATTCTCTACAGAAAAGATTCTGAAACAAGTTTTGATTAGGTGATGACAGTCGAAGAAATAAGTGCTTCAAATACGTCTGTTTAGTTCTTATGAACGAGTGTTTGTCGTTCTTTTTTTAATTTTTGTCTCTTTCCCTTAGTTTTTTATTGATTTTTATTTTTGTAATTTCTTATGTTAAGAAAATGTATTTGTGTGTAAAACAGGATAGGTAAAATGAGACCAATTTTCTATTGCTAGAAATAATGAAAAATTTTGGGAACTTCGTACAATTTCTTAATATCTCGAAAACGGTTGAAAATCTTGGGAAGCGAAAGGTTACCATTCGAAAGCTTACTAAATGCTCTACAAAAAATGTTCTGACGAAAGTTTTAATTAGGCGATGTCAATCGGAGAAATAAGTGCTTAAACCATTAAAGTAATTGATTTCGTTTATTCGAATAGGTTTTTTGTCTGTTTTTATTCCTTGTTATTTCTTAATTGCTTATAGTTGGATAATGTATTTTACAATAAAACTAGGTAAGTAAAATAACAAAACAATTTATTGTTAGAAATATAGATTTCCTAGTTTCCAAGACCTTGTAACTAGCGGGACCCTTTCAAGTGTTGACCGACCCTTCCAGGTAAGATCGTAAATCAAGACCTTTCAAGACTGGTGGAACCAAAATAATAACTGCTTCTATTTTAATCTTAAGGCGATTCGCCAAAGTTGCGAAGCCTTATCAATAAATAAATATTTTAATCTTTCCAAATTAGACTAGGGATAAGAAAAGAACCGCGCTAAGATGATGCAGTTCCTGCGAGTCGGACTTTTTATAAATGTGTTAAGTTGTAGTGATATTTCTAGTTAAATAAATGTACAACCTAAATAATAATGATAAATATACAAAACGTTAGTTAAAATTTACTTAATAATTATCCAGCCATCAGAATGGATAATAGATATTTAAATTTATCACTTACTGATCCTTTGCTTAGATTTAGATAAATATTGAAAAAGGTGGTCATATGCCTTAAAACACAGCTTCAGTCTCGATTTTAAACAAATGATATCGATTAAACCGATATGCATTATTCTGGGGTTGCTTCCAAAATAGGTATATTTTACTAAATTTGATGTGCTAATTCCAGAACTACCAAAATTACCATTTTTGCACAATTATTAATCATACCTAAAACGTTTTAATGTAGATCTGTGTATATGGAACTGAAAAGAAACCAGAAAACGAAGAAATAATGTTTTTCGTATTGTTGAAATGAATGTGCTTTACAAAAATATATCAGTGTAAGAGACAATATTATATACCTTAACTATTTGAAGTCTAATCCATGCAAATTTAGGTTTAGGAAACATACCATAACTTACAACCCCATGTATTGCTTAACCTTTAAGTACTGAGGTATGGTCCCTGGGACCTTAGGGACCTTATGGTAGCCTTTTCTAGAAATCCCCCCTAGTAGTTCCCTTTAAGTACTGAGGTATGGTCCCTGGGACCTTATGGTAGCCTTTTCTAGAAATCCCCCCTAGTAGTTACCTTTAAGTACTGAGGTATGATCCCTGGGACCTTATGGTAGCCATTTCTAGAAATCCCCCCTAGTAGTTCTCTTTTGATTGCACACATTCAATGAATATATAATTTATTTCAAATTTCAGTAAACAAAAGGTCCCAGGGACCATACCTCAGTACTTAAAGGTTAATACAATTTTCCTTTTTACAAATAGGAAGATATTTTTTGAATTATTAAGTTTTTTCCTGGTTGTAAATGGAATTTTATCAATTTTTGCATTAGTTTTGAATATAACTTGGACTTGAATATCCTTAGTGAATTTTTTTATTAAAATGTAAGGAAACGTGCAAAATATGTATAGGTAAGTTGTCTTTCATTGAATCATTCATTCTGACCAACCAAAAGAAGATAAAACAGGATTTATCTGTTGTCCAAGTCATTCTGTAATGACTAACCTATATTTTAGAAATTATATTCTTCCAAGGAATAGCTTTTTTAGATAATATATGACACCGTCTAACGGCGTCATACCATCTCTACTGGGCTACTACCCCAAATGACTTCCCCTTCCACTGGCTGCTTCCCTTACGGTCCGCTTCACTGCTTAAGATCGACGATTCCTGAAACAGACTGAAGGCCTGCACACGGAATTGGGAATAACTGACTTGCCTCTTCTTCCCTCTCGCATCGTCATAGAAGCCCCGACTAAACCCAGATGCCCCAACCGCCGAAGTATCAGCACGCTAACAGAAATAACCGATGAGACAGTCATAAGACACACTTAGACAACAACTTTTATATTTTATTGTGTTTTTCCACATTAGTATGGAAACTCAATATATTTGTAAACGCTAAAAAATGTAAAAGGAAAATGGTTTTACCAGCAGCAGAAGTGTGTTCACTGAAACACAGCAATGAATGAAGCTAACACTTTTGAGGAGGCCCGGTGGCCGTGAGTGTTAAGGCGTGAGCACTTAACACTCCGTGCCGTGGGTTCGATTCCCACTATGGGGTGGTGGCTTTTCTTTAGAAAAAATAAAAGGCATTAGCCCTATCCTCGCTAGGAAAGGGTGGTAACCTATAGATAATCCGTCCCAAAATTCGTAGTCAATAATAATGGACTTTAAACTTTAAATAATAATTTTTTCGGCCTGAGGTTGTCATCGAATTTTACGTTTCTATTATTTTGCTTGAAATGATCTGTTTCCACTTTATCGCAAAAGGTTTTGTAATATTTAAGAAGAAATAAGGAATTTTAAAAAATGTTAATTTCAGTAGATGAAATATTTATTTTTGAATATGTACTATCTTAGTTTGGATGAATGTTAAACGTGTAGTACCCGAAACCAATATTGTAGTTATTTACACTATATCTTGAAAGTGATATTACTTGATTCCTCGGGCTAAAATGCCGCTCAAAAGTTTACCTCTCAAAATCATTAGCACTTTGATTATTTTGGTTGAATTTCGAGATAAACAGTGTTGGGTTGGCAGATTCAGCTGGCCATTTCAAAACAAAACCTATTTTTGTTTTTTTAAAGGCTTATTCAATCGTGAAAGCTCCTTTTTAGGGAACGTATTTGTATGCGAGTGAATTTTCGCCTATTTTTTAGACTAAGAAAGGAAGTAACATGTTGGTGAGGTCACGAATGGGGCCTTTTTTTTTTTTTTTTTTTTTTTTTTTTTTTTTTTTTTTTTTTTTTTTACGCATCTAAAACGTCTACACGTGTTCTAGAGTTTCGTCCAATGGGCCTTAGAAGCTGAGAAATAAAATAAAATAGTTGGAAAAAAGATAGCTTCGTTCTTCGAAACATGTATGTGTGTGTGTGTGTGTGTGTGTATATATATATATATATACTTATTATCCCAGATTTTGCAAGTAACGTTGAATCCAGAACAGGTAGAAATATACCTATCGGAAGAAAATGTGTAACTTTGAAGCCTTTATCGACCCTCCAGATTAGGTTTTAATCGGTTAAATTCCCTTTGAATATGAATATGGTCGGATGGTTGAATCTTTAACAAACATTTTGTTTATTATTTTGGCTCTTAAGACCCATTGGACAAAACGCTCGGACACATGTCGACTATTTCTTGAGGCAAGTTCACCAGGAAAACAAATGGTCAGGAATGATGACCCCACCACCGTAAGTAAAGATTTGGAGAATAAGGTTATCAAGGGTCAGTATGCCTCGTTTCTGCATTAGCTCAGTCTATTTATCAATCAGTTGGTGACGAGCACTGTTCTTAAGTTCTATTCCTTGTTGAGATTTGGAGATTTTTATCTGGAAGACCTTACTAGGTCAGGCTGATTTACCTATTAGGTAAATTTTGAATCTTTGTGGAAAGCCATACCTTCTCTAATTGCTTTCCTTGCTAAGGACATATATTGACCGGCCTGTCTGTTTACGTTCTGCTCACTTACTTCTTATGTTCTGTTCACTCCAACAGTCCGCCTCAGGTCAGGTCGACGTTGAACGTTGAAGGAAGCAACGATCTGTATTGAGGATATAACGGCGTAACGCGAAAATGCATCAGACGCGAGTGTCGATTCTGCTAACATCCTACTTAATTCCAGCTATCCGTCTGGCCTTTTTCTGCTTGAGCAAGGAAAGCAAATGGAGAATGTATGCCTGTCCACAATGCTTGAAAATTTGATTTAATAGCCTCCTCAAAAATGTTATTTGGAAGAGATGGCAAACCGTTTGACAAGAAGTCAGGAAAAAATTAAATCGTGGAAGACATCAACAAATGACACAAGAAGAAAAGAAGTGGTGTTAACCCGTAAATGAGCCATACAAACCTCTCCCATTCCTTCCTCATGTTAAAGGACCCTCAGCCAATTTGCAGCTCATACAACGAACAGCTCCCAGTGAACTAAATTTAGTTGCACCTTGAATTAAAAAATACACTTATCATAGCTAAATGCGTATTAATTTTTCCTAAAGAAGAATTACAACTCAAAGAAACGGCGCTAATGACATTAATTGTTGACATCCCTTAAAAAAAATATTTGCGGAAGATGTGTGATCTGCAGATCGGTAATAGACACGCAGACACGGACACCGCTACTTTGGTGTCGCATTTTCGTTCTACATTCGTTTTTTTTTCGGCCAGTTAGTTCATGACTACATTACATTATTTTAGCATGCTCCATGCTAAAATAATGTAAGAATTATAAAAGAATGAAATCGTTGCCCAGTCAAATTGTAAATACATTTTAGCACTTTCCTCCGAAGGAAAGTAGCTATTGAGGTTGGACTCATGACGGAATTTTAGAAAAATTTCTTCAAATCTTTATCGATCCTACCTAGTAGACACCGAAAATGACCCCCGTTAAAATTTATATATATCTATATATATATATATATATATATATATATATATATATATATATATATATATATATATATATATATATATATGTGTCTGTTAACACGATAGCGGCCAGAGTTTTTGTTTTTTCGTCACGAAACTTGGTATATAGCATTCAATTAGCAAACGATTGAACGAGTTCGTTAACCACCAAAGTCGGTCCACAGGAAGGGGGGGTTTACCCCGAACCCAAAACACTTATTTGACTATGTCAGCCGTAATATTTGTTATATTTCAACGAAACTTGGTATTCGTAGTGTTAATATAGAGAGAAAAGTGAGATATAAAAATGAACTAAATCGGTTCATTAGAAGGGGGGGTTTACTCCGGACCCACAATACCAATTCGCCACTACCAGCCGTGATTTTTGGTATATTTCGACGAAACTCGGTATTCGTAGTGCTAATCCACAGGTAAACATGTGTTGTAAAAATAAACGAAATCGGTTCATTAGGAGGGGGGGTTTACTCCGGACCCACAATACCAATTCGCCACTACCAGCCGTGATTTTTGGTATATTTCGACGAAACTCGGTATTCGTAGTGGTAATCTACAGGTAAATATGTGTTGTAAAAAGAAACTAAATGGGTTCATTAGAAGGGGGGGTTTACTCCGGACCCAAATTCCTAATATACTCATACCGGTCGTAATTTCTGCTGTATTGTAACGAAACGCGGTATACGTCGTGGGTAACTCATGAGAAAGAAGTGTTGTAAAAATGAGCTGAATCGGTCAATCGGAAAGCGGGGGTTTAATTTGTAATATATTTGAATAGAAAAGCCGGCAGACGTAGGTTCACAAAGCCGCCGCAAGGAGCGCTTTCTACCACTAGAGTGACTGTATCCTGTTCCTGCGTTAGATCAAAATACGATAATATGAGGATTTTTGTATTTATTACGTAGTGTAGTAGGTACCATGTGTAAACATAACTCTGGATGCAAATTAATAATTGATCAGTTACTCATTACAAAATGAGAACTATTCACGTTTTTATTTTATTTATGTAGGATATTTTAAGCAAATTGTTCTGGAAAGCAGTCTACACTACCCAAATTCTGAGGAAAGTGCTTAGTTATGCAGCTCCTGCGTGACGGACTTTTTATGCTTATACCTTTTGAAGCAAAGAGTGTCTAGATTTTCTGTTTACGCTGCTGTTTCCTAGGTTCCCTTGCGTGTAGGAAGACTATTACTTCTCGTAAAAGAAGGTTTTTTTGTCAATTCTTAAACAACGTAATTTATCCTTATTACTGCCACTCAAGTATTCTCATTGGTACATGTCCTCTTGTTATTTTTTCTTTTTTTCTTTTTTTTTTTTTTTTTATTGCGCTTCGACTTCATAGCCATGAGCGGCGACATCCCTGGTGCTGCGAGGAATTTTCTCAACGAGCCGTGAGATGAGAAAATTCCTGCCCCTGGTGGGACTCGAACGGGACCCAGGTCTCACTAATGTATTAATAAATAAATAATTATGTTGTATGGTTCACTGAATCTAAAATATCCGCAAAAGTATACAATTTTATTGTTTTTTATACCTGTACAAAGAAATATACGAGCATATACATATATTTTGTAATGAAATAATTAAGTATGTCAACGGAAACTGGAACAAACTATGAAAATTATTACAGGGCGGTTTATGCTAATTCGCACATTAGAAAACTAATCAAGGCAGAAGAAAATTGGATGACAGTGTTGGGATGTATCCACAATGGATTTCCGGTGGGATTTGCTGGGAAATAAAACCATGTTTCGTGTATGCAGTGTCACTTAGGAACGAAACGACCTTGTTAGATTGAATTGAAGAATGCATTCTTCCCCGAACAGCAACTGTCTTAGATTTATGGAAATCTTATTTAAAAATAGAAAAAAAATCAAGGGTATAATTACTAACAATATGCTGTCAACAGTTATCACAATTTGTAATATTTATCTTGGAAACATAGCATTTGAACTCCTAGATGCGTCTCCGAACTAGCGTTTTCTAGAATTTCGAGGGTTGACAACCACCGAAACTCTAGAACACCAAGCCCTCTAGTCTGGTGGCTGTTCCTTCGGCTTCCTCGGCGCTCTGGACAGTTCTTTATTTGCTGCTGGTGTTGGAGAAGCCACAGAAGGCTACAACGATATACCTGTCTTCTACAAGAAAATACGCTTTCTTGGCGGGGGCAGTGATCTCCATAAGGCCCATTAACACTTTGATCAGTGCGAGTGCATGTGATTAGTTGTTCCTGTGAGTTATAGTGTTTAGTGCGAGTAGTGTCCACTGTACTGATTAGCGTCCACTGTACTGATTAGCGTCCACTGTTTTGAACAGCAAGTATAATGCTCGAACAGCCTCAAAAACTTGATGAGGTCCACTTGCAAGAAATCCTTAAGGAAGTTTTATACGCGACGGTGTCTGAATGTGATTAACTCGATTAATCAGAACAGTCAAGACCAAGAAAACCTACGGAACGAAAGCGAATAACTAGAAGAGCCATTCATGGCGCAAGCTACCAACTCCTTATGGAATCGGCCTCTGAAGATACCATGGAATATTACTATGCTATCAGGATGACTGAAGAGTCATTTAATACATTACTAAACCCCGTAGCACCCGTCATACAGAAATCAGAAACATTTAAGAGACTTGTTTTGCCAGCAAAAGTGAAATTGCATGCTACTTTACACCTTTTGATAGGTATAAAATAGGCCCCAGTGTGTTTAGTGGAGGCTACTAAACAGAAAAATGGAACGTGCTTCTGTTCACTCTTTAATAATCACTCGCACTAAACAATTGCGGTCCACACGTGTTTTGTAGTAATCACTATACACCTGCGCTAAGCACTCCCACTTATCAAAGCGTAAATCACTATACACCTGCGCTAAGCACTCCCACTTATCAAAGCGTAAATGGGCCCTTACTGCCGATAGCTGTGCTCTTATTAAACTTCTTCACTACCTTGTTTCGTACCATATAAGATGGAAGCAGAGGTTTCCTGTGGTGGTCTCCGGTAACTTCAAGATTTTATTAATCTTTTGTAACTATGTTGCTTTACGTTACGTCAAAGTTTTCTTGGCACTTTCCGTCGGAATCCAACTAGTGAGGATGGGCTCATGAAATAATTTATATATGTGTTTCTGTTGAAATGATAATGGGCACCATTTTTCTTTTTCATTACTAAATTTAATATTTATTTACATGAGTTCGTTTACCAGCAAATACGGCCCTCTGTTCTTCCGCCACAAAGTATTAATGTTTTCCTAACGGACAAAATGTTTGCTATATTGGAATGAAACTCGGTATTCTTTGTGCACAATTAAAGGTCCTTTAGGAATGTAGGATTTCTCTGAAAACTTGATTATTGATTTGCCGATAATTTTTGTTTCCTTGCAACGAAAATCGGTGGATATCTTGTCCATCTTATGAGAAACTAGTGCTCAGAAAAGAAATCAGTGCATTATGAGTCAGCTTTAATCAAATAAAAATCATATAAAAATGTTATCATTTAAACAGTTGATCATTACAAATACAAAAAAAAGTGGAGTTATTGTAAGCAAACTGACGGAGAATGGCCTTCGAGCATAAGCCAAAATAGAAAAGGTTTTTTTTTATCCCGCTCACGAATAGGTCATTCACTGCTGACGCAATGACATTCTTGACGATAAATTACAGACCACTGTGTGAATTGTACAGCACCCCATCAACGATAAAACACATGTGACACAATGTCTGCCGATAAAAAAATCTGTGACTTATCGGGGAATGTGATAGAACTTCTCTCTGCTGGTAACCAATATAAAGAGGAGATTTACACAAACTTAAAAACTATTATAGCTCGCAGGAAGAGCGAGCTATAATAGTTTTTAAGTTTCTGTAAATCTCCTCTTTATATTGGCTACCAGCAGAGAGAAGTTCTATCACATTCCCCGATAAGATTTGGATGTATAATGTATATTATATTGCTATCATCTAATGTATAATTTGGAACCCAAAATGGTTTTTAATTTTACATATCTTATATTACTGCCAAATTATTATTAATGCTAGAATACATTGAAATCACAACAATCAATCAAAAATTGATTATTAATATAGATAAATTCTTATTTATAAGTGTGAATAAAAATGTGAGCCCCGGAAGTCAAAGGGGTCTCACGACAATCGACCCCTCCCCCTCATTCATAGGGAGGAACCGCGTTTTTGACAACTAAATAGGTTACTAGATACTCGCTCAAAATTATCTTTACAGAACAAGAGACGGATATACACTTCTATACTTCAACCCACCTGGACGTATGGCTTGGAAGTTTGGGGGTGTGCCAAGCGATCCAATATCCTCAGAATCCAATCTCTCCAATCCAAAATACTCCGTAAAATAGTCAATGCTCCATTCTATGTTTCAAACTTCGCTATCCATAACGACCTAGAAATCCCCTTTGTCCAAACCCTATTCAAAACCCGATACCTTAACTTCCACTCCCGTTTGTCTGGTCCCGACAATCCACTAATCAATAAGTTGTCCTCAATCTCCATTCCTGGTCCACCTCGAGCGTAAAGGGCCTTTATTGTAAACAAAGCTTGTAAAATAATGTAAATGCTACAAATAGCTAAAACAACAATGTAAACCTAAGATAAAATTCCAAGCTAATAGGTTTTGGTCAATGGGCTTTTTCCCTGTCGGTCCTTCATGTCCTATCTTCAAGAAAATACGAATTTATAAAAGTACTTTGTGTATTATATAATTTGCATGTGTATATATAAACTGAAATATTTACTCAGTGAACTGCTGAAATTGTTGGCCGTTTGCCTACAGCGCTGTAGATGGGCGGTGCAGCTGACGTTGCCTGCTGGACTGTTACTACTATATTAGCAGTCTCCCCACTCTCTTAAAAAATGTAAGCTAATATATCATTCTACTTCATGTTCTTTGCCCCATTCTCCGGCACAGGAATCACCAATGGCACAGTTTTGCAGGAAGATTGCAACATTATAAATCCTTAGTGTCGTTTGATTTGTTTTGAACTACCGCATATCAAAGCAACTATCCATTTAGGACATGAAGACATGTAAATAGGTATTTCGGTTGTACTCATAAATTTTTAAAACATTTCTTCAATCTGCCTACTTGGTACCAAAAATGGAGGCCTCGGCTCTCGCCCTGGTGGTCCCGACGTCGAAACTTGGACCCATTCTAAAGATTCTGTCACAACTTGACAGAAAAATTTAAAATGAGATTTTATAGAAACACCCAATTTTTTTCAGAAAAATATTTTTGAGGCAATGATTTTTTTTTTTTTTGTATTGTTCAAATAGGTCCTAAAACTGAATTGAGTAGAAAGGAACATGACTAACACCATTCTATTAAAATTTCAAGGTATATTCGGCTGTGGTATTATTCCTGCTTGTATTTAATCCTCGATCAATTTTAGTTAATTGATACTTTCTCGAAGACAATAGTGGGTAAATATTCTGTAAGATTTTAAGAGGAAGTTGATACAAAAATTAATGAAAGAAAAAAAAATTTTTTTTGTCATTGTCGCGTTTTTTCCATTAGATCTAAATAATATTATGCTAAAAACAGAAATAATATAAAAGAGATAAATAATAAACAGCATGGTGTTAATGACCTTGGTAGTCGGAGCACCTGTAATAAATAAAAAATAATAATTCAGATAATAATGAAAAAAAAATTAAATTCTTAAATATTATAATTTACTGAGTATCATAAAATACGTAAGTTTTTTTTTTTTATTATTATTTTTTATTTTATTATTAAGGTGCTTCTACTACCTAGGTCATTAGCACCCAAATATGGTAAAAAATACGTAAGTTTGAGAATTTTAAATATGATATTTAGTAATAGTACGTTAAATATAAAAACTTTTGGTGTAATTGACTCAGCTGGTATTAAAGAATGTTAATGTAGTTATGGCCCCTGAAAAGGTGGTAGGGTGGCCACGAAACATGTAGGGCAAAAATGAATGGAATATAGGGGTACGGAAATTAAAACAAGTTGCTATTTCTTAATGGGTCACACACTATATACTGAAACCGCTTTATTGGGCCAAAAATACTGCGGAGTGTATACATAGTGTATTTATTCAAGAACTTCGCAACTTAAACGGAATTCTAGAAGTTTTATTTAATTTTTTTTTTTTTTTTTTAACTTTCAATAAGTTTTGAGTTGTGAAGGTACACATGCTTTATGAGCTGTTTTTGTAAATAAATTATTATGCATTAATACTAAATAACTCAAAATATAGCAGTGTTGACTAACCTCTTAACGTGGATCTGTTCTTAAGCAGTGTTGCCAACTGAATGTTTCTCTTATATGCCCTCACGTCCCCCCCCCCCTTTTTATTTGGAAGTATACTGTAACCATCGCTTCCGGCAGAAATAGTCTTATTTAGAACAGTTTTCTTCATCTAAAGGGTGTCTTTCTTTTACAGACTTGTGGTTTAACTCAAATTTGAGGCGTGGTCTTGCGACATGTGATAAATATATGTAAATCAATAGAAAGGGATATATTTATTGACACAAATATGTAACAAATAAAGGACTCTTATCTTATCATACCCAAACAAAGGGGTATCTCAAGAATTTGAGGACAATATCAGTTATTTAGCACTTCCGTTAAAAAGTAAATCATCTAATAGTACGTAAAAGTTTTCGAAAGTAGTTTTACATAAGGAGGAAACCCTCTTGTAACTTCGTACAATCGTACAATATCTATAAAACTTCGTTGTATATATATATGTATATATATATATATATATATATATATATATATATATATATATATAACGGGGGGGGGGGGGTTACGGACACAAATTACTAATTTGCCGATTACGGTCCAATTTTTGTTATATTTCCATAAAACCCAGTATTCATCGTGCTTATGTAATAAGTTATTTTTGTATATTTTATTAATTTATTGAAACTGGGTGGGTATAATGAAATATTTCATCATAATCGAACCACTATTGCAATGGTCATGGCAATTTTTGTCATGGAAACTGGTAACATTTTGAACGCATTAGATAAAAGCCAGTGTATAGACAAGATATACACATATTTAAAAAATACAAATATATTTAACAAACTGTGACGATACGTCACATAATAAGATCCTCTATTTACGTATCTGTCTAACATTATTTGTACAGGTAATCTGAAAAGCAGATATATCTATCTTTGAGAATAACATTACACCAATCTATTTCAAGCATTAACTAAATCTGAACATAAACAATACAGACACAAACTAAACTGTTTGCTATGAACAAATTGCAGCATTAAATACATTTTAATTGGTAAATTACTGTGTAGCGAAAAACAATAACAATAAAAACAAGCAATGTAGTAATAATGTGCAATATAAGTATATGGATAATGAAAAGGAATAATGTAATAATAATAATGTGTAATATAAGTATATATATATATAATAATAAGGAATAAATGTAATAATAATAATATTAATGAATAAAATAATTATATAGATATAATAATGTGCGCTATAAGTCTATAGATAATAATAATGTATAATGTATGTATAATGTAAATATAAACAATATAGATATAGTGCAATAATATACGCATATGTATATATGTGTGTGTATGTGTATGAATTCTGTAATCATGTCATCATCATTTATTGTCAAATCATCATATCTCCATTTATTGTTAAATCATCATTTATTGTAATCACTGTTATTATCATTTATGTAATCATCGTTTATTGTTATAGAGTATATCGCTAAAAACTGCGAAACTTTTAATAAATAAATTATCTATTTAATCCATGCGTGATTTTTAATGTTTACTTTTTCAATACCAGTCACGTTTATCCCCCACTTACCTAACTGGTTAAATACCCCGAAAACAGATGAGAAATCTTATTAAGGAATCTAATCAAAAGCTTATTAAATTCCCTTAAAAAAAAAACGGTTCTTATGCAATTTTTGACTGAGCAATTTCAATCGGGTGAATCTGTGCTCAAAATTCCAGGTAGCCGGTGTCGTTTCTTTTCAAGGGGTTTGCATCAGTTTGTAAGTGCTTGTTGATTTAATTGTAATTAGCAATAAACTGATTTTTGCATTAATCAAAAAGATAAATGCGAATATTGCATGGGGTTGTTAAAGCAGTTTTCCTGTCTTCATACTACTTGTTTCGACATGTTTCGTGCATATTTTTGCACCTCTTCAGGGGCACTTCTTGCTACGAAGTCCTCTCGTTACCATGTACTCGCTCTGGAGTAAATGTGTGTGTATTTATGTTTGATGTTTATTTTTCGTCGCTGGGATCACATTTTTGGATGGAACGGCATTTTTCTCCAGCGGTGGTACTCCTCCACACTTATTCCTGGAATATTTCGATGGGTTCATCTCCATCTTCGTCAGCCAGGTCATTGTTGTTTCTTCCTCGGTGGTTGCCGAGTAAATGACATTTTTCTCGATCTGGACGCCTTATCTCCTCTCTAGCCCCAGTATCGGCGGACCAATGATGTTGAAGCTCACTGGTGTTAGTTGGGAACCTGTCCGTTGGTATTGCGTCTTTATTTTTTTAGTTATTTTTTTCTCTTTCTATAAAGCAAATGTATTCAGTTGTTTGTCTCCCAGTGCCCTGGGTGATTTTTAAACCACCTTCAAGGCTCTGCGGAGCTCAACTGGTGCCGAAAGCCTTCTTTAAGCGCGCGATCCGACCACCCCGTGAACGGAAAGGCGTAACCAGCACGTAGAACTACAATATCGGCTATTGCAGATTAGAATTGCAGAAAGATCTAAATCAATGGTGATTCCAGCGGATGGAGCCGGTACACCCCTGATAAATTTCCAGGCCCCGGATCAGTCGACACTGATATGGATCAGAAGTCCTGCCATGCGAGAAATTAAAAAATATATTGTTCTTTTGAGAAAATTATTTTTGTTACCCATTATAAATATATTTATAATAAATATGTCTTTTTTTTATTTAATTTGTATTCATTTTAACCCAATTAACATAGTTATTTGGAAAATAAAGTAGGTAATGTATTTGACACCGCTTTGTGCTATGTGCACTGAAAAACACCGTGTTGGAGGAGGGTTAAATGATGACGTATTTTTCTGAAGATTACTTACTTACTGGTGACCGCTTAAGTCCATGAAGGAGCATGGCCTCTGCTAGCAGCTTCTTCCATTCTCCCCGGTCGGGAGCGAATCTCCTCCAATGGTCCTTCAGGTCTTTATCAACATCATCCAGCCAGCGAAGACGGGGGCTATACTCGCATCCGTCTTCCTCCAGGCTTGCCTTACAGGATTTTCCAGGGTAGTCGTGTTGGTCCCATCCATTCCACATGGCCAAGCCATCGCAGACGCCCCATCTTTATGTGAGGCATTTTCTGAATATTATAGGTAGGAAATATTTAATTTGGAGTAAGGTGCACATAAAAATTGCATTGTAAGGTCGTTAAATACTTGTTTCTTAAATGTATTAGAAATAGTAATAATAATAATAAATGAACCTCTTTGTTCCGCCTTTAAGAAATTCTCCTCTACAAAGATTGTACAAAGAGGTACTTTGCTGAGGATTTGATAATATTCGTTTTCTTGTGACGGTGTCTCCTTCATTTCTGTTCGCATTATCTCCACTTATTTTGGATTTATTTCCCTCCCCTCGAGTATAATTCCTTCTTTGACCTTTACGCACTGGAAAAAATAAATCCACAAAATAATTAAAACTTATTGTCTCCAAGCATTCCCCTCCCCAGGAGCCAACCGAATCATATATATATATATATATATATATATATATATATATATATATATATATATATGTATTTATATGTGTGTGTGCGTGAATATCATACATGACCTGTAAAATCCCTGATGAGAATAAGCTTGGATAAGCTTGGAGAATAACCTCATGAAGGCATTCCTGTCAAGTGCAAAATATGAGTTATGGTCCTCCACTGAATGCCACTGAGGGGCTCGTTTTTCAATATACTTATTATTTTTTATACTAGATGATGCTTTTATAAAAAAATCAAACAAAGTATTTTTGCGACAGGCGATTTTAGTTGAACATTTAAAAAAAACAATAATCAAAATCGACCAATTTTTGTCAATTGGATTGGAAGTGCCCACGTATACGTTGTTAATGGTCATTTTCACCATAAGGAGTATTTTCTGACATATGGTGCCGTTTACTTTTTTTCATTCGAAGAAACTTTTTTTTAAAATTATGTATGCGTCCATTGTTAAATATTAAACTGTTTTAAGAAGTGAAACTTTAATTTTATTAAGAATTGAAAAAAAAAATTTTTGTGTTGTCACGTTCCTCCGAAGAAAAGTAACTATGTTAAGTTATGTTTAACTTGCACCTTTACGTGACGTCATTTAATTTTTTCGACCAATACGATTTTTTGTTGTTTTGTTTTGTGCGGAATGGCTGGCAGAGGGTGTGGAAGATAAATCCTATACTTTTAATGATTCTTACATAGGCATTTTGAAAGAATGCCTATTCACGAGTGTTTTAGTTTTTCGCGTTTTTCTTGGAAACAAAAAGGAGAAAAATGCCAAAGCGCTTTTTTTCTTTCTTTCTTCATCCAGCATGGATTTCCGAAGTTTTTCCGTTTATTTTTGGGACACTCTGTATATTGGTCTGTTCGCGTAATAATGGTCCGATTGAAATATGGTACGAAAATCTTTCGTCTAATTTGAAAGGTCAAGTTCGTTAACCAGAAGAATCCGTCCGCTGGAACATGGTTTTTGGAGCGGAATTCGCGGGGAAAAAAATCGTTACGCTTACTTCATATGCTTGCATGTACTCACTCGTTTTAGAGTTAAAAGTCACCACATGTTATTTACATTTATCTGATTGGAAAGTGCATGGGCGTTTATAGAAAATTATTTCGGGTGTGTGGAATAATAATTATCTAGAACTTGGAATAGTTAGCCAATTAAAACGCTATTACATCCAAGAAAGTTTAATTTTTTCTGAGCTAAGTGGTCTTATTGAATTTATTTTTATGACATTTCATGAAATTTAATCGGTAAGAAGTGAGGGGCAGCCCCCCTTATACACGCCCATGAGAAAGTGATAAATAAATGCTTTATGTAAGAGAAAATTCTTGTAAATAATTTAAGCCTTTGTAATGATGGTAGAACTGTTGCTGGTATTTACTCTAGGATTAGAGGCTAATTCTCTCATTATTAGAATGTAGCTACTTTATCCTGCAATAGCACGCAAATTCCTTGTGGTTGTAGAAAATAATTTTGGTCAGTTCACAAATGGGAAAGATGAGGCTGGTATTGTGCTGCGCATCAATGGAACTATTAGTTATTTTACTCGTCACGTTTTTCGTAAAAACAAACTGCGATGAAAAGAAACTAGTTTTGAGGAGTGTGTATTGGACTAAGCCTTCTGCCAGGATTACTAAAATAATGGAAGTGCCTCCCCCCGGAATGGATGTTAAGAAGACCGAAATCTCACCTGGCCTGCAAAAAGAGATTGTATCATCCATAATAGATGTTCCAAAGAAAAGCTGCTCTAAAGGTATGAGAAGAGACAGGAATGGCCGCTGCCAATATATCTTCTAGTATTGTAAAATTAATTGAATTGTCTAACTATTTTGAATTTTTTTCCTCCAATTTACTTTGACTCTGATTGCCTGTTCTGTGTACTTATGAATTAAAGAAAAATATTTTTTTAAGGACTCAAACTGGTGATGAATTTTTTTTAAAAAAAGAAGAAAATTCAATACTAATTGTCTTCTATGTTTTAATTCTGGAATTGTATTTTCTGATTGTCCTATCCTACGTTGTATGTACCTTTTTTATCGTCAATAAATATTGTAGCCAAAAATTATATTTTGTTTCATTTGTTAATTTGTTTGCTGTTTCACAACTGTTCACAAATTATTATTTAATTTTTCTCTGTGATGAATTGCCCTTGTCGTGGTCTCAAGAACATATTAATAAGTAAGTACAAATTCAATAAAAATTTAAAAAATCATATTTAAAATATAGAAGGTAAGATAATCAGAGTCTGTTGGTATGAAAACAACTACATTTTATAATGTTGTAAGTAAAATGAGTTTTATTTTTGCCAATGTTTTTGGCTTGACGTGCAAGACTTCTTCTGGGCTATGGAGGAGAGGGAGAACAGTTCCTCCACAAAATGGAACAGTTCTTTCTCTCCCCCATACCTCTGAAGAAGAGTAGGAAGTCAAGCCGAGTTGGCAAAAATAAAACTCATTTTAGTTATAAAATGTTGTTTTTATTCAATCACATGACTTAACCCTGAAGATCTACACCTTCTATATCTCAATGGTAGACTATCTCTTCTCATATATTTAAATATATATATATATATATATATATATATATATATATATATATATATATATATATATATATATTATTTTAGCTTTTGATATATTTGTAGAAAAAAAGTTATTTGAAGCTATAACAAGTGATAATAATATTACATCAAAACTGAATAATTCAGAAAACTTTAAATAACTATCAGGAGTTGCTCCCCGCAATTGTAACCTAATTTATTTAACAATTTTGTGGAGCAACTCCTCCTAGTTACTTCAAGAATTCATTGATACTTCCCCACCCTCTCCTTCGAATTAAATAATTTGTTAAAGCCATTGCATCTGTTTCAATGCAATTGAAAATATAGACAGGATACTAATGAGCCATACTGCTTAAGTATTTCTAAAAATTTTAAATTTATCTATTAATAAAATATTGGGGATTATTAAGTGAGTAATACGCGTTTTTCTCACCATAAATACAGTTAGACCACTTTCAAAATTAACAATTAGATTCGTTATACAATTTTTTAGGAGTCCAAGTCCATTCAACATGTTTCAAATAAAAAAAAAAATTACTTCATTTATTTTATGTGTTTTTATAAAACGCCAAAAGTTTGAGCACTTAAGACTCCGTCCCAAGGGTCGTTTGTTCAATCCCCAATAGGGGTGGTGGTTTTTCTTTGGAAAAAAGAAAAGGCATCAGCCCTATCCTGCTAGGGAAGGATGGTGGCTTATAGATATCCCGTCCTAAAAACCTGAGTTAATTAAAATGGGCGTTAAAATTTAAATAATAATAACTTGTCAAAAGCATAATTTTTGATTCAAAACATTTTTAAGTACCTAACGTACACAATTACAAAACAATTTATGACTCATCTACATTTTGTTTGGTGTAAAAGGGATTCGAAGAAATCATGATGTTCAGGTTGTATATATCCCAATAGGTATGGTCTAAAACAATATTTTGGAAATTTCCTGGTCTACCCTGATGTGGTAATAAATTTAGGACTTTTAAATTTTCATTCGCGTTCATTGATGTCTGATAGATTGATAACTTATATACTGTTCACTTCTGTCAAGGTGCATTTAAGTATAACTGGACTTGGGCCAGTTTCATAGTAAACGGATCACATATTTAACTAAGGCCGTATAAACATGGGGCTATTCAAAAGGAACTGATTAGTGATACGAATTACTAAACCACTATTTGAGTCTCTACCTTTGTAATTCAATGGGACACCACACACAACGTTACTCGTTAGCGACTGGTTGCCTGGGGACTTGCATGTCCAGTCACCACGGGATCAGTTACTAACTTGAGTGTGATGGATGACCAACAAATCAAATCTGTCGCTGGTGTGGGAAGCTGAAAAACATTTTATATTACCATCTTCCTGGTTATTCAAGGAAATACGAAATGGAGAAGGCGTGGGCAGAGGTCAGGAATGTCGTAAAATTGACCTATTTACCTATTCTGAAAACACTTTTCAAGATATAGGTGTATCCTATAACTAATGGCTATTCTTCATTTCCGACGCCTGACGTAATTGTACAATATTTTGTCATGGGCGTATAAAGAAAATAATTTTAGGGAGGGCTGGGAACTTTTTGGAGGTATGGAATACTAAAAATCTAGAACTTGGAATAGCTAGCCAACTAAAATGCTATTACACATAGAAAAAAACATTTTTTTCTGAGCTAAGTGATCTTATTTAATTTATTTTTAAAGTTTTTATGAAACATTTTTCAGATTAAATCAAACTTGGGGGGGGGGGGGGGGGGCTTGAGCCCCCCTTGTATACACCCATGTATTGTGGTTTCTTCATCACCTGAATCTTTCAAAATTTCACCTACGACAGCCATGATAACACTGAACATGAGAGATTTTTGTTTGTAGTGAGTAGCCTCATGTGTGGAGCCAAGTCACCAATCAGTCTGTAACAACTGGTTAGTAACCCGAATTACCAACAGGTTGTGTAACTAATTTACTAATTAGTTACACAACCTGTAGGTTCGTGTGAATCAACTAAATATGAAATTTTATATATCCAGAATTATTTTATCTGCTTGGGATATACCTTCAACAGCTTTATAGATGAATAACCTAGTTGATCATGTAACCACTGCCAAACGGAAATAATTGACGACTAGACTTGGGGCACTTTGAGAATAAAAGGCTCACATCAAAAATATCTGTCTGGTTGAAACTAAAATATAATTTAGGAGATCTGTTGAGATATTTTTAAATCACAACATGGATAAGGATACTGTTCCTCAGAATAAAACTTTTTTCACATGTCCTCCCTCTCTAGGGAAGAAACCCGCTTTCGACATCAACCCAATGTGTATATATATTTTTATATATATATATATATATATATATATATATATATATATATATATATATATGTGTGTGTGTGTGTGTGTGTGTGTGGTCAGGCTCTCTTCACTTAGGCTCAAAATCAAAATATATAAAGCCATAATAAGACCCACACTAACCCATGGAGCATCTTCCATGAGATAACTTTAACCGGCCACACTACGGAAGATCCAAGCCTTCCAAAACAGGATCGGAAGATGTGTCCTGCATACGTCTTATTAGTGCAGACAAGACGAGGTACTGTGGGAAGAACTTGAGATACCTGGGGTGGAAGAATTGATTAAAGTAGAAGACACATTAAATTCTATGACCTCAGGTACTCCGGAAATCTTCTCTTCGCAGATATCACTTTGCTGCGAAACAGGCGCAGCAGGTGGCAAGGCACTACATCTGCAAAACATCTGTACTATATGACGGATGAGGAGGGAAATCTGCATTGACCGATGGAGCAAACCGATGGATTCTTCAAGGGAAGACTCAATGATCACTCATAATTATATAGGGAAAGTGGAAAAGAGCATGCACTGGCAAAAGCCAGCAATTTTTGTTTGTAAATATGGGGGGGGAGGAAGAAAATTCATTGAAAATATGTATATATATTTCTTTTCAAATCTGTGTGTGTTTCTAAAAATTAAGTTCCTAATGAAACAAATCCATGTTCACAATCCAATAAAATATTATAATTTTAAAGGGTTTACTATGGATCAAAAGTTTTTATTATTTAATTGTGATTTATGAAAAATATAGTTGTTTTTTTTTTTTTTTTTTTTCAATCCACTCCTAGATCCCAGTGAAGTCTTATTAGTAATATTTTGAAATGTATTAGCTCTTTAACAAGACAGAGAGCCACATGAGCTTAGAGACCCAAAAACCGAGACTCATCCAACCTTATGGGCCTCCTCCACCCATCTCTTCCCCTTTCTCCTATCATGATCTCGTTTTTTCTTTCTTTAAAACGTTTTCTGTCCCCATTGTTTCATCTTGGACTTTTTCAATTGTTATGAAATTATTTTTATTCTTTAAAATAGCAATCTCTCAAATATACGTATAAATAAAAAAATATATATATACAACGCCACAGTGGTTGTATCAAAACTCCTTTAAAATGGCTTGACCGATTTTAATGAAATATTGTGTGTATATTCGCTAGGTCTGAGAATAGGATGTTAACAAATTTTCATACCCTTTTCACAACCTCATCCTCAAAGGAAAATTACATTTAAAATAATACAAATCACCTTAGATAAGTCAACAATTAAAATCTAGGGAAAATAACATAATGTGCAATTCTAAAATTCAGCAATCTAATTTTTAACCAATTACTGCCAGCAGACAAACATTGAAAACATTTATAACATTTTATAGAACAAACATAAACAAACTAATTCAAAAATCCCCCCCCCCCCAATACAACCCACACCTACCTCCTATACCTCAACAAGGTTCACTCGGGCCTTCTTTCGACTGTACTGGCCCTCTAACCTAGCTAGGTGGGGGAGGCTGGCGTTAGGAACATATTAAAAAGTGCCTCCTTCTCCTCTGCCATTTTAACTCAGTCGTGTTATTTTATTGTAATTTTCCTTTTTCGATGGGTGTTAACAGGACACTGAGGATGAGGTTGTGACCTCGAAAACGTTCTGTTGAATAAAAGGAATAAAAAAAGTGGAGGTGTTTGCATCCTATTTACTGTGATGAACCTTCACCAGCCAACCAACCACAATTGTATTTGAAAATGTCAGTTTCGTTATTTTGAATGGTTTTTCACCCCTTTATGTCTCGTTTTTTTTTAATTTCATTCAACAGTAAAATGAGAATTTTAGAGAAGCAAGGTAAAAAACTGCAAAACATATTTGTAATAGTATTTCCTGGAGTGAAAGTTGAGAAGGCGGAGAGAGTTATTTTGTTTAGGATACTATCAGTTTCTGTTTTGGCGCCTTTCTTGCTTCTCTTTAGAGATTTCAGACCAGTCGCTCTAAATCGGTGATTTGGTTTTACATCTTATCGCTTAAGATCAAACCAAAACATACATTTTTTATTCGAAGCTTTCCCATATGGATATGGAACCCCCTAAGATGACGCAGTTCCTGTGAGTTGGACTTCTTATGAACTCTAGTGAATACAAGAGTGAATAGAGCTGACAAAAATAATTACTAGATATCGCAAAAAGCTGTCACAGTGGTGGCTTTCAGTCCTGAAGCGAAGAAATGCCCATAGCACAAGAGTGGCTATCAGCCCATGGGGCATGCAATGAGTGGCACAAAATTGGCTCTGAGTCCACTTAGTACGCTTGCAGAAAAGTGAATATTAGAGCTCAGAGCATGCCGGCCCGCTGGCACACAAGTAGCTCTGAGTCCATGGTGCACACTTGCCGGAAAGTGAATATCAGAGCTCAGAGTATGTTGGCTCATTGGCACATAAGTGGCTTTTACAGTGAGGGAAACAAAGATAGTACTTGGTGTTTTCAAAAAATGAGTCATTTAATATTCCATTTTGTAGTAAAATTTATTTTACATGCAATTGTTGAGTATTTACACATAACTTAAAAACGAAATCTATCTTTGGTACCAACAAAACAACTTACACATCATATACATTTAAAATTTCTCAAAACATTTAAAAAAGGTAAATTAAATGAAAAATAATCTAAACTTCCCATAAGAAAACCTTGACAATTTTTTACTAATAATTTTATCAGATTAAAAACATTTTTTTGACAAATATTGAAAAAAGTGAATTAACAAAACTTCTATCAAGGATTTAGATTTTTTACAAGAAAAAATTAGGGAACAATAGATATATGAAAAACATCAGTCACTCAATCGTATATACATTTCTGTTAAATATTAATTAAAAAAAAAAAAAAAAATGAAATAAGAAAATAATGGAAAAAATAAGAGAAAAACAATCATTCAATCAAAGCTTAAAGTATTAGTACACTTTACATTCATTATTAAAAAACAGTGCTTACATTTTTCTGGGATTTTTTATTTTCCTTTAATAATTATTAACTGAATTCTACTATGAATGCATGCACCTCATTTATTGAACATGATTTTAATAAATAGAACATTCAGGAATAATAAAGGTTTGATCGAATAACTTGATCATTCAAAAAAAAAAAAAAAAAAAAGTATATATAAAAGGCATGATTTTGTTTATGGATTATGATTGTAAACATTTTTAAGTAGCAGTGAAGCATAAGCATCTGGTCGATTTTTCATATCAATCATTATAAATGAAATACAGGTTTTGCCTGCAAATTTCATAGAATCAACTCTTTTCACAAAATATTTACTTTAGGGACACCTTTCAAAGAATTTCTATAGGCCTGTAAGACCAATAAAAATTTATCTCTCTACATATTTCTTAAGTATCTTCGTCTTAAAACGAGTAATTTGTAACGACATATAACTTGAAAAAACAAGGATCCAAAAGAAAAGCTTTAAGTTATTTGTGATTCCATGTTGCTCAAATTTATTTGATTACTGAAAGGTTTCTTATTCATTTCTTGAGAACTTTTGTTTTGCTATAAAACAAGAAAAGGGCAAAATTAGATAAATTTGAAAAAAAAAATTATATATATATATATATATATATATATATATATATATATATATATATATATATATATATATATATATACAAAATATTATTATGCCTGGAATAAATTTCCTAAAAAAAAAAAATATACCTAATGAATGACTGATAGAAAAAAATCAATTTTATATTTTTGTTTAAACTATACATAAAAAAAAACATACAAAAGTTCACTACTTCTAGCACCTCTAAAAGGGGCATTTTAATTAAAACTGGTAACTAAAATAATATTTCTGAAGGTAATTTCATCAATTAATGCAAATACAAACAGTGGAGTTTTTATACCTTCAGTTAGCATTTTTTTACAAAAATAAAAATAAAAAAAAAAGAAGGAAACTGTATCCTAATAAAATAAAATACATAAATAATAAATGTCATAATCATGATGATGAAACAACAAAATATATCCCTGATTTATTATTAAATTAATAATTTAATTTGTTATTTATTTACAGTACAGGGCTTTGGCCAAGAAAAAAACAATTATAGTTATCATCTTAGAATTTTTTTTTTTCAGATGTTTTCTTATGTTGATTTATCTTCGTCATATTTTTGAGCTGGAGTCCTTTACAGTAGCCCTTGAACTAGATTGCACTCTGAAAAAAATAAAAAGAAAAAAAAATTAACTTTTGGTATTGATTTTTCATTTAAATAATTGAAGGGCATAAAAGAATATGAATTGATTATTAACTTATGATTTATTTTCATGATATAATAGAAATTTGCATCATGAACTACTTTTTTTTAAGACACATCAAAATCTAGGCTATTAGCACCGGGCTATCTATAGGTTGCCACCCATCCTAACCTTATCAATGCGACGCCGGCGAACGCACCATCTTTTTTCTTTTTTTGTTACTTAGAATTAAATTTCAAGCCTTTTGACGAATGTTCCCATCCTCCTTTTTCATAAGGACTTTGGACTTCAATAGCGGAGTTATAGGGAGTGCAGGTTCGTCTACTAACTCTAATTCTTCTGATAAATCGTTGGATGCTTCTACTGTTGAAACAGACGAAATTGGACCATGAAGGGCTTCCAACAGATTGTTTTCTTCCCATAACCTCATTTACTTACGATCTGCCATTTCAACTATGAAGCAAATCAACCAGACAGTACTGAAGCCAAGCTACATCTGAGGGATGAATGGCCGGTAGAGAGGGTATGGTACGGGCGCAGGAAATTCGGCCCTGAGTAGGGCCGAAATGAGTGCTCATGGCATCTAACGCTGAAATATTAAACTAGAAATTATCCCCAATTCCCGCTAGAGCACTTTTTACACGCTCAAGGGTAAAGAGGGCAGTTAAGTTATAGCTGTTGCGAGAATACTCGGGCGTCTGCTCTGAGGCACAGCATTTTTCTGCATCGCATCGAAATGGCTAAACATCCATGGTGGAGCACGAAGATTCAATGATCCCATAGATAAAAAACTTAACCTGCGGGTGAGACTCAAATTGACATTCTCCTTAAAGAGCTAGCAAGGTATTGAATAATGAATTTTAGTATGGCTAAATTTGTACTATATGTTCTCTCTCACTCCCACAGACATTATGCAGGCGGTCTAGCTGGTTGTGTTCATTAATGCACATTGTATTTGTAAAGAAAAATAGCAATTTTTTAAATAATTTCAGCCAGACATTATTGTTCTTTACAATGTACAATACAATGTATATTCTCGTACAATGTACCAGACAATTTTTTTATTTAATTTAAAACACTTTTTTATATATTTGTTTCTCTCTCTATCTCTCTCTCTCTCTCTCTCTCTCTCTCTATATATATATATATATATATATATATATATATATATATATATTTGAAATTACACTATTGTTTGAGTTTATATTCCCAAACTCCTAGCATTTTTAGATTCAAAAATGAAATTTACAAGCAAAAACTGCCAGCCATTGCTATGTCTATGAGAATGATGATCCTCCAGATAGAGAATAGTCTGTCAGGCCAATGTTCCTCCAAGTTTAACCACGATAACGATCCAGAGATAGTGTTAAATTTAATTTATTCCCCAAGAACAAAATACAATATTTAACACTTATTTATTAATTAATAATGTTATTAATCTTTACTTGCCATTATTACGATTGCTTGATTCAAATATAAAAGTAGTTTTGATAATCTGGGTAGGTTGCAACAGTCTCAGTCTGGGCGATGCTTTGTCTTGAGGTACAAGGTATCGATGGAGAGTCTGCAGTCCATTGAACCTGTAACAATTTAAGACATGTGAAAAATCTGTTTCAAAACTTTGTTTTGTAATTTTTTTGTTTTTGTGATTATGATTTATTTTATGAGGATAATATAAATTACTTTAAATGGATTGGTTTAAAAAAAAGGTTTCAGCCAATGCCTTCAAGTAGGAGTAAAAATCTAAAACATTTTATTTATTTTTGAACAGTTTTATGTATATTTATAGAAGACTAACCGACAGTTTGTTATTAACTATTAGAATATTTTTTCAAGCCAATTCCCTAAAACAATGAAACCACCATGTTCATTAAATCAGAGAGGTATATTTAAATGCTAGTAGTAACAAATCCTGTTATCCTGGCAGCCCCCCTTGAAAAAAAACCAGTGGAGTCTGAAAAGGAAGACCAACATACAATGTTACCAGGTTTAGGGGGAAAATATCTATGTAAATTGAGGTAATTTTTTTTTTCTAAATTAGTATATTCAATGAAAAATAAAAGAACTTAAAATAATACTTTCAAAAAATGTAAAATTCTTATTAAGAAAGTTTCAATTGTTTTGTTTTTTTAATAATAATTAAAACTTTAATAAAAAGTTTATGTTTATTTAAAGGAATATTTTAAGTTATTTTAATTCTCATTACAAACACTAAATAATAAAAAAAAAAACATTGCTTCAATCTACAACAATTAGATGTTTTTTACTCTACACCTGGTAACACTGCGTCTTGGTCTTCCTTTTTCTTTTTTGACTCTACAACAGTAGAAAGTTGAATTTAGCAGAGTTTTAAAATGATATTTTGAGATGGTTTGGGGGCAAAACTTTATTTAAATTGTTCATAAGGGCTTGTATATTAATAACTTATATAATGATTAATGAAGCTACAATCATTATGATAGTTTTTAACCTAATTACATCCTGGGCTTGGAAGATAACCAGTTGTTAGGGCAACCTCAAAGTTTTGGGGTTTATTGTTATTAGCAAGAACAATCTTTGTTCTTTTAATTTCTGGAAAGAAAGTTAATGTTATTCTTGTTATGAATGCTATTTGAGGTGTTTCGTCTTCTACTTATAGTATACTTCAGCTACATAAATTGAAAGTGGTGCTAGTACATTTTTGAAAACAAAAATGAAAATAATGATAATTATAGATAAAATGTAATATGATCTTTTTATCTGCTAATAATTTTTAGTTGAAATAATTTAAATTCACTAATATTTGAAAGTTAGAACATTTTGAAACTAAGGTTATTGTGAATATGTCACTACTATTGTTTGTTTGTGTTTTAGGGCAAAAAACTACAAGGTTACTATTGCCCGACTACTATTGTAAATATGGAAATTGGTGCAACTCTATCTGATTCTTACCAAATAATCAAGATTTTGGGTTGGTATAAATTGCAGTATAGAAAACGATTTCTTTTATACACTCTCAGGATTATTATAAAGTACTCCTGGAAACGTAATAGTGAAATATGTATACAATCACAAATTCTTATCATCGGGTGATTCATTTTAACCAATCAAAATTTTGGATGTGTAACAATCCATAAAACCAATTCCCTGTATATACCTAGGAATATAATATGATATTTTTGGACACATACTAAACGGAAAATTTGTTTGTTTTTAACCAGTGCTTTTGAGGAAGATGTTTAGAAAGTAAGAAAATACTGGTAGAAAAATTATGAATTAACTAAGAATATGCTGGATTGGATTTAAAGGAATGCATCATACAAAGTCTAATTGAAGACTTTGGTTAAATAATGTGTTGAATTAAAATTATCAATGGCTGTATGAACCATTTCGGAGTTGATTTATGTAACAAAGTTTTTTCCGGAGGCCAACTAAGAGTTAGTTCGTACCCAGACATGCTTTGACCTGTTGCTATGTTACTGCATTGCTAAATTTTTTTTCTCTTCCTTGAGGCCATATTTTCATATCGTCCCTACCATGTCGAACAAATCGGAGCAAACTAGAGAACGAACATATTCTATGCATTGATGAAGTTTATATTGAAAAATAGTCCTATTCAATATTTTATTTAAGGCATTAAAGGAGTTAGAGTTGCGGCAAGCCGTATCGTTCACAATGCAAGAGCAAAGTCTCGAATCTGAAAAACAAGATTTTTCATATTCGATAGTTTGACATGGTAGAGACAATATAAACTTGTTGTATAACTTACTAGGAGTTAGCTCTGCGTCTTTTCTTGTGGTTTTGAATATTATATACCTGATACAAGATAAATAAGAAATAAAACAAAAATTGTGCCTCCTTCAGGAATATTTATGATTTTGTTTAGAGTTCAATTCAACAATTTTGCCTATTCTCATGATGTATTGTGCACAACAGTTATTGATTATATATATTGAGTTTCGTTGCAAATTAAGAAAAATTTTGACCAAAAGGGACATCGTTTGAACCGGGAATAATCCATCCATCGTGATCGATTTTTCTTATTTTTACAATAAATCCTTCCTCTAAATCCTCTAAATAGCTAAAAATTCCTTTGAACTGAATTTAAGGGGTAAATACTACCTTGTGCGATCAAAATTAAAGTAATTTTCTTGAATTTATAAAAAACAAATAAATCAATATTTATCAATTCTTTTATTGAAACTTTTTATATGAGATGTTAAAGTATCCAAAAAAAAGAAAGAAAATGTTTCAATTGTTTAAAAAATGGCAATTTTTAATCCAGTAAGAAAAATTAAAATTTATTTTGAAAGGAGAAGGTTAAATCTAGTAAAGTACGTAGGATTTTCAAGAAATAATAATTTTTTCAAAAATGGTGAACAATTATTCATTTCCTAGTAAACAATCCGTCGAAAATAGTTATAATTCAATGAATCGAAATTATTATTATGTACTTTACTAGCACATATCATTACGAAGCCGCAGTTAAAATTTGAGATTCATCGAGCAAAAATTGAAGACGCAAGAGTATCTATCGCACGATCTAAAAAACATAGTTTTAAGAAAACGACTTTAATGCTTAATGTTCTGAATTTATATATATATATATATATATATATATATATATATATATATATATATATATATATATATATACTTTCGTGTAATAAAGATAAAAAAAAAATGGGTTTCATTTTGAAAAGTATTTAAGGAAGACCAAAAATTCGTTTAGAGCCTTCTGCTCAAATTCAGAAACATAAATATGCTTTAGGTGCTCCCGAGAAACCTATGTAATTTACTGTACAACATACAGTCTTCTTTTTCGTACATGGCTACCGCACATCTGCGAACGCCAGCGGACACGTTTTGTAACTGTTTGTTTTTCCAGTTTGTTCAGCGCTAAAGCATATCAGGACCTTGGAAGAGTAAGGGCGAATCAAAAAAATCGACTTTTCTTTTTTTTATTTCATTTTCTGATTCAGAAAGATGTAGGTAACATTACGCCTTTAGTTCTCTCTCAGTTTCAAGTTAAAGGGAATAGCAGCATCATCATGAAAAATTCAATGTCCTTTTTCAAGGATGATCCTCGGGTCTGAAACGTCCCTCCGAGCATATTGTTACCCATAAATCACTCGAAAAAACTATAATTAAAACACTCAATTTCAATTGCATACATTTTCAATAAAATTTATGAATCAGCATTCTATCGAGTGAACATTCACCTTTGCTATCCTGAAGCAACTTCTAGAACTTTAACCTCGATTTCCCAACATCCGGAATTCGTGATTCGCCCTTACTCTTCCATGTTCCCGATATATATGCAAAAAAACTTGACAAGTAAAAAGGGACCAATCACAGCTCACTCAAAAAGTTATCTTTAAATCAGCATGAAAATTGTATTTTTTGCCAATTTAAAATGTTTTCTTCTCATAAACACTCTTAAATATCATTTTTGATTAGTTAAGATAGAACTTAAGTCCATAAAAAAAAAGTTTCAAGGTAGTATTACCCCTTAATTGACTGAGTCGAAAAATTATTATAAATATTCTAAAGTTTATAGTAAAGTTTCATACCTTGTTTCTCCTAAAGCGATAGTCCAAGTTTAGCCTCAGAAGGAAGTGGAAGCCTTGGCCTTGTGCCCAAGTCCGCTGTACTTGGAGAGGGCAGTCGTCGGGATGCAGTTTCCTCTGGTATTCCTGACTCTCGCACACCTTCGAAGAATGTTTTCATTAAATATTTATTTTTATTTTCAAATAAAATTATGAAACAAAGAATTAATTGCAAGGAATACAACATTGTCTATTAAAAATTTCCTTGATTTACTAGGTGCTGACAGATGTCTCAAAATCATTTTTTTTTTTCAATTAGCTTTTATTTATTAATTTGTAATTAACTTTTTCGCATAATCTTCCGCTATTGATCTTCTGATGCCAATATATTTTGAAAGATATCATTTATTTTACCAGCTACCGCAACTTTTTTATTTTTTCCATTTATTTTACAAACTTTATTAGTTTTAAAAAACCAATTTTCGGTGCTAAAGGCCCAGTTATCGGTGTGCCATAGAGAAGAAGAAAACAATAAAAAATTATATAAAAATTTAGTTTCATATAATCATTATCACTACCTCTTGTTGTTTTTGGTATTATAATTTAATGATATGAAAGATCCATTTAATTTTATTATGAAATAATGAATTATAAATTAATTAATAATTGAAGGAGTCGGGGCAAAATAGTGTCAAGCAACATTTTTAACAAAACTTAACTGTAGCTGCTATATGTTGGATATTATGTGTGGCAACAAGATTAACTAGCATACAGAGCTTGTAGCATTTGCATCATAGACTGATATTCCCACACAATATCCAACATTGGCGCTAATGGCCTTGACGTTGAAGCGCCTTAAAAAAAAAAAAAAAAAAAAAAAAAAAAAAAAAAAAAAAAAAAAAAAAAATCAACATATAGCAGCTGCAGTTAAGTTTTGTTAAAAATGTTGCTTGACACTATATTGCTCCGACCCCTTTAATTATAAGCTGTTTATGGCAACGTAAACGTTTTTAGTATATTTCTTGGAATAACTCATTTCCAGCTATATGTTTTGGGCATTCTGCTAAATAAGAATGTACAAGAGTATTCTGGTTAAAAAACAAAAATATTAATCCATTTGAGACTGATAGCCACTTTCTTGACAATGGGCCGAGACCCCCCGTGGCCTGATAGCCATTTTTGTGACAAGGCCATTTCTTGGCTTTTGGACAGAAAGCCACCACTGTGACAGCTTTTTGTGATATCTAGTGATTAATTTTGTAAGCTCTAGTTTAATTTTGTATCCTCGTGAGTTTCCCTTTGTTATCAGTCCCTTTCCATAGCTTACAGCCTCTGAAGGGTCTTATTTGTGTTTTACTAGTTGATGTGTATATAGAGATCATGTTCCACAGATATTATACCACTGACAAGATATTATTTAAAAAAAAAAATAAAAATCAATTTTTTTTTAAATGAAAACGTTTTTAAGCCTCCCCGTTGACTGTTCTGAAGCCTAGAATGGTGCCAGAAAACATTTTAAAGAAGGATATAACAAAAGCATATTAGGAAAAATGAGAAGAGATGGGCAGAGGAGGCTGAGTTATTTTAAAGCTTCTTGTGGAACCAGGAGGGTGAAATGGGCACCTTACGTCATGCAGGCTGCCGTCTTGTCAGGGTTAATATGTTAATATTATATAAGCCCGTAAATAAAAGAGAGACCTTAAATTTTAAAATCATCAATTTGAAAGCAATACCAAACCCTGGAGGATCAGCATGCTGTGTGACCAGCAACCCAACAAAGTTGGGCAGCCCACTTTATTAATTATTTAATTTGTTTTAATAAAGTTTTCTTCTTCTTCTTGACAAGTTAGTATTATCGTTCTGAACGTTGAGAAAGAGGATGGAGTAATTTCCGATTCCGATCAGATTCCTGTTGTGGGGTTAAAAATCACATATTTCACTTATCTTTGAGATTTTATAATATATTTTCCACAATGATTAACCCCTTTAACAGGCAAGGGCCGCTTAAGCGGCCGCTGCTTGCTGGAATTAAAAAATGACGCGAGTGAGGCGAAATTGGTTCCAATGCTTCCTGCTAGATGCCGGGGGGGGGGGGGGGGGGGGGGTATGCCGAAAAATAGTATTTGGAAGTCTTGGGCCCAAGGAGCCGAGATATGACGAAGTTGACCGATAAAGCGGTCCTTGCCCATTCCCGCACCCGCCTTGTGTCAGTGTTGGCCATGCATTATTGGCTCTCTGGATCACTCATCTTACCCGGCAATCGTTTCAAAGTATGTAAGAATTCTTTTATACATTCTAGATTACATAAAATTCCAACATAGCTAGCGAAATGTGCCCGTTAAAGGGTTAAAATGGATCACTAAATGCCTCTATTCCTTTACTTTTTGCACCATGGAAATGAACAGAAACGTGCCAAAATGATGTGTTGGTTGCGTGTCGGACTTTTTGTTAGTCCACTATGCCATCTCGTCCTCAAACCAAATCATTCTACGTATTTTGGGTGCTGTACAATTTTTGGGTTTACGAAATTGTATTACTGGACTTTCTAATATGAGTAGTCACCATGGGTCAGACTATTTAAAAAAATCAATAAAAAAAATCAGTTCCTTAACAGGCCTCAAGGGCCCTGAGGGGCAAATACTATAGAGGTATCTGATTTATCACCATATGGCACACTAGGGAGAAAGTTGGGCCACCTGATTTTCCCCTTGGCTGCTTCGACTGCTGGAGTCATTAGCACCCAAGGTACCCATTATTAAATTAATTAAAGGCTGGGTTGGCCTTATGGAAGGTCAGGGAGGCCGAATGAACGAAGACACTAGAAGAAAAAATCTTTAGTGCTTGCTCGGGATTTGAACTCAGGTGCTCCAACTTATTAGTCCAGTGCTCAACCACTGAGCTAACGTCGCCCCCGTTGGTCAGACTATTGCCCCAAAAATCTGAGAGGCCTTATAGGAATAGTCCTTTCAGATGTCTTTAAAAATAAAATAAAACAATAGTTAAATAAAACAATCACATTATTATTTATTTAATAATCACTTTTATTTATTTAAATTATTTATCATTACTAATCTCTTACATTCGTACATTCTTTCTCTTGTTCAGTCATACATTGTGCCATCTTTTTGTATATAACTAAACATATTTTTTTACATTGATGCCTTATCAGCCATATTAAAAACATTTAACTTCGATGGCAACCCAATAGAAAAGTAATGAAATCATTAACGATAAATGATAAGTTGCCAGATCAATGAAGGCAGTATCCATATTTGTTAATACTATAAATGACACTGCAACACAGGTCATTTTAATTTGGACAAAAGGGTTTTACTAAATTTGTAAGGAATTTCCTTTCAGTAAGTAAATCGAAGTGATAATGCAGACATGGTACTTCAATTCTACTTGATAATGGCTATAGCCAAATTGTTTTGGGAATTTTGAGGAAATAAAAATGTTGAGGCAGCTGATCGAATAAATGTTGTATCTTTAATAAAAGCATTAAATTATTTGTGACATTAATATTAGTGATTGATAATATCGAAATTTGAAAAAATAAATTGTTACCTCATAAAGAGAGAATTGTTCAACTCTTTCTTTGCTGCTGTAGCAATTGAGTAGGATTTGGATGAGTTCATCAACCGTTGTATGCTCAGATATCAATAAGCTCTTGTATTTTGACTAAAAATTTAAATAAAGTTATTAAAATATAAAGTTGCAAGAGAATGAATTAAATTATTTGGAATGTCATGCAAAATATATATAATACTTTAAGTATTAAATAGCAAACAAATATTTCTTACCCCGGGCATCAGAACGCTATCATAGATCTTCACCAAGCCTCCATGCCTGATTTGCAGAGCAAACCTGAAACATGGATTAGAATATTAAATATGAAGAGGATAAATGAACTAGCAAAATATTTTCTCTTTTTAATAACGTGTTAATTGGGTATGACAAAATGTTTTCATACACAAACTACTACCGCAATAAACACGCTAAAAACTTCATCATTATGGAAATATGCTGCAATATTTTGAACGCATTTTGTTATGTATACTTCTTATCTATTTATTCCTTGTGTGGTTATATGCCAGCATATATTTTATGTTTTCTCCATCAGTAACGTATTTTCCAATGATTGTGTTCAGAGAACTAGGTCTCTGATGTCAGAACCTAGCAGCCTTCTCCTTCAAAGCCATCATATCCTACCTCCTTGGAGAATCAAGATACAAAAGAAAAAAAAAAAAACAAGACAAGTTTTTTCTAGAACAACTTAGACTCTCGCACTTGTGAGAATTTATTAAGTGACATGATGTCGATCATCATGATAAACCAAATTTTCTATACATCTTTACCAAATTTGTGCAAAGAGGAATGTGGTAAAGGCGGAATCGGACGAGAACTTCACTTAGATCCTTTTGCAGCTTGAGGTCAGCGATAAGGGCCTCATTCAGGCAAGAAACAGCTGATGGGCACGAGGCGTAGAATACAACAAGACTGCCAACAGCACGGGAGTCATATGATTTAGTTCAAGATATTCATCCAGATTGTAACGTTAACAAACCGAAGCCTGGCTCCATTAGAAAACAACTTACCATGCTAGACCGCCTGGCGGTGGTGCTTTATACAGATGAAACAAACTCCAGGACTTATCTGCTTTATCACTGTGAACTGCCTCGAGAGACTTAATATTGATAATTTATAAAATCATTGTGGTGGACACCCAAAGTTTTTCCAGTATGTTCGGATAATCGATATTCATATAAAATCTCTTTGAGATGCTTAAGAAAAATAAAGGCCAAAAAAATAAGGAGAATTTAGTAAACATACCTTGAACCTCCTTTCGGATGGCAGGATTGAAGAAGCGCTGGCCTTGATTCGTCATCTAAAACAATCACTGTCCTTATTCCTGAAAAATAAAACAAAATTTGTTATTTAATATATTCAAAGCACCCGCTTATTTTGTATTTATTTAAATTTGCTGAAAGAATAAATCACACTATTTCTAAAGTCGTCAACTGAGCGTCTTTCTGACGTTAATCGATGATGAAGTTGGAAGGCCTTGAGCACAGAACCTCCATATTGTATCATCATATATCATTTTATCAAAAATCTGCGTTTTTCAGTTATGACTATGAAAGACATGGTAAATATCTCTTTATCAACCATCATAACTGTACGTACCTAGCTTCAGAGCTTGTACGCCACTTGTGTCACTCTTCCTGTCTGAATGCTATTTCCTCTACATAAGCAAATGTGACACATTTTCAGTTGAGTTTTTTTTTTTTTTAATTGTCACTTTAAAATACTAGTGCGAAATGAACTTAATGAACACAAATACGCTTTTTGACTATAAAATAAGCCAGTTGTACCGAAAAAAGAAAGAAAAAAGAAATCTGTATAAATGAATATCCAAAGTGTTGTTTTGTTTACATACAGTTAAATAAAAAGAGACGCACAAATTCCAATTTTCTTCTAAAAATATTAGTCGTTGATTTTTGGGCTGGGGCAGAACTGGAGCTTTCTTTATTAATTTTTTTATATTTCTATATATCTAGTTGATTGCATTGCTTTACCTTATGGATCAGTCCTTAATTTAAGTGCAAGTTTAAGTGTCATAGCTTTTATCCAATTAACAATAATCTATATATATATATATAAATCACGTGTTTGTCTGTTTGTATCTTATACAAATTCACACAGTTTCACCGATTTTGATCAAACTTTGCACAAAGGTAGGTCTTGATACGGGGTGTGTCATAAGCTAGGTTCAGAGGTCACGGGTTCGAAACTGAACCCGAACAGTTACAGAGTTTTGTTATTAGATTTTAATATTACTTATTTGGTTTCTCTAACTTATTTTGGCTTTTCTAGATGCAGAAAGTAGGTGTAGCACGGCTCGCCGGGTAACAGCTTGTACGTAATATTTTCTGAAGATACTAATCGTTGTGTTATCGCACAAGGAAGCAGCTCACTCAATTAATAATACATAATAATAGTAAGTGTATGAAATTTTTTTTCATAGTAAAATATTAGAGAATAATGAGATCTTTAATTATTACAGGACCAGATGAATTTTTTTATTTTCGCACATGAAAAATAACTGGAGCATTCTGAATTATTATTTTTTTCTTTTCTATTTTAAGTCTTCCATTCATAAAATTTAGGTTAGATGATAAAAACTAATTATGATGCAGGGCAATACTCGAATGTGAATAGATTCGAATTGAAATGGAATACGAACTTCTTAAGTAATTGTAAGTAAAGGTGAAATCGATCCATATTGTAGCTTGATCTTTTGAATCAATTTGAACTCTCCGATCTTTTGAGGATCGATATTTTTATTTTGATTCGAAACGAATCATATTCGAGAATCGCTTATCACTAATTCAAGATTTTAATAAATTTCACTTAAATATATGCTTACTATACAGGACGAAAATGTATATAAAAGTTTAGTGATATATTATATAATTATTGACTTCTAAATAAAATACAGACCTGCATTCCTGACAGTGACCTCCATGGTTAGGTAGAAGAGGTTGGGATCTCTATGCCTCATCCTGTACTTGTTGAGGAGGGAGTTCACTACTTCTCGGGAGGTAGTCTGATAGGTGATGCCGAGGGTTTTGTATTCGATGTCGGGCCGAAGGCATTTCGCATACACTTTTATCGTACACTGAAAAAAAATTATATAGGTAAATCAAAATATCAATAAGTAATAAAATAAAAATTTGAATTTTTAGAATTCCCTATCCTTTTATGATTCCTTTTTATGTGGCCACCCTTTTATGATGCCAACAGCACTTGGTCGGTCACCCATTCAGGTACTGACCACACCCGATGTTGCTTAACTTTGGTGATCTACGGGAACCGGTGCATTCAATATGGCTCTGGCCGTTGGCATTCTTCTATTGTTTCAACCTTTTTAAATTATTTTTATTTTATTTTTCTTGCATATTTTGAAAGCATGTAAGTATTAGAGCTCTAATTCAAATAATTTTGAAAAAAATGTCTACTGCTCTTTATTACTGATGATGAGGATCAGTAAAAGAGAATAGATAATGTACAGGGAGGTCTTTGGAATGGTGAAAACCCAAAATCTCTTGGAAGTAGTATCAAGGCTGAAATGGAGATGAGTAAGCCATCTTGCAAGAGATGATGCCGGAGTAAAGCGTGCAAAATATCGTTTCCGCCTCTCCTTTTCATAGAGATAAGCCACATTGTTCAAAGTTCTACTTCTACCCATCCAGAGCTTTTCCTTCCAAAAGGGTCGGCCACGTCTCTTGTTGTTGAGATACGACGCCGTGTTCACGGCTCGAGCTCTCCAACCCATCTAGAGCTATTCCTTCCAAAAGGGTCGGCCACATCTCTTGTAGAGATACGACGCCGTGTTCACGGCTCGAGCTCTCCAACCCATCTAGAGCTATTCCTTCCAAAAGGGTCGGCCACGTCTCTTGTAGAGATACGTCGCCGTGTTCACGGCTCGAGCTCTCCAACCCATCTAGAGCTATTTCTTCCAAAAGGGTCGGCCACGTCTCTTGTTGTAGAGATACGACGCCTTGTTCACGGCTCTAGTTCTCCAACCCATTCAGAGCTATTCCTTCCAAAAGGGCAGACCGCGCCTCTCGTTGTAGAGATACCATGCCGTGTTCACAACTCTAGTTCTAAAAAAAGGAATGACTGGAGAAACCTTTTAATTGTATTGTTTGAAGCCACTTGCGACTAAAACGCCGTCCCTTCACAGAAATGTGAAGTCTTCACCAACCTCTCGTCTTCCGTTAACTGTGAACAGCGATCCTAACAACCATTTTAAGCAACTAATGAAGAACAATGTATTCACGCGTATACATACGACTAAATCCCTCGACTGTATAGATTATCTGAATACATGCCTGTAGATTTGTCCCTTTACATGTCACTACATACATTCGTTCGACTTAGTATCCGAATGGATTTGAAGCTTTGAGAATGCGTGGGAGGTAACGACTAGGCATCTGTAGGAATCCCGTCAAAGGGCTGGTCACTCTCTATGGGATTCCTGAGTTTTTTCTTCACGCCTGCGTTCAGTCTTCTTTCTTCTCCTGTCTTCGTTTCTGTCCGTCACACGCTCTCTCCGACCTTGACCCTGCGTTTGCTTGCCCTTCAGATACGCCTACGTCACGTTAATTAAAAAAAAAGTCTCTCAATAAACTAACTTTTATGTTTCGTTCTTTTATTTTTTCGAATATAGAATAATCTCGATGAAACGGAACGTTGTTTGATCACATTATATGAGAATACATTCTGAGACCCTGAGGTGTGGTAATTTATTTACTACAAACCCTATGCATATAGCGCATATTTTGTTACAATACTTAACAATTAAGTAAATTATAGATAACCTTCCAGAGTAAAATTGGTATGAATTATGAGTTTACTAGACCTTGTCCTGTCAAAAGCTGTGTCAGTCTGTAGAAGTGATTTCATAGTTCTTTTTATTTATCGATTTTTGGAATAAAGGTATACAATTCATGGGCGTGTATAGGGTAGGGATGAGGGGCTTAGCGTTTTAGTTAGCTAACTAATGACCATTTTTTTATATTATTGTCTTTCAATCAAACCGAGATGGCTACGCTTGCTATTTTGGTTAAGTTTGTAGTAAAAGAAGTACTGCAAGAAAAACGTTTTATCTACATGAGCAGTAGGTAAAAAGTGTCAATCGAACATCATGATAAATGTCAACAAGATCAACAATCCCTGTTGCGTGTGATTCGCCTAGGTGTCACTCTATGCGTATCACACGCAACACTTCTACACTCTATGCGTATC
Organism: Gonocerus acuteangulatus; assembly: GCA_946811695.1. Classification (NCBI taxonomy): domain Eukaryota; kingdom Metazoa; phylum Arthropoda; class Insecta; order Hemiptera; family Coreidae; genus Gonocerus; species Gonocerus acuteangulatus. Next base: position 18,689,830 of record OX328129.1, on the reverse strand, counting down.
ACACGCAACACTTCTACACTGCCTATATTAATCATCATTATTCGATACCGTATGCGGGGAGCAACTGGACCGGGGGCCGGATTCGGTCTTCTGTATGATTTGATCCGGCCCGCGAGACATGAAAAACCCAAAAAGAAATAGTATTACACTACTTTGTCACACTCACTCCAAATATCGAGTGATATGGGGTTTGTCGATTGCTCCCGTGGAATCAGGTGAGCGAGCAAGCCGAGAGTCTCATTGATTTCGTGTCGCTATTTCAATATCGTAGTTTGTAATAATTCCAAATTTCAAGATTCAATTATATTGCTGTACCTATTTCTTTTTCATTTCATTTCGCATTATTTCTTGTTTGACATCTATCGCTAAAAATTCTTTTATTTTGAACCATCTACGCGATCCGCTGACGTATTTGCGCAGAAAAGTTTGGCCCAAAATAAGTCAAGGTTGCCCATACCTGATCTATACATAGGATTTTCCAAGCAGATTCTTGTTCTAGCCGCAGAAAAATATCAAACCTTACGAATTATGCGTATAACCCTTAATTCTATCTTAAGAGCGGATACACGCAATAATTAACGAGGCGCAAGGATGAAGGCTGCTCTCCACGTGGTGTCAGAATCCGTAGCTAAACAAAATTACACACCGTAATCTATTACGTTCGTATTCTGTGTAGCGGGGGTTCGCTTCCCACGCTCTTCTGCTTGAAGAAACAGCCCACTGGGGGGACTCTTTACGCTTATCACCTTCAGGCGTTGTTATCTTATCAGATACATCAGGTGGGGGCAGTAAAAGATTATTTCGCTTCAGAGTCCTGGTTTTTGTACCCGAACAAATTAAATATAAGTACTGTTTCCTTAGGACTGGCATTTTCTTTCTTATTTTAATGAATTCCTTTAGGGTCCTAAGGGAAGAAAACCCTCTTCCGTCGATTCGATGAAGAAATACAGAACTGGTTGTGAGAAATGTTTGTACACAGCCCAAAGAACACATCTAAATTTGTATCAATAACTATGTATATATTTGTACCATGGAACAAAAAGGACCATTCTCCAAACCTATGAAATTTGGGTGAACTGCACGAGTGACATAAAACGTGAATTGTTAGTAGGGCCAATGACTTCCCATTGTTAGTTATTGAGGAAAAGAGTATTTTTCTTTTACGCTGACCCTTTTAATCATTTTGTTCATCCCACCCTGATGTCACTTGTGCAGTTCACTCAAATTTCAGAGGTTTGGACATTGTCACTTTTTGTTCCAAGGTAAAGATATTGTTTTTGCAGTGGTTCGGGTTATTTGCCAAGTGCTTTGCTTGGTATTTCGATCTACATTTTATACGGTTTCTCCTTCTTGTCGGTCGACCTAGAAAACAATTTTAAGAATAACAGAAAACATGGATTAGCAGAAGACGCTGTGTAAGCGTCCGTCGATATATGGAGAGTTCAGAGCACAAGAATACCAAGTCCATTTTTGGCATTTTATGTTGTGAAAGCATTGAAGAGAATTACTAAAATTGCTCTTTTCAGTGCTAGAGGAGTCTTTAAGTCCTAATTTTATTATTTTGCGACTTGTTGCAGTTCTTGCTACACATCTGGAAGTCATTCTCATTTGTTTTTAGATCACAAGTAACCTAAGTACAAGTTATAACTATTTTATGAACAAGGCTATACATAAATAATGTCAGTGTTTAAGTTCAAATCTTTTTAAGACTTATACTGGTCAATAGGATTTATACAACGCCTCTGCAATTAAAACGCATAATACTCATTTCCTGAAAACTGTAAAACATGGTATTGGTCTAGTTGTGCTTTGAACCCTCCATATAACGCACCGAACAGAAACAGTAGAATGAGGTAAACTTCAAATGACCAAAATAATGGATAATAACGGAATTTTGTTAACTCGCTGGTGATATGGCAGAAAAAATATAGCGCGATTGACTATTTTTAAATCCTTTGCTTTTAGAAAGTATGGCGCCCAAGGCTGGTGTCTATTTATGGTAGACAGAATTAAATATTTATTTTTTTTGGATTCGTTAATTCGATTCAGAACTCATTTTAGGTATTATAATTTTGCCAAGTTCTTACAATGCCTCAGACAATAAGTTCTTCGAACAATATTTAGAGGTAAAAAAGGATCAGTCGGAACAGGCGGTTTATTCTATAAAATGTACCAACCAACTTGTTATAGAGTGGAAAATAAAGAGTTAAATCTTCATTTCTGTGGAGTAACTCTCCAGGAGTGAGGAGGGTGGTCTGAGGTTCCCTCTTGAATTTCTAGACTCGAGTGAGTAGGGGTGCTTCCGCCCAACAACGCAATATGAGTAGCTCTTTATATTTGGTGGCGCTTGGTGAGTAAATAACAACGTCACACTTAAGTGGCAGCTGAAGTTCTCCCCTCAATGTCCTCAATTCGTGCAATTTGTAAAGTTAGCTCAATTTTAAATTTTTATAAATGTATATATTTAGGTTACCGCCTTTTTAGCCAGGGACAGGGCTGACGAATTTATTTTTTCCAAAGAAAATCTAACACCTCGATTGGGAATCGAGCCCACGACCTTAGGAGCGGACTGCTCGCGCACTAGCACCCCCTGATTCTTGAGTAATTAGTTAATGTAATTGCATAATTTTGCCAAACATAAATATTTATAAATTGTAATAACATACATATTTACACATTAAAATTTGAATCATACATTTATATGAAGAAAGCAAGTGAGGGTGCGGAGGGAGGGAGGTAAAACCAAACATCAGGCCGCTTTAGTAGTGTACGTTTGTAAAACAAAAATATGCGGAACGTTCTACGTTGAATGCTTATTCCATCCATTATTGTCAAGAGTTCCCGTCTTAAAAGATCCCATTCAAAATAAGCAATAAATAGTCTAATTTCTAAATGATACGGGTCTTTTTAGAATGAGCAACATTCCTATTTTTATCATCAAAAGAAAATTATCCTTCTTCTTAGAATTAACATTCATATTTCATCCTTAATTATGTAGGTCTCTACCCTATTTTTTGAAGTAAGTAATATCCATGCTTTGTACTGCAAGCTATGTGTACCTACTCATCTTTTTTTGAACCCGCCCTATCTACCTAGTTTCTTTTGAACTCCAAATCAAAGGACTCGCTCCCTCTTTATGAACACCCAAAGCTGTAGCTATTTTACGAAGGGTGTATTTTAAATATTTAAAAAACTTGAAGGGTGTTTGAAGTGGACAGGTGCGTGTGACATATTGTAGAGAACAGCTGGGCTTCCGGTGGGCCCTCGCACGTGCGCTCCTCAGGAAACGGAGGTCCTCCACCACCTGCGCAAGGGGTAGTAAAGGCCCAAGCGGTGAGCAAGTGAAAATGAGACCTTCGAGATCTTGGGCTCGGACAAAGGATTCATTAAGAACGGAGCACCGTCGTCTATTCATTCCTCGCATTGTGGAGACAAAAAGACATAGACTGTGGTCGGATGCGAATGGAATCTCTTTTGAATTGCTGGACGTAATCGGATCTTCCATCGTGTGCATGTATGTAGGTCTTCTATGAGATGTCAGCGACTCGACGCTCTTACAAAATACACCTATTCATAGGCTCCTAATTCATTTATTTTTGTAGACGTGCAAGCGTTCGGTTCGGATTGGAATTCCTGACTGACATGCCATGAACAACCCAAAGAATTAGTAATGAGATAAGGATAGAAGATGAGGCGATGAGAAGTCAAGAAATGGTATTGATTCAGCTAAGAAAAAAAGTCACATTTTCACAAAATCTATATTGCTAAGGTTTCGGCATGCTGTTTGGCAGCCTTCTTGAGCAATAAATGCAGGCGACTCTTATGTTCTATAATTTAAATAGGCGCTTACGCACTTGGCCGGTCGCTGTCAAAACCTAGCCCTAGTTGCCTAAGTTTTGGTCGACGGCGACCAATCCTTAATAGCACTAAAGTAACCATGGACAGGCCCTAGTCCTAATCTAGTTAAGCCAATACCTAAGCCTATGTTTTGGTCGCCGGTTGGCCGGTCGCTCTCAAAACCTTGCCCTAGTTACCTACGTTTAGGTCGCCGGTGACCAGTGCGTAATAGCACCAAGGAAATCATGGAGAAGTGCTAGTCCTAATCCAGTTAAGCCAATACTTATCCATGGTCACCTTTAAGTTATCGTGGTCTTTATCGTGGTGGCATTTTGTTCTGAAGTAAGCTGCCAAAGAGCATCCTGAAATGAAACAATATAGATTTTTCTGAAAATCTGCTGTTTTTCTTAGCCGAATCACTACCATCCATTCTTTTACTTCTAAAGTATTGGTGTTGCATATTGTAAACTCTAATATTATAACTTAAATGCGGTGGAAGGTCCTTAACTAAAAACATAATTAATTCTGCTCCGAAATGTATATTCGTGCCATACAAGTGTCACGCCTTATCTGAAGTCTCATCTGGAGCATATAACTATTTCTGGACGCATCATTAAAAATAATTAACAACCCATGCGGTTAACCTCACCAACTGGGCTGAGTCAAGACTAAAAGATCTAACTATCTGGGAGGTTTATCAGCTGATTCGATTTATCGATTCTAAAAAGTGATTGCCAATATCGACAAAACTACAGTACTTACGTGTTAATCTACCTTTCTTTTTTTTTATTCACATTCCGCTACAATTAAATTTACTAATTAAATTTGATAGAAAGGGGGTAACATAACAGACTATTCAGCTGGCAGACTATTTAGAATAAGGTCGGACAAAAGGGATCTTTACAGGTTCTACTGGGTACCATTCCATCCTATCTTATTTAGATTTAGATTTACGAGATTTTGGAAAATCCCAGGCAACGTTAGGATGTTTTTATTACTGTCCCGTTTTACGAGTTATTTTAAAGGGGAGTTGTTATTCCCTCCCTCCTGCTCGGTGCGACATCTGTTTACGCCCCCCCCTCATTCAACCCCCGTGAAGCAGAGCACACCCCACTTGATTTATTAATACCTTTACCGGGGGCGTTCTTCGTGCTATTTCAAGACCAATCAAAATCCTTTTAGTAACGGAAGAAGTGAAAACACGTGGTAAATCTTTCTTGAATGGGGGATTGGGTTTCAACAGTCGGAGTGATGCTGAGCAATGGATTGTTGGGACGGCTAAAGAAAATAAAGATTTCTGGAAAAATGTGTAATTGACGTTTCGACAAGGTCTTTACCAGGCTTGATAAGCAAAAAATGCCAGACGGCGAAGAGAGATAGTAATAGAGTACGTTTAAATGACCCGAGTGGTAAATATTTACACTTGACGTGTACAATTTATGCGAATTATTCCAGCTCCTCCCCCCCCCCGGAATGTGGTTCCAACCAATTCCAGATGCACCTGAAAGCCTTCAAAACCAGTATGCTATACTTGGTATTTCTTATCGCGAATTTCGCTGTAAAAAAAAAAAAAAATCTTGGGTAGGCAGATTCTGATTGTTAGTGAACTTGGTCGCTTTTATACTCAAAATATTTTTATTACGAATGTCATCGAAGTACTACTATTTTTTAAGACAATAGAGCGCATATAGACAATTTATATATATATATAAAACCAAAATGATTTTTATGGCTCCTGATAAGGCTCCTTGAAGGTTGTGAAAAATGCTGAGCTGGTTTAAATAAATGAATTCAAGTTGTTCATTATATGATTATTGTCTTTCATATAATTTTATGTAAACAATATCTTTAAATAGATGGCAATATGTCATATTTATTTATCGATGCGACAATATACCGTGGAGGAATTCAATATGAAAACACTTTATTTATTAAACTTGGATTGAGAATTTGTCTTCATTTTTATATGAGAAATTTCTAATTATATTTACGAGACAGTTTGAAGGTAATGGTTACTCCTGAGAAATGAGATTCAACGCCTACGATGTATTTCCTTATTGCTACAGACCATTTTAAATGTATGGCCTTGAACAGTGCGACACGATTTCAATTTCTATATAAGTTAATGTCAACCAGTTTATAAATCTCTGATATTTACATCAATATTAATATAATTTGCAGTAATACTATAGTGCAAAGTAAAAAAACGTTTCAGTTGAAGAATGAAATTTCTTTGGAAATCTTTCATTAGCTACCTCATTCTAACATGATAACTCAGGCTATTGCGGTGTCAAGTCTGTCTGAAGAACATCTCGGGAGTCAAAATGGATGCAAATACTTAAGTGGTATGTATTGGAGTTTAAGTTCGTGGGTTCGTCATCGTTCGTGGGTTGGATTCGGCCTCCCTGGGCCAACCCAGCCTTTAGTTAAATAATGAATGGGTACTTGGAAAGGGGGAAATCAGGCTGCTGGAGCATAGTACTGACCTCACTATTTCACTGGTGTGCCGTATGGTCATGAATCAGATACCCCTATAGTATCAACCCTTAGGCCCTACAGGACAAATTTTGTTTTAAAGCTCTCAACACATTATGTTCAAGGTACTGTAGTCAGGTTGTTTTTTTTTTAATAAATAAATATATATCTGCCAAATTTTGTTGTATCATCAAATTGTCTCATTTAAATTTTCATCATCGATTTGCTCCATTAATCCACAAAACTTCTCAAAAAATTTCAAATTTATATTCTATTAAACACACTAATTAATATGTCGGCGAATTTATAAAAAAAATAGTTCGAAAATAAAAGCTTAATTAGTTTATTTTAGGGTGTTTATTTAATGTAATTCGATTTATACATTGCTCGAATCAAACCTAGGGAGATTTTTTTTTAGGGTTGAATTTTGGGATTTTAAGGATTGCATCAGTTTAAGTCCTTGGGTCAATGTTTGTATAAGAACTGAAAGATTGAGTCAGAAAACACAATCAATACAAAAATGTAAGTAAAAACGCAACATTTCTAGAAAAGTCAAATATTTAAAGGTTTGTAACTAGGCTCCAAACGGACCTATCTACTTCATTGAGGTCTCAAAAAATTTATATTTTTGAGCTCTGAAAGGCAGTAGACAGGAAATGGTCGTTTATTTAGGTTAACGACTTGAATATAACGATTAAAGTGTAAAACATTCTAAATTGTGAGTTTTGAGCGTAAAGGCTTAAACAAAAAGTGCCAAGGGGTTTTCTGACCCCGGATTCGAATTCAGTGATCCCAAAAACGTATAGTAAACAGTGTCTCCTCTCTGGTCAGAACTTTTTTTCTTTTTTTGTGAGGCTGTGTGATTTATTTAGAAAATATATTATTCATTATAATAATATAATACCTAAGGAGAAAAAAGGAGAGTAAAAAGTTGCATCCTACATATTTGTGTCCCTGATGGAGGTCGTTTCTCACAGGACATATACACAAGATATCTTTGCCATTGTCTGGTGGAATTCGACACTGACCTCTTTCCATCTGGTGGAATGTGGAACTTAAAGACTTGGGAATCATGAACAATTAGCTACTGAGAACGTGGGAAACTTGTACACTTTCTGCTCCACATGACTTTCTTATCAGGGACCGTTATCACAATAGGAGAAATTGTTTTTTCTGGCATTTCCCCATTTATTGTTTTATTTATATGATATGTATTTAAAATAAATAGCGAACCAGTTCCGTAACATGTCGCGAGCGTTCGCAGTGGTACATATATCTGAATGTTGACTTAGGGATGGGCGATAGTCGATAGTTCAGTACTATCGATAGGCCGATAATATAGGTTAAAATGTATCGAATACTATCGATAGTTATTCGATAGTGGCTTCTACTCCTTACAAGCCTGTCCAATAAAGAATTTAATGTTATTGAGTTGAATTATCTATTACTTGCAGGATTAGGTATATTTATAAGATTACACCAAGGTTTCAAACGAAAAACGATTATATTTAAATTTACAAAAAGTCCGTCACGCAGGAGCTGCATAACTCAGCACTTTCCTCAGAATTGGGTAGTGTCGATTGCATTCCTGACTAATTTGCTTAAAATAACCTAGATAGATAAATAAAATGAAAACATAAATAACACCTGTTTCAATTCAATTCAAACATCGTACAAAGTAAATCCCCCCCCCCTTCCGATAGACCGATTTAGTTCTTTTTTACAACACTTCTTCCTTATTAGATACCGAGGACGTATACCGCGTTTCGTTACAATACAGCAGAAATTACGACCGGTATGAGCAAAATAGTAATTTGGGTCAGGAGTAAACCCCCCTTCCTAATGAACCGATTTAGTTTATTTTTACAACACATTTTTCTCTTTAGTTGACCAGAACAAATTCCGAGTTTCGTTGAAATACAACACAAATTATGGCTTGTATTGGCAAATAACTACTTTGGCTCCGGAGTAAACCCCTTCTCCAGATGGACCGATTTTGTTGGTTAACGAACTCGTTCAATCGTTTGATTGGGGAATACTACATACCAAGTTTCGTGGGGAAAAACAAAAACTCTGGCCGGTATCGTGATAACGGACACATATATAACTATGCATATATATATATATATATATATATATATATATATATATATATATAAATATATAAATTTTAACTGGGGTCATTTTCGGTGTCTACTAGGTAGGATCGATACAGAGTTAGGCGTAATCATAATTATGATTACGATTAAGATTATAATTATAGACTCACGAGTTATAATTACAATTACGATTATAATCACAGACTCAGAAGATATGATTACGATTACGATTATAATTGTAATTACAGCTGTGATTACGATTACACTTGTAATCACACCTGAGATTATAATTACAATCGTAATCACAACATTTTTCTGTAATTACAGCTGTAATCACAAATTTCTTCTGTAATTACAAATGTAATCACAGAAACAGCTGTGATTACATTTGTAATTACAACTAATTTTTCTGCAATTACAGCTGTAATCACATTTTTTTCTATGATTACGGCTGTAATCACAGCTTAACTTCAAAATCATATTTTTTCTATCTGTCTATCCTTCTTTTTTCCCTGTGTCCTTCATGTATACTATTGCTTTGCGGTTATTAACTAAAATATATAACAAGCAGCTAAGAAATTACAAAGCCAATTGTAGTATAAAAATATGCATTTATAAAAAAGAAAAACATATTTAATGCAATTAAATCCAGTAAACATTTTTTCTTCTAAAAGATAACTATATTTTGGGTAATGTAACATGGCAAATATGTTTTATTGTAATCTTCAGTTTAACAATTTGGGATCCACTTTTTCTGGGGATATTTTTTACAGATTTCGGTATTATATGTTAGCTTACTTATTAAGCCATGTAAGAAGGACGATATTTTTGGTTTTGAAGTATTTTAGTGATTTTTAAGCAATCTTGGAATAGTTGAGATTTGGCTGGGAAACATCAATACGATTTTTGTAAAAATCTATATTCTGAACGTTTCAGCTACTCTTTAGTAGCCTTCGTAGAAAAAAACGCAAATGCAGAATAACAAAACAAAATAATTTAACCAATAAAAAATATGATAGATCGAAAAATAAAGATTGCTTACAAGAACATTATTTATTTTTGACTTGATTCCTTATAGGAATCATTTGTTTTAATTTATGACGTTTGAAATGTTATTTTAAGTAGTGACAGGATATGATTGCTTGAAGATGGACGAACGGTCCGAAACGTTGAAATAAAAGTATGTTGTACAGCTGTGAAGGGTTATTCCTCATCCTTGTTGGTATTATTAATTAATACCCTTCATCTAGTCATCAAAATTATTTATTTTTGTTAGTGAAAACGTGTTCTTACAGGTGATATTTATTTGTCGATCTATCATATTGTTTTATTAGTATCTTGAATATATTAATACTATTTTTATAAAAACGTTGTCGTTGTTTACTAGCCGAATACCAGCTATTCCCTGAAGGCTTACCACCTCGAGGGCTAACAACTCATTATGTTTTTTTTTTTTCTTACATGTATATAATTTATATAAGATAACGTTAAAGTATTGTGAATTTGTCTTTGAAACATTTTGCCTGATCCAATATCTAAAACAGGCCTCGGCATAGTTAGTTTCATCGTCCTCGGCTTAGAAAGCCCACATACAACCATTTCCCTTACCACAATCACCAAAAAGTAGCACACGAATTGGCTTCTCTATTCCACAATTGGAGCACTATTAACCCGAAGCTCCGTTCAAATACCCCCTCCTTTATTTTCGTTTTGATCGCAATTATTCTAATGGTTAGTTCATAGAGTTCTTTTTTATTTGCTATGGAGTCCCAGAACATTGGCAAAAGTCGCCTTTAATAGGTATCGAATTAGAGTTCATTCCTACTCTAAAAAATATGTTTTTTTTTTATATTTACTTTTATATTCACGATTTCATATTTTTTATTATAAAAACATTCACCACATAGCAAACTAATGGGATGGTGTGTCGGGGGACGGTCTGGGACCTCGAATTCATCCTTCGAACGATGACACTAGAAGATAAAATCTTTAGTGCGCGCCCGAGTTTTGAACTCAGGTCAAGAGTCTACCACTGAGCTAACTGTTCACAGTATAATATAATATATTATAAATAAATTGTAGGCTATAATTTATTTATCGTTAAAATTGCATATCTAATCTTAAAATTGCGTACTTTTTTCTTTTGCATAACAAATCTTGCTAGAACATTGAATGGGGAATCTCTAAGATGTTGCAGTTCCAACATTAAGCGCGGTTTCTCCCTTTCTCTATGGGAAGGAAACCCGCTTATAAATCATATGACGGATCCCGGACGTGCCGACTTGAAAATTACATGTGTCAGAGCCCATAGATTAAGATAATACCGGCGGGTTAAATTTTTGTGTATATATCTACAAATTTATATATATTTGTCTCTTGATCGACCCGAAGGGATTCAATAGGAACAAATATCTATACGGCTGAAAAATCAAGAATGTTACCCAAAAAAATGGTCTTGAAAAAGAAATATATGAACAACTCACTGACGGCTTATACATAGGCCACAAGATTATTATTATCCCAAAGAAAAGTAAAGGCCGGATATTTTATTCTCTATATTGCATCATAATCCTATATTATTTATATACTTTTATTACGTGTGTGACTGTATGTATGTATATATATATATATATATATATATATATATATATATATATATATATATATAATATGTCTGTTCGCCCGAATAATGGTCCGATTTGAACGTAAGAAATAGTTTTTCTAACGTATTTCCTGAATATGTGCTCAGAATCGATAGGTTCAGTTAAAATTTTTCCTACTGTGGTTTTGATTCATCGGAACTAAGCTATGTATCCTTTGTTGTTTTTGAGTTTATTATAGAAAAACATAATTATTCGCAAAAATGAGGAGTATTTTTATTAGATTCCATTAAGATCTTTATCATGTTTGTAACAGTTTCGCCTAATCTGCCTGAGAGCTATGTTTAGACTTCATACCCGCAAACATTCATTAGGTTTGCTTCAAATCGTGCGGACGTGCTCGGTGTCGAAGATCTATTAAAAAAAATATATATATCGGTCAATTGAAACATCTGGGATCATGATCTTCAATCCTGGTCAGAAACTTTCACACCTTAGAAGAAGTAAAAAGAAAACCGAAAGAGCTTTGAAGACAAGGATGTGGTTATTTGTGGATGGCTAAACACGAACACAGGTGGTGAATATTAAGCTTTTCCAAAGCAGAAAACAGTCAGAAAACGTACAAATATGCAGAAGACGTGATCCCTAAGAGAACAATGTGTCGGTGGAAGATGCGAAGCACGCCTCGCTCAAGTTACCGTTAGTTCTTCGAAGTGTAGCTTGGAAATATGACAAGACATTTGTATCAATAGAAAGATTATTGTCACAAATGATTTGGGGCACTTGTTCAGAGCTTTACTCATAATATGAGTAAAGATGTGAACAAGTATTTGTCATATTCTATACTCTTTTTCTTTGAAAGCATAAAGAATTCAGATAACAAATAAACAATTCTTTTGACTGTCTTTTCTACGAACAAGAAGTAAAGGAGTGGTCGGGATTTGACTAAGATAAAACCACAGATTTTTAGGAAAACCGAATTTTTACTTAGCGGAATCCCAACCATTGTTTTAGATATTATAACCTCAACGGCTAAAATTCTGTAGCTCATTATCAACAGTTCGACGGAGTTCCGGTGACCACATAAATCGAAGATAAAGAAAAGAACTAATTGAGGAGGAAAATTAGTAGTTAATATGGACTTCATTTATTGATGCTCTTCACAACTTTGGCGATGATATTTACATATGATAGACGTTTACATAGAATAATGACGGGAAAATGGTTTTATAGGTGGAATAAAAATCGTAACACATTCCTTTTTGGCTTTCTAGGTTTCCAGGGACAAGCTTTATAGGTAATTGGACGTAGGAAATCCAGCGAAATCATTTCCAAGGTTATATCTATAACCGTTAATGAGGAAAATGGGAAAACCAAGATTTTTCCTGGGATTATCGGATGTATTTTATTATGTATCACGAAACCGAGTAATCGTAGAAAACGTAACACATCTATTTAATAGCATATGAAATATCCTACAAATAAGGTTTTTATGCGAATTTTGGTAGACCTATCTCATTCAGAAAAATCTGTACATAATTGGAGTGATTTCCACCAGGGATACTGTCCTGTGATTCCTGTTGTGGCCTTAGATTTAGCTTCCCTTTGAGATTTAATTTAACATTCTTTTCAAAAGCTTTAGTCATTTCTATCTTATTGTTTTCCGAATGGCACGCGCTAGGATGACTCAATTCTTGCGAGTCGTACTTTTATGCAAGTTCGTGATTCACTCGACAAACTAGGCCTGATGTTGAAGCAAACACGATATCTGATCATCGGTATAGGCTCGACGTAAACTGAGTAAGTATATGAGTGTAGGTTTAAGTTAATGGGCCGAACAGATGGTAGCGAATCCGTGAGAGGGTTCTAAGTAAATCCCATGGGAGCGAGGGATCACACGTCGGGCACCTCTTGGAACATGTGGGCAGACTTGGGCGACGGAAGGAGGAGCTTCGTCTAATGAAACACAACTGTCGGCTGCTTCTGAAATCTCTAGACCTTTTCAGGTTATTTTCTGCTCTTCCTCTACCTGTCTTAACGCCATCTGCGAATTTATTCAGGAGGAACGTTTTTATAGCAGCCTTGTTGACTATTTCTTCAATTTTGGTGGAGGCCCGATTCCCATCGTGAAACTAACGAGTTTTAAGGAATAAACAATATTCCAATGATATTGCCGTCGAATCCCAAAATGAATTGATGGTTACTTTATGAAAAATGGCGTCACGTAGGAGCTGCATTACTAGACTCATTGCTCAGAAACCTGGCACCATGAATGGTTTGGTTCTTGTATAATATTTGTAATGGTCAGCAGACTCAATTATTATTTTTAATTTAATTTGTTTGTAGCGTAAATCCCAATTTTTAATAATCTGATTTTGAAATTTCTAACACACCTTCTTCCTCGTTGCTGGGACATCTTGTCTAAGTTTCAATGCAAGGAAGTTCAATGAACGGGCTGGACGGCCAAATTGAGAAATTTGGTCAGGTGCAACTCCCCACCCCTTCGCCGTCTAATGGACCGAGTTATTTTATTTTTGCATCACATATTTCACTTTACATTCTTATGGCGTATGCCGAGTTGCGTGGCAATGCAACTAAAATTGCGACCAGTATGGGAAAATTAGTAATTTGGGTGCGGAGTAGATATGAAGAATTTTTTTTTTCATTTAAGAGTGCAACCTTATTAGCTGAATTCATTCGGAAATTGGCTAGAAAATAATGATATTGAAGGTAGATACGACTGATATTGGAACCCGATAGATTCGCCATCCCTAAGTCACCAATTGGTGAACTAGTAACATTCGAAACTTTAACCAATAGTTATTTAACAGTAATTGTCTCCCTCAAAATCTAGCTTTAAGTATGTTTCCTCTCTCCCCATTGACAATAAGGCAATCCAGAAATTCCGACGAAAAATGTCGACTTTATGATAACCCATAGTGCGTGGAATAACCAGGATTCAAATTTTGTATTACATATTTTTCACGTCGCTAAAAAATGGTTCCGATTTTGATGAAATTTGGCATACAAGTACCCTTTCTCTAACGAAACGACGAATTTCGTTAACCAGCAGAATGAGTCCGCCGGAACAGTGTTCTCAAAGTGCTTTTACGAATTTGAATTACGGAATCCAGTACAAGTAGATGTATTGCACCTATATATTGAATATTTTGAAAACGGTTATGTGGAAGGTGGTTCTTTCAATGACGAATAATTTTACAAAAAAGTTTCAGGTGTACATTTTGACAGGTGAACCTCTGACTTGAAATTTCGGAATGGTGTTTGTTCCAAACCACACAGGACCTAAAGAAGCCAAGATTCTTCTTGGGCGACAGTAACAATGATTAGACATAGAGCTTTCTTTGATGGGTCACTTGACATCAGAGGTCCACAAAAAATTATCAGCACTTGAGGCTTGAGCTAGAGCAGAGCATGTCTTAGGAATGGACAAAAAACTATCTCTCTGATAGGAAGTAGAAAGCTGAGGCTATTAAAAGCTTATGTGCGCTGTATATCGGACGAGTTATATTCATTAGTTGGATACCAGAGACCAAGAAGACCAACAAAAAATGACAAATTAAAAGTTTCTATATACAAGACATCCTTAAGGCACGTGCCACTCCCTCCCATCTTGTATCCATTCAAAAAACTGTGTTCCACTTATAAGATTTATGCTTCTATAAGTGAGTGTATTGGATAGTACAAAGTTTTAGTTATATATGAGTCAGAAATAACCCATTTCAGTAGTCTTGTCTTTTCTACACTTGCACGCAAATTTGAGAGAATTCTGTAACGTGACAGTCTACATACAATCAAGCGATTGTCTGGGCACAATCGTGAGGTAAACTCTCGTTTGCAAGGTACCTTTTTGAAACCAAATCACAGGGAAATGGTTTCAATTTGAATTAGAAGACGTTTTGCGAAGCATCGTCTTCAGTTGTTCTTTTAAGCGGCGGAGAAATCCCGAGTAGTGTTACTGTTCTAGATATCTTACACCGATTAAAAATGGAGTGCATCGAAGAGTTGAGTAAGAAATTTGTATTGTCCGTAAGGAAATCCATGGTGTCTTCTAATTTCAGCGTTAAAAGTAAGTTTTAACGAAATCAGGGTCCCTCCAAATGTTTTTCCTATTTGGTTTTAATTCATTCAACAAATATGGTCATATTCAAAAACTAATGAAGAACAAGGCTTTCTACTGTTAACACGTGCAGCCCCAAGACTGTTTGGATTTATGTAAATATCTCGAATATACATATGTCCAAATGTGGGCAAAGATTTAAGAATATCAAGGTCAGACTCAGGCAATCTGAGTTCCTGTTTGAGGGGAAACCAGGAAGCAAAGATGTATTTCTGAGTGCTGTTTAACATTACCATACGCATACCATATCATATGTGATTTCCGTACATATATGCATTATGAAATTATTCATTCTGAATCCTATAATTCTAGACAACTCCGCAAAGGTACCACCTTTACGTTGACCAAAAATTGTCCTAATCTATCTCGCACTATTCAAATATGGTTCCCGAAGTACTTGAGGTTGTACACGATCCTATACAGCTAAGTTCTAGACGTGCTAGATAAATTGACTGGTTTTAATAAGGTTTTCTCGGGAGAAATGACGGATTCCTGTATAATGTCGGAACGAGGGTCGTCTATTAGATTCTATATCCTTAATCGATGACTCCCTTTCTACTCGATCTACCATCATCGCCTTGGCCTTCAAGGAGATGAGACCGTCTGAGAAATCCGGCGTTTGACATTTGGACGAAGGCCAAGGAGCACGTCATACGGACCAGATGTGGAGATTGCAACGGCGCGGATCCCAGCTTCGGTGTCTGTTTATACTGGAGCTCTTGTAGTCGGAGAAGGCCAGCAGTCAAACATCTTGAGATCACAAACAGATCCAGCAAGCAATAACATCCTACTGCCAAAGCTAATTCATACTCCCCACTAATGGATGCCTTCTCCAAACAGGTTCCTAAAACAGTGTTTTTAACGTTTGAAGAGACTCGAGGACCAATGGTCTATCCTCCTTGAAACACGTTAAAAATGCAAGGAAATCCTTTTAAGAATATCTTGTTTAAAACTAATGTTTGTACTTCAAGCACCCTGAGGATTTGGGGAAAGAAGCAAGGTGGGGCAGTCCCCATTTAGGAATGATGATAAAGGGCTTGTTAATTTCATGAACATATTTTTAAATACTCTCATTATGAGCATTAACGTGGGAAAAGCGTTTTTTGGGGTTTTGTTTAACTTATTTGACAATTTCTTTGCTCATGGTTGCTTTTAAATAGTTAAGTTTAGTCGCAACCTCCTGATGTAGGACTTCTTTACGTCGGTGTATCGCGAGGAATGTCTACGTATTCTCGACTACACTCTCGAAATTTTGATTTGATCGGTAAAAAAGCTTCGTAATACCCATAAAAATAAATAAGATTACTTATTAATATATTTTATTTTGGGGTTTAATTACTACTGGCTAAAACTATTATAAGTTCTAGATTGTTAGTATTCCATACCCCCAAAATGCTCCCCCCCTCTGAAATTATTCCCTATATACGCCCATGCTACGTACTTGTAATAGTCTATAATATGTCAGTATGTGTATTATAATTCAAGGTTCATAATAAATTTCATTGGTTTATCTTGTTTTCTATTTAATAGGAATTGGATAGACGTAAGTTGCCTAGGCAAAATCACTTCTTCCCGTACGGTGATCATTTAACGTAGCTTCTGTACATAATTTAAAGTCTGACCTCTGGCAGTCTTAATTCCCATTCTTTTAATATTTTTGGGAGACCAGGTGGCCGTGAGCGTTAAGGAGTGAGCACTTAAAACTCCGTGCCAAGGGTCGTGGATTCGATTCCCTCTATCGGATGGTGGCTTTTCTTTAGAAAAAAAGAAAAAAGGCATCAGCCCTATCCTGGCTAGAAAAGGGTAGTAACCTATAGATAACCCGTCATAAAATTCTTAGTTAATAATAATGGACATAAAAATTTAAATAAATGTTGTATTTAATGCTGTTGATAGTAGATTATATTTATTACAGTGGTTCAATTATTCAGGAATGTAATGTGTTAACGCAACTCTTGCTGGGCGGACCATTTGAATGAGTTAAAATTTCGAATTGATTCTACGCATTGAAGCTTCCGGAAAAATATTGTACGTTCAATTTTCGTTCTCTATTCTCCTAAATTATCCAACAGGGTCAACGGAAACAGTTCATTCCCACATCCTGTTGGTCTCTTCCTATCTCTTTTAGCCAAGGTTCCCCAAATCCTTAGTAATACTTGAAATTTCGTTTTTGTACCTGAATAATTTAACTAATGAAGAGAAATATAAAAATGAAAAAGGAAGCTAAAATAATATTTAATAAAAGGCCGTTACGCAGGAGCTGTATAACTAAGCACTTTCCTCAGAATTGGGTAGTGTCGAGTGCATTCCTGAATAATTTGCTTAAAATAACCTATATAGATAAATAAAATAAAAACATAAATAACACCTGTTTCAATTCAATTCAAACATAGTACAAAGTAAATCCCCCCCCCCCTTCCGATAGACCGATTAAGTTCAGTTTTACAACACTTCTTCCTTATAAGATACCCAGGACGTATACCGCGTTTCGTTACAATACAGCAGAAATTACGACCGGTATGAGCAAATTAGTAATTTGGGTCCGGATTAACCCCCCCCCTCCTCTGGCCGGTATCGTGTTAACGGACACATATATATATAAATTTTAACTGGGGTCATTTTCGATGTCTACTAGGTAGGATCGATAAAGATTCGCAGAAATTTTCCAAAAATTCCGTCATGAGAACAACCTCAATAGCTACTTTCCTTCGGAGGAAAGTGCTAAAAACTGAAAATATTTACTGCATCACACTTAATTGTTTTTTTGTTTTTTTCTTATAATCCTTTATTTTAATGAGCCGGTTGCTAGGTTTAGGCGCTGCTCTTCTAGTGAACCTGCTTATCAACCAAGCTGTAACAATGGTGCCGATAAACCTTGATAGTAGATTTGTATGTTTTTTGCCAAACCATCCTTCCTTTTCTCAAGTCCTCAACCCTTTAAACTAGAATTCTCTACTAAAATTAGGCGGAATTCCCCTGACAGCTTTATGTATAATGAAGTCTGATAGCCTGAAGGTGTGGTCTCCAGGACTTAGTGCACGCGCGGTAACCTTTTGTAGCGTTGACATTGTTACCTTGTATTCCTAATTCAGCAAAATTATGCAAAATAAAACTCCCTCTTTTACAAGCTTGGAATATAAACTATATTATTTTAGTTATTATTATAGAAAAAAAAACTTAAATTATTTAAAAAAAAGTTATACAGAGCCCGTGGCGGTATTTATGTCGCGATTTCGACTCCTAGATTATAATAAAAAGCAGAAACGGAAACAGACCATCGTTATTTGTAGACTATGTAGCAATAATTAATATATCTTATTGCCAAGAGAAATATGATATTCAAAAATGCGAAGTATTAGGACTTCTGTTTGGAGCTCGAGGAACCATAACGCAATGCACCCGGGAGTTCAAACTGTAAGAAGAGGTCCTATTTTGGATCAGCAAAACTACCCTGAAGGACACCATTAGTATGGTGAATTTCCACCTTTATGGCTGAAACATAAGAAACTAGAACTACATAAGAATTAGTGGGAATAACATATGTTAATATATAAAATATATAGACCACAGAGAGGGTAAGCAAGCATTCTCCTAAGCCCACCAATAATTTCCTAAAAAAAAAAAAAAAGATCAAACATTTTTTATTTTTTTTTTTAGAAATAGCCTATTATTGGTTTTATTAGAATGCTGTTGCCTAATGTGGCCAGCTACCACTCAGATTGGTCAACTACTATGACAGAATATGTAAAAATATGGAGTTTTGACAAAATGTGTAAAATAAAAAAAACTGTTTATCTGCTTTAAAATCACTTAAAACGTGCAGAATTACATAAACACGATTCATAAATCAGAAAAGAATATGTTAATACAATAACATCAGTTCCCTAGTCATGAGATATATCTGGGAACGGTTAGGCCAAGTCGCAAGCTTCAGACTCATAAAATACTTAACAAATATATGATCTTCCAGCTCATATATATGTAAGTGAGAGCGAGAACTCGGCTGATTTCTTAGTAAGAAAAAGCAGTTATTGAATTTATTCTACTTCTAATGACTTCATATTATAAGCCATTGATTCACATTAATGAGTGATATCTGTTTACTATGAAATAGTTATCTTTACACACCCCATTTCACTGTGACATGTCTTTCTTAGGAATGTGGGAAAGCATAGCTGTTAGGACTAGCTTCCATGATAGGCTGCTCCAGAAGGCTGAGGTCGAGGTGTGTGTTCTCCGTAAGGGAAGCTGTTGATCCTGGGAACTACCAGTCATCAAGAAGTGGACAAGTCCCGGACCGGTTGCAATTATCAAGAAAATGTCTGGTAAAAGCTGCGACGCACTATTCTTTGCAAGATTGTTAGATTATGCCTAATTTCTGACGGTATGTATAAAAATAGTTCTTGCAACGTTTATAGATGTTATATACAGCAGACACAATTGAGGAGCATCTGATCAAAACGTAACATCTCCATCATAGATCCAAATTGAGTTAGATACGGTTAAATATATTCTCAAGGTTGGGGAATTCAAATATGAAGTCAGAATCCCTATGAAATTCATTATCAAAAATTGACGATTTTTTTAACATCAACACCTCCAAACACGTGGAATGAAGCCAATCCGAACGCCACCTTTCAAAAATATTCCTGTTCTCGTAGTTTTTTGTTATTATTTATCAGATTCGGTTTGTTTGATGGACAATCCGGTGACTGTCTAGTAGATGATCTGGGAATCCACATCTATAGCTATTTGTGCTATTTATCAGAAACAACTACAAAAAAGGTAAAAATAGCATTAGTTAAAAAAACGCAACATGTCAAACTCAGTCGTTTAAATAACTCGAATATCTAATAACTAGGATTTGATAATTAGAATCCCAATTTTTTTTAACCTTACAAGGAGTATATTAAAAAAAAAATATACAATAAAATACCTCAGTCCATTATTAAGATGTTTTTTGCCTTATCTGAGAAGTTAGATTTGATGGATGTGTTACCTTTCATTCAGATGCTCCTCAATTATAATCGTGTCTGCTGCATGGACACAATTATCTTGGTATGATTCCTATAGGTAAAAGCTCGCAAAAAATTAATACATATGGTTTCAGTTAATTTCATGATCCAGGTACTTTTGTGATTCCTTTTGACTTAGAAACATTCTTGTTAAGAGCTTAAAATTGCCACGATAGTTTCATTCAACACGTGCCTCGTAAATTCCTCCGTAGATTATCTCGTCGAACGGAATGGTTTCGGATTACATGTGGAGTCGTAAACTGACTGTAATTAAACCCGGGCAACGCGATGGACTTTTGAAAGCCCACTATCTTCGATGGAAGGTATGCAGACGTTAAAAACTCTACGTAATGGGAAGGGGTTCATGAAAGGTATCAGATACACTTGAAAATAAATAGCCCTCATTAAAATGAATATGTGGAGCCTAATATGCAATGGGAGGAGATAAAATGGCTATGGTCACGTTTCATATTCTTGCCGATTATCCTTGATAAGGATTGCAACAGGTGTTCGCAATGAACTTCGGCAATAGGTTTGTTCAGGTGGTGGGCAATGAGCTTCTACCGTTGCAGTGATTGGTTTGTACATAGAGAATACCTGGGGCACAGATCTGCCCGCCGTTAAAGGAATCGTTTTTTTTTTTTTTGCACAAAGAATATGGACGATATCTGCTCCACCGGTCTAAAATCGGTTCATCTTCAAGAGGACTGCGCCATGAATTAGGATAGTCTACTTGAACAAGAGGGCGTAACGTCGTACCTTAAAGCATACGAACTTTCATTGTTCCGATTAAGAAAAATGACCAATTGAGCGGAGATTAAATGTACCCCGACTATTGAGGATTGGCACAACTGACTACCTTTGGCGGAGCAATCAGACGAATAATCGGAATTGCATATAAGATTACTTTTTCATGAACAGGTCAATCAACAGTGTAATTTTGTATTGTGTTGGGTTAGTTATTATATTGTTACCGCATAAAACTGAAAGCCACAATCGGACTGTACGTTTTCATACAGAATTCATCTAATATTTCATAAAGATCCCAAAGCGCAATCAAAATAAATAATGGAACCAAACGATTACTTATATTACTTAAAAATACTGATACATGGAGGAGAGATCGAGGAGTAACATTTGTACTTGCTAAATTCTCAGATCCTTACAACACTAAGTTTTTGTTCCAGACGCGATACCCATACACAACTACAGTAAAACGAACCTCTCACTGTGACTTTTTTGAAAATATTTCATTTAGGCTTTTTTAGGTTCTCTCCATAGCAACCAAGATGGAGCCTGGGCTGAATGACCAATGTTGAATGAAGCCCTAAATAAATAAACCATGCAAAATACATATTATTATTAAAGAAAGGAGATTTTTAGACGTTTTAACCATTTTCACTTTTCGGCTTGTATAAGTCCATTTGCCTTTTAGCTCTTGAAGCCCGTAAAGAACTAAGATTAAGAGGGTTCGAAGAAAATGACGGATATAGCGGTCCTGACTTCCTGCAACAGGTGTAGCGTAGATTTGAGTAGCACAACCTCGAAAGGTCGGCCTTCGTTTGGCTTCTGACTAAGTTTATATCGGTTCTTATACGGTAAACAATTTAGTTCTTGATACATCAGCAACTGTGACTTCGTTGTCACAGTTGAAAGGATGCGTTGGCAAAATAGTCATATGTGTAAATACTATCAGGAACCTGGAGGAGAAAGGGTGAATCACAAAATCCGGATGTTGGGTAATCCAAGTCAGTGTTCTGGAAGTGCTTCAGGATACCAAAGGGGAATGTTTACTGTATGAAATGCTAATTGAGAAAGTGTGCAATTCGAATTCGACGCTTTAATAATAATTTATACTAGTGATTTATGGGTAAACAAATATTGGAGAGGAGTTTCAGACCTCGAATTTTTTTATATATGATAGTGCTTTTTACTTACGTTAAACGTGTAAGCTACCTAAAGCTGAACCAGAGAAACAAGGCGAGGCTTCTTGTCGCCTACATTTTTCTGACTCAGAAAAAAAAGTCGGTTTTTCAGATTCGCCCATTCTCTTCCAAGATCCTTCGATGGCTCTAGTCCAAACCTTACCAAAAGGTTTTACATATTAGTTTGTTGTCATCATTTCTACTCAATTTCAGAAAGAATAAAATAATACTTGTAGAATAGGAAGGGGAAAAAAGTACCATCTTTGGTTCGCATGTTTTTTGGCCTATAACGTGCAATAATAATAATGTATACATCGTTGAAGTGTTTAAGATGACTATGTTAGAACCTTTTGCTTTGAACCTGGTTTCCTCCTGTCTGGTATGTTGTATTGATAAGCTAGGCTAGGCGGTGTAGCCGAAGTGACAGAGGGGAATGGACGGCTAGTGAGGAATGTGAAGAGAATGAAGAAACGGAAGAAATATGCGCTGAAGAAATGGAAGGAGGGACAAGCATGAAATCCCCATCCACACCCTATGGGAATGAACCCGCTCTCCGCTCGCGCATATACGCTTTTCCTTACAACTTTTAGGAAACTATTTCTTCTCCGTAAATTTTAACTTTATAAAAATATCGAACTGAAAGTATCAATGCCACTTCTCAAGGTTTTCCCAAGCTGTTCACCCCAACAAATTCTTAATTTCAATTTGTTTCCTACAAGCTGGTAACTTTTCTTCTTGTAAATGCTGACTTTTCCGGTGAAAATTCATCACCCGATCCAAAGATACGTGCTACTAAAACGCGAGCTCAACAATTCGTGGGTTCGATTCCGACCAAGGGGAAGTGCCTTTGGAAAAATGAAAAGCCATCGGCCCTATCTTGGTTTGAAAAGAGTGGTAGTAACCAGTAGATACCCGTCCTAAAAATCTGTTTTTTGATGAATTGACGTTAAAATTTAAAACCTTTAATGTATTTATTGCCGGCGTGTTAGTGTTTTTTATCTACTGTAAGGTGGCGTACCTTGTCCAAGTTCATCAACCGAAGAAATTCGTAAGCATTATTTGTTTAGTAAAATATATATATATATATTTTTTTTTTTTGGTGTACGTTGGCATGCCTAATCCCAGCGGATTTTGAAATCCTAATTGTTGCCTAATATTTTTTTCGTATATGTTGTAATGCCTAGACCAAGATGTTTATCAAGTTTTATTTATTAGTATACGACATAGTTCCTGTTTTTCTAGTTTACAATATAATGCCTATTTCAAGTTCTTCCACCGGGGAAAGTTTTATTTATTAGTATACGACATAGTTCCTGTTTTTCTCGTTTACAATAGCATGCCTATTTCAAGTTCTTCCACCGAGGGAAAGTTTTATTTATTAGTATACGACATAGTTCCTGTTTTTCTAGTTTACAATATAATGCCTATTTCAAGTTCTTCCACCGGGGAAAGTTTTATTTGTTACATTCAATATAATGCAAGTGCCGGCCCCTAAACACTTCAACCCAACATATACTTTATCCGAGGTTTTACAAGTTGCCTCCAGATATCAGTAAAATGAAATGTCAGTGTTTTTTTTTTTTGTTTTTGGTGTACGTTGACACGCCTAAACCAAGGGGTTTTTCAAATTCTAATTCCCAAGTTGTAATATTTGCCGAGGAGATAATGTGTTAATGTCGTGTTTGGTGGCGTGCCTAGACCCATATGTTTATCAGAGTCAAATTCTCAAATTTATTTATTAGTTTACGACATTGTTCATGTTTTTCTAGTTTACAATGGCAAGCCTATTTTAAATTCTTGACCGAGGGAAATTTGTATTTGTTACATTCAATATAGTGTAAGTGCCGTTTTCTGAGATTTGGTGGCATACCTACACCAAAACACTTCAACCCAACATATTCTTTTCCGAGGTTTTACTCGCTGCTCACATGCATTTTGAATTCGTGGTATGTCTAGTCGACCTGTTGCTCAATATGCAAATCCCCTAGTTTTATCAGTTTCTGTTTCGAGGATATCACATGACACAAAGCCATATTTTACTTTCTTCGTCCGAGCAATTTACCGTTTTATTTTTTACATATAAGATAGTAGATTGTTAGAACATTTAAATTGAAAAAGTAATATATGATAAGAACAGTGCAGCCCTAAGATTCAGTGGTGGTAAAGAACACAATGAAGGAAAAATATCGCGTGCATGAAACAAAATTCTCAAGTTTTAGCCTGAACTAATTGGCTGAAACATCATAATTTGGTTTTCTTATATTAAGTGTTTATATATATATATATATATATATATATATATATATATATATATATATATATATATATATATACGAAACGATGTTTTTTTTTAAACAAAGGTATAGGACAAATGGTATTGAATACTCGGATGTCTAACATTTCACTAACATTTATTTCAGTGGTTATTTGCCAAAAGTTGATACTTCCAATTTGACAATTTTCTACTTTACCGATCATATGTGTTTAGAGTTGTATTATTGTATTTTTTTGAAACCAGAATTTGACATGTGTAAAGAAAATGTTAAGCGGGAAACATGAACTGAAAATATGATAGGTAAAGTAGAAAAATGTCAGACATAATAACTTTTCGCAAATAACCACTGATTTAATCTAGCTTAGGTTCAGATTGTGATAGTGATATATATATATATATATATATATATATATATATATATATATATATATATATATCAAAATCAGTCCCGTAACAGGCCACGAGGGCCCTGAGGGGCAGATACTGTAGAGGTATCTGATTCATGACCATACGGCACACTAGGGAGACAGTATGGTCAGTACTATGCTCCGGCCGCCTGATTTCCCCCTTGCTGCATCGACTGCTAGAGTCATTAGCACCAAGGTACCGATTATTAAATTAATTAAAGGCTGGGTTGGCCTAGGGACGGTCAGGGAGGCCGAATTCAACCCATGGACTAAGACACTAGAAGAAAAAATCCTAAGTGCTTGCTCGGGATTTGAACTCAGGTCCTCCAGCATATGAGTCCAGTGCTATACCACTGAGCTAACCTCGCCCCCATATATACATATATATATAAGTGTGATATATAACCTGTATCACAATATATATATATATATATATATATATATATATATATATATATCACTACATGTTATTTATTAATTTCTACGTAATCATAGAAAGGCGTCGACTGTTTTTCCATTGATTTTTAAAAATCGTAGTTTGTAGATGTTTTTACAGTGAAAACGCAATTAGAATTGATTGGAAAGTAAGATCGGAAAGTACACAACGAAGCATTAATTGGAAGTTAGTTTTTTCCTTGGAGATCAAGAAACGAAGTGCCAGAAAAAAGAAGGCAAACAGAAGCTGGACAATGCCGAAGGGAAATCAAACAATTCATCAAAAAAGCTAAAACTTTTTCTGATTAGTAAAAATGTATTTTCTCTTATTTTAGAGACTGATTAATGAATGTGGAAACGTAGAGACGCATTGATTATTTGTTAATCCTACCGACTAGGGTATAAGAATTTAAGTAGTTTACATAAGTAGAATATACACACATATATATAAACAATTGAGAACAAAACTGGCTAAATAACATTGATTGAGAGCTACGGACTATATACGGAGTAATGCACTATGAATCCTATTGTTATTGAATAGTATATCGGGTACCCAAACTGTGTGTTAGTGTTGTTTTTATAACAAAGGAATGGACTTGTACATTATCCGTTAAAAAGCGTCCTTTGGGAAAGGGACAGGGGCGTTTTCCTGGATACAGTGTTTCTTGGGGTCGGTCACACTGGAGCTTTATATCATGAGCGATATGGCGCGACCATTTATTGCTTGGGAGGTTCAGACAGCGGGCGATTAACCGGCGCAATCTTTGGGATAATAATATGACGAGAAAACACTTCTCACTACTTCAGTTGCAAATATGAGCTCAAGTGAGAAAGACGTTCTACTGGCTTACTGTTTCAGGCGTAGG
This sequence comes from Gonocerus acuteangulatus, assembly GCA_946811695.1. Taxonomy (NCBI): domain Eukaryota; kingdom Metazoa; phylum Arthropoda; class Insecta; order Hemiptera; family Coreidae; genus Gonocerus; species Gonocerus acuteangulatus. Next base: position 18,663,755 of record OX328129.1, on the reverse strand, counting down.
ATGAGAAGGAAAAGGAAATTATGGCTGCATCCCTACAACCTTAAAGGTATATTTACACGGGCGAGAAAACTTGCGACAGTACTTGCGCAAGTTCTGTCTCGTCCTGTAAACACGTAGATGCAATTTTACCCGACACTTGAACGCAAGTTGTTGCGGCAGAGAGCCCAAAATCCGTTTACATTGGGACCCCGTTTGATCCAATTTCAAGTCACAAGCAGCTCTTTACCTCACGGGCACTATAGCTCAGCTGTTGTATCTAGAGACCTTTCTCAACATGAACCAAAATTCAGGGAGTCTTATCGAATCAATCCTGTGTTTTTTTTTTTTATTTCAGAAGCAATTTCCCTCCATGCGTCACTAGTCACATCTGTCTTGCTATATGCGGCAATGGAATAGTTCCAAAGTCACTGTGAGCTTTAACTAAATTAATGAAAGCTTTAACTAAATTTCTTCCTGACATGTTCGCAACTCGGAATATCGTACGAAACTAATCGCTGGAGAGACCGACAAGCGACACTTCGAGAGATACGTCGCTTGCAAAATGTTGATCAATCGCGCTGCTGTGAACCTTTGTTGTCGCCCCCTTTCCATTTTAACTCTATTCTCTATGCGTATCTCATATCGCTTACGATACATCGTATATCGCTCCAGTGTGAACGACACCTTACACTTAAGTGCGATAAATGACCTAAACACGCATTCAGCCTGAACGAAGCCCAATGATTTTTTTCGTTTCGCTCCTATAAATTTATACGATATCCTTGAAGGGAGTGTAGAGAGCCGTCAAGCGTCCTCTGAGGAGTAGGAAGACCGCCTAGTGCAGGGTACTATGGCCTCCAGGAATGCAGGCCCTAAACGGCGTTTTCATGGATGAGTAGCTACCGCAGGAAATCCGGCCCTTCTCCTGATATCCAGGTCCTGAAAGGATTAAAGGGGCAGACAATCTCGTCCGAACTGATTAACACATCTCTGAAAGGATCTTATGCTTATAGTTCTTTGTTGTTTCTATTATTAGCACAGTTGGACAGTTTCCACACAACCAACATGATAATGTCGAAGTAGAACCTATGTTCTAAGTTCCAGATAGGAACTAATCCGAGCAGTATTCATCGAAGCAACGAAGAGTTGTCTAGGGATTGCCCCAATTTTAAATATATGACGAAAAGTTAAGCAATGACCGGGATTCGGATAATAGAAGACCCACAGACTTTTTAGACAACTATATTTTGAACGTTTCGGCACGATCTTTCACAGACTTCTTCAGCAATGACTGTCTAGAGGATGGAAGATCACTATAACATTAAGCGAATCCCAACTATTCCTTGAATTCTTATAGCCTCAACGGCTATCTTCATCTCAGTTTTGTTATATAATGTCCGAATGACGGGGTCAGAATATGGGGAAATGGATCAACCTAGCAAATTCCTCATAATCGTACAAATATTTAGGAGTCTGTTAGACCCACGCGACTAGTCTTGTCACTTTTTCCATTTTCTCAGATGCTCACATACAGCTCTCAAAGAGATACTGTCCTGAAAAAAATACGCATCTTTATGAAAGAGAATTTGTAGCAAACCACATAAATATAAGAAAATGAATTCAACGTCTTCCCAAGCATTTCATGGTTTCAGTAAATGAATTATAGTTTTGCTCCCGAAAGAAGAGACAGAGCCAAATATTGTCAAGAGACGCTAAAAAAAGAATAGAGGTTAGGACTGTTTATTGGAAAGATAAATTATTTATCTTATCAAGTTTATTGGAAAGATAAATTTAATACCGACGCCAAAAATGCCTAGATTATATTTGTTTCTCAATTAATACCTTACTTAAACCCTAAATTGTAAATCATAAGAACAATATGAAATCATTAAAATGGCAAGAAAGTGCATCATAAGGTATTAGGGTCTGTGAGACCCGACGCGACCGCTCCCGTATGTCAGAGGGGCGCGACCTCCGCCGGGTTATGAAGGCAATCACAATTTAGGCGTTTTTTCCCAAGCTGGTTGCACTTAAGTGTTCAACCAACGCCAAAATATATATGTTAGAAAACAAAATTATTAAAAGTTCCAAACAGACAACTGTCAATATAAGTTGCACAGTTGTATCACGAAACGCAGCAGATAAGAGAAAAAAACATTAATCATAAACTTTCCCTAATAAACTTATCAACAATCTATCTTGACAACTGAAAAGTCATCATAAAAATATGCAGTCATGAATAGAGCCCGGAAGATAGGCATTTATTTTTGATTAAAATAGGCAGGCAAAAAGGCACTTGAAATACTGAAAATAGGCAGTATTGTAATTAAAATAGGCATTTATTAGGAGTGAAGGCAAAGAGGAATCTCACTAATTATTAATGAAAATATGTATTTTAAATACTCATTCATTTCTTTATTATCAATTTATCACAGAATTAGTGTACTTTCCCTTCTTACAAGCAACAACAAGATGCTTTTTCAAAGTATCAAATCTCATAGACCTTCTCAGAAAAAATGTTTTTCATTATGGAAAAACTTCCTCTGCATTATCTTATCATTTCTAAATCCGGAATACCAGATAACTATACCATTGTCACAGCAAAAGGGGTTTGAGGAAGGAGACGTACTTCTATCATCCTCTCTCTTTCCTCCTATTCATTATGCCTGTGCATTCCTTCTACCAAGGAAGGCTCTGTTATTTACAGAGGGTCCATCCACGGGTTTGAAAAATAAGCTTTCGAATTGATATTTGTGACGGCAAAATGTAATTTAATTTGTGAAAGCTTTTTTGTTTTCGACGAACTGAAATTCGAAATTCGTTATGTGCTTTTTAAAATGATTAAATCGCAGAAAAACTGGCATAACGAGCAAAAAAAAGGCTTTAAATCTTAAAATAGCCAAAATAGGCAAAAAAGGCAAAATAAAAATTGTCTCTACACTTCCTAAATGCACGAAAACATATTTATTTCTATCTGATTCTTCAATATATCCATTCAGATAAAAAAGGCATTTTGCCTAACTTCCGGGCTCTAGTCATGAAACTTAAGTTTAATGCTCCAAACTTGTCTCAATTCGATAAGATTCAACCATGTTTTATGAAGGCTTGTATCCTTGACGAATGTAGATTGTAAAAAGCAAATTCCATTTCTAAGAAGTTATTTGATGTGTTTTCTAGCAGTCCGTTGCGTCACATAATGAGATTATGATTAGAAAAAAAAATCAGATCAATGTTTTTTTTTCTCTTAAAAAACCAGCCATGGCAATCTCAAGTGGGTAATTATCTTTCGGCAGTTAAGTCAAAGGGAGTGATTGATTTATAATAATTTTCACGCTGATTTATCTTATCAAATAATGATAAATTGATTTCAACACTTCGTTTACAGTACGATTTTTTTAATATTTAAAACCTATGTTTAATGTCAAGGATCCTTAGATATACTGACATTTCTAACGTCTCCCATTAACCATAGCCGACCCTATAACAGATCAAAATTTGTTGGACATATCCTGACAATTTTTATTAAGGGTGGATTCTGGTTGGGACTGGTGTTTAGAAAGGGTTGTTTCTGCCATGTAAACACAATAAATTAATTTTATTTATATCTTTTGTGTTAGGTGATAGGATATATATATATATATATATATATATATATATATATATATATATATATATATATATACATACATACATGCATATACACACTTTGTTGTTAGGTTTACCAGGTTTAGAACTGTGGTTTACCTGTCGAAGACGACGCTATATGATCATTTCAGGTTCATGACATTATTTGATGATTTGTCACTTCTAGAAATGTAAGAAGCGCAAATGAGTTTTGCGTGATGAGCTGAAATTCTCATAATGGCTATTGAGTCATCCATAGTTTTTTTACGGCGTGAATTCTCTTTTTCTGTTACTTTCCCTTAACTCTTTCAGCCTCCAAACAAATGTCTTATTTACCTTTCTGCTCCTTCAGCACTTTCAGTGACGACCTTGAGTTCATGGACGGCATGAAGTAAATATGAATCAAAATGAATTTTCCTGAAATTCTCCTTTTTTAGAGTTGTTTTTTATATAATGTTCTCTAAATTTTTATCTGTTTTCAAAATGTATTTATAATTGCTGCTCATTAATGGCAGCTCTCAACGAGTGGGAACTGAGAAAGGAGTTAAATGAGGGAAAAATTAGCTAAGGGAAAAAGTTCCCCATGATTTTCAAAGAAAGTTTTAATAAGAGCCCAGAAAGATTCCTGATTTCTTTAAAAAAAAATCTTCAACCCACAGAAAATATGCCATTTAAATATGGAATAATTCGCTGATAACATTATGTTGGCTACCGAGAATAAAACCTGCATAATAATTATTTTCAGCTCTATTTTTTTTCCTTTTTTAATCTAAAAAAATCGAAACTAATGAGACATATGTATTCTCAAAATCAACGAAGTTGGACTAGTTGTATTAATATAATTTGTTTTTATCATGGCTGGTTGGAAAAGTGCTTCATATAACTAAGTACAAGCAGAAAGGACATACGTTTTTTAAATATCATTTTTTTTTTTTGTTAAATATTTTTATGTAAGCTTAATGCAAAAAAATTGCTTTTAGCACCTTCCTCCGAAGGAAAGTAGCTATTGAGGTTGGACTCATGACGGAAATTTTGAAAAATTTCTTCAAATCTTTATCGATCCTACCTAGTAGACACCGAAAATGACCCCCGTTAAAATTTATATATATATATATATATATATATATATATATATATATATATATATATATGCATATATATATATATATATGTATATATATATATATATATATATATATATATACATATATGTGTCTGTTAACACGATAGCGGCCAGAGTTTTTTTTTTTCGTCACGAAACTTGGTATATAGCATTCAATTAGCAAACGATTGAACGAGTTCGTTAACCACCAAAATCGGTCCACCGGAAGGGGGGGTTTACCCCGAACCCAAAACACTAATTTGACCATTTCAGCCGTAATATTTGTTATATTTCAACAAAACTTGGTATTCGTAGTGGTAAAATAGAGAGAAAAGTGAGATATAAAAATGAACTAAATCGGTTCATGAGGAGGGGGGGTTTACTCCGGACCGACAATACCAATTCGCCACTACCAGCCGTGATTTTAGGTATATTTCGACGAAACTCGGTATTCATAGTGGTAATCTACAGGTAAATATGTGTTGTAAAAATAAACTAAATCGGTTCATTAGAAGGGGGGGTTTACTCCGGACCCAAATTACTAATATACTCATACTGGTCGTAATTTCTGCTGTATTGTAACGAAACGCGGTATACGTCGTGGGTAACTCATGAGAAAGAAGTGTTGTAAAAATGAGCTGAATCGGTCAATCAGAAAGGGAGGTTTACTTTGTAATATATTTCAATAGAAAAGCCAGCCAGATATAGGTTCACAAAGGCGCCGCAAGGAGCGCTAGAGGGACTGTATCCGGTTCCTGTGTTAGATCAAAATATGATAATACGAGGTTTTTTGTATTTATGACGTAGTGTAGTAGGTATCATGTGTAAACATAACTCTGGAAGCAAATTAATAATTTATCAGTTACTCATTACAAAATTAAAAGAGACCTATTCATGTTTTTATTTTATTTATGTAGGATATTTTAAGCAAATTGTTCTGGAAAGCAGTCTACACTACCCTAATTCTGACTACCCTTATTATCAAATAATAATTGCATGTATCTAATTGTACACTGGCTTATCAGATCTACGGTTCGATATTTGCATCTCTTTATGGTGTTCGGTAATAACTGTAACGGATCATATATTTGATGGCCGGATATTGTTGAACACTTGTTGAGTCTAGTGTCTACATGAATTCGATAATAGAAAAAACAAAACAACAGAATTGACTTCTGTCACAATGAATTACTCAGTGCAGACATTCTGCCTTCGTCCTTACTATAATGAATGCATATACTTCTTATTAACTAACACATTTCAATTGATTATTTAAATCCTCTTGTCTTGTTTTTTTTAACAACTTATTTATTTAGAAACTGCGCCGTATAGCTAGCAATTAAGTATTAGAATTTCTTATAAGAAGTCTTCTTCAAGAGGAATTTCAATGAAATCATTGAATAGCAATGTGTCTGCAACGAATGTCCGATACGCTATCTCGTAATGACTACTTCTTCCCTTCGGGGTCGGTCTGTTACTTGATGGCCAAACACATACTGTTTCCCTAATTTAAATTTAAATATATTTATTAATGACCTTAGCATTAATAATGACATTTATCAAATAATTTATAATTTAAGCTTAATAGTTATGCAAATACAGCCTTGAATCAATTTCGCCCAAAAACCATGATAAATGTAAGCAAGAGCCTGTAATTGTGGACATATTGATTAGGTTATATGCTGAACAGGATGCTTTTATCAGCGTCGCCTAGGCTCAGCTGTACCTAGGGGCATTATCAGTAAGACTGGTTCCCACACTAAATTCTACGGAGCGTTGGTGCATTTTAGCGAAATATCAGCTTGAGAACTAGTCAAAAATTAAAGCTGTTTCTTTTTTTCTCGCGTGTCTGAAGTGTCAGACACGAAGGAAATTTCAGTGAACTATGCTGGAAGCAGTGATCATCTAGATTCTAGTGTCCCTCAGACGCTTTATAAACGACATGTTTATTTTACTTTAATTTTAACGTCCGTTTATTATTGATTACGAATTTTAGGACGGGTTATCTATAGGTTACCACCATTTTTAGGAAGGATAGGGCTGGTACCTTTTCTTTTTTCTTTTTTAAACCACCTTTGAACAGTGCTTTCATTAACAGTACCCTCGCCCCAGATTTGGTCTATGTTTCTAGCCGTCTGGACTCCGCTTCGGTTAAGTTTAAACTCGTAAAAGAAAATCTTACAAAATTCATTATGTGACATCGTAGGAGAAAGACCATGTATCATTTCCAAGTAGCGAAATGCTACAAACGTAAAAAAACATTATCATTTAGAAGAGGATTAGTAAGTGTTGATATTCATGCAAATGAATAATCCAGTAAACGTAAACTGATAAGCGGATTTTTCCTGATAGAGGATTTTTTAAAAGAAACCCCTGCATTATTTTCCGGACAACCCAATTGTAACAGTTGATATTTAATGATAGTTTTATAATTTATTGTTTTGGTGGTAACTAGCTTAAAACAGGACGGATACAGCAGGTTAGGAAATGGACACGTGGTGACGGTAGTGTCTAGCTAGTTAGGAAGTAGTCACTTGGTTCTAGACCATCATTAACCAATAAAGCTACCGCTACTGTCGTCATTTGGAACCCCCATTTCATAAACTACCGAGAAAAAGATCCAGCATCAGAACTAAATATTTTTTTTTTTTTGTGCGAGTTAAGGCGTGAGCTCCCAACACTAAAAAAGAAAAGGCATCAGCCCTATCCCGGCTAGAAAAGAGTGATGACCAATAGACTACCCGTCCTAAAATTCTGAGTTATTTATAATGTTCGTTAGAATTTATGTATATAAAAGTTTATTGTCGTCACCAAGTTATGCAACTTTGGTCGACCTAAATACCAAGTCTATCCGTTACGTCAGCTCAAATACGTCACAGATGAAAGAGCCAAGGACCTTTTCTTGGAACCATTGGTACTGGACAGAGGGTTCAAAGAAGTAATCCTGCATGAGGACATTGTAGATTCCGGGAGCGGTTTTTACCAAGGACGAGGCCTTGCCAGGAATCCTAAAGTAGCAGCTTTCGTGGAACTGGTTGCGAGCGACTCATACTTGTAACTGCACTGGGGAAAACAAGGCATTCGTCTTCAAATAATTTGAAAGCAATATTCATGATTTTTCGAGATCAAGATACATCGAACGGTCGTATTCAGCCGATATCAGGAGGCAGTAATGATTAAAACAGTTACTTCTTTTTAGCGTGTTTTCTCCCTTCCATAGTTAGGAGGAAACTCGCTTATTACGTCGAACGAATTAAGCCATCCGGATAAGGAACGTCCACGTTTCAGGACGTTTGTCACTAAAATACCTGTGGTCAAGGCGTGCACTTCTGGACTCTGTGCACTCAGTTCGGGTTTTCGGTTGCTGTCGTTCAGTACAACGTAAGAGCCTTAGATTTAAAAGGCTCGTAAATGGAGGATGGATTCATTTTTACAGCTCCAGGTAGACAGTAGCCTTCAGTATTGTTTGGGCTTTCCAACAGAGTTTTTCGTTTTCAAATAGGCTGACTGGAAGATTTTTTATGAAAAAAAAGTCTACAAAAAAAATTCAAACGAAAAATGTACCTGATACTGAGGTTTTCAATGACAGCCGCAGAAGTGTTAACTTTTCCTAGAGGTAATTGACGATTTTTAATCAATATGAAGGTATAATAAATTATATATTGGAAAGTATGTTAATATTTAAGTTTGAATAACTTGATGTGCAGTGCACATTTTGCACTACCTATAGTGAGTAAATCGTAATTTTTTTGGAGTCAGTATATATTTAACTCCAAGCTGTAAGTTACACTCTTAACAGATTAGTCTTTCATTTTTTCCATTAAATATTAAGACATTATGAATTAAATGAATGGCCATAGAACCTTGTCCACTACATTATTTTTCTCGCTTTGAGGGGTATTTTGTTTGTGATGTTTATTATCATTATATTGCAATCCGTATAAACAATATATATTATTGCGTGGAAACTCTGGGTCTCCTGAGATCCGTAAAGGTGGGGCTTAGGAACTAGAACCTGGACTCTCCAGGGAGCGGCCTATTGTCTGTGTCTGATGTCATTGTCTGTTTGATTGCCGTGTGTATGTTCTTGTCTGTGTCTTGACAGCCGCTCGTAATGTCTCTCAATGACACGCACATCTTACAACCGGTCTCCTTATGCTCGACATGGCTTTGCGAGGAAGAACAATGTTCTCTTGAGGGTTTCGAGTGACTACCTTCAGCTTTATGGATAGTCTAGTTACATTAATACCAACGTTTTAATTATACAAGTTGTCTTAACTAGGCTTCGATTTGGACACTCATTACAAGTGACAGATATTTAATGAAAAGAACGGACAGACTGCCTATGGTTGCTCTGCATCACATATAACTCGCTGAAGGTAGTCTTCACATCGACAGTATATTACATTATTTACGGAAATCAAATACTCCAAAATCTGGCAAATCTCTGAATTATATGACACAAAAATAAAAGGAGCAAAAATAATACTGGCGACAGAGGCCAATAATATTTTCAGATCCCTTAAATGCATACAATTAACGATAAATATATCATGTAAAAGAAAGGTTTTCTTCAAAACTATGTATAAAAAAACGATCATCTGATACGAATAAATTAAAATCAAATCTCCAAATTAAGAGCATAAAGCTAAATAATAAAATAACTAATAATTGCATATAAGGGTTAAGGCTGCCAATAAACGTACAGGAAATCCTGAAAGATAAAACGTCTGGGATTTCCTCCACTGAATCATCACCCTCAAGGAAATCCTCAAGGCGTATTGTCATCACGCAGCCGGAGAGACTAGAAAGTCCTGCCTGCTTGGCCTCAAAGCGGAAAAGAATTTTGTTCGGTTGTTCCTGGACCTATCGCATCCTGCGCGGCCTCAAGGACACCGTCAGGTTGTGGTTTCCCTCAAGGTTTGTACTCTTCAGGCCGAGCCTTGAGGAAATCCCGATCGGTTATGGCCTCCTTTACAGAATTAAGCACGCAGCCCTATGTAATTACCGGTTTACACCTACTTGGTATTTGCCACCAAAGCATTTGTATCTACGTGTAAACAAGGTCCTTTTTTAATGACAAATAAAAAAAAAAGGACCATGTTTTAGAGAATAGTAATGGCTTGTATTTCATTAGCGAGATGTAAGCTCCCCGTCCACCATTCTACTGCGCAATGGCCCCTTGTGACCTCCTGTAAACAGCCCAACAAGAGTTGAGTGATAACTTAGTCCTACTTTACCATTGTCCAGGGGAACAAGCACTAATGCCAAGTACTAAACTCAATCTTTAACCATCCGTCGACAGGGTCATAAAATGACTAACAGCTACCGATTTGAAGGCCGAATTGACTTTACAAGACACTTAAGGAGCCATCGAAATCCTTTCACGTGCCAGCTATCCGAAAATGGTCCTAGGATCTCGTTTTCAACTACGTGGTACCAGTAAGATCTAGGCCATTCCTTTGTTGAGACGGCTCTTCTAACTGGACTTAACAAGTCGGAACATCTACTTGATCTCATTGGTTTTCAAACTCTAAATAATGTTAATGATTCACCATATTGAAGAGTTTGACCTAGTCAAAATATATTTTAACAACAAAAATCGTACACACCATTAAGGACAATTATATCACTAACTAGATGGGACTAGAGCGTTTACTAACAGAAGGGATGGGATTTCATACGAATATATTACGATAGTATAATTACATTGAAAAATTAGACATTTATCACTACATAATTTGGTAGTTCTGATGAAATATAACTCAAATTTCGACCGTTACGGGATATGTTAATTATTTGTTAAAACTACCACTCCTGATGAGCGATTTTGCTGTTTAAGGAAATCGTCCAATCATAGTCTTGTGGTGAAAAAACATAAAACGTGACCCTTATCGTAGTAACGCGCTCGCGCGGGTACACACCAGTATATATGAATTTTAGGGGGGGGGGGTTCAAGGGCATCGTTTGGTTACATATTTCATTTGCTTATTGACGTTCGGAAATTAGCATCACTACCAAATGTGAATTGGGCGTGCAAAGAATATGTGTGCATATTTCAGGTAACTGATAGAATAAATGCATTTTCCTCTCGGAATTTCCATTGCATGCATTCGTTCGAGTGAGTCACGTGGATGGACTGAAGCGAAGGCGCGTGGGATGCCATGTGTTAGGATTAGATCTGGATGTCATTTGGAATAACTCCATTCCAAACCTGTCTCCAGAATGTATTATGGATAAATTCAAGTTATAACATGTAATTACCTATATTAATCAGTGAAAGTTTGTATTTTTGCATAGCGATCCATATTGGACTATAAGGACACTTTGTAAGTAACTCAAAGGTGTGAAACGCGTAGAAAAGAGTTAATAAATTTTGCGAAATAATGTGCGATTGTTTCGCAAATTTCAATAGTTTCTCCGATTAACAAGCGGTTTGCTGGAAGTTAAGATTCTTAGAAGAAATATCTGAATCTTGACCTTATGGCCCAGTGGGGAAATAGCCTGATTTTAAAAACGCTCCAACAACCATGTTTCCCGGGAAGAGGGGGTCTTTTTTATTTCGTTAAAGCAAATATAAATTAATTTAAATTGCATTATTAACATGTGATTCTATTGTCACTTAGTGATTACATGTTCTTATTTTTACTGTTATAGTTATAACAATAATCAAAAACTTATTTATTTTGAAACAAGATAAACAGTTATAATTTCATGAAATGAGCATTACTACATTTTCTGACCTTGTGGACTATCTCTGCTTCCTTTACCAATTTAAGCACTTTTTTCTCGCGCTGGAATGTTGCCGATTATTCCAAAAGAGTCATTACTTTTTTAAAATCTAAACAGGAGGCCCGGTGGCCGTGAGCGTTAAGACATGAGCACTTAACACTCTGTGCAAAGGGTTCGATTCCCACTAGGGGTGGTGGCTTTTCTTTAGAAAAAACTAGAAGGCATCAGCCCTATCCTGGCTAGAAAAGGGTGGTAACCTATAAATAACCTGTCCTGAACTTCGTAATTAATAATGAATGGACGTTAAAATTTAATAGATAATCTAAACACGCTTAAATAAGCGAATACGTGAACTGTTAAAAATTTTATAATTGAGAACAAAGTTAACGAAGTAAAAAAGATCCGAAAGAGGTGCACATAAAAAAGCTGGAGTCCCAATCCCGCCCCGAAACCCGATTTTTAGTGCGCGCACGAGTTAAAGAACTTCAGTTCTCCAGCGCATTATTAGCATCCAGCTCCACCCCACTTGGACTTTCCATTGAACAAACAATAGTCAATGAAATATTTCATGTATCGATGTCCTCCGGAGTAGTAGGACTTGTTATATTAAGGTTAAAGACTAACTATAGAAGAACATTCTATTAGAAAGGCCGTGTTCATGCTGAGTTTTTGATTTAAATCACAATTAAATTTGAAGAACACAACTTATAAAAAAATTTACAACTTCCCCAAGATTGCTTGCACCCTATGGCTTAACTCCTTGGCAACTGGGAGACGTCATTCATTTCATTTGCTATTGTTTGACGACTCCGAGACGCCAAGAACATTTGTCCGCAAACGTCGGGCCATATATTATAACGTTTGAAAAAAATCCGCAACGAACTTTAATCTTGTTTTGTTTGATATTTCGCCGCTTGGACGCGTCTTATGTATATGTCAAATATAGACATAATTCGCCCAAAATGAACCATCATGGTGTAATGGTGTAGAACAAAAATAGCGTTATCGGCAGGAAGCCAAATTTAAATTCTAAGAAAGAATGCGCCTGAGTGAGTGGAATGAAGGGGAAGGATGCAAAGCAGCAGCCCCTCCCGACTAATTGCCGACTGCTACCAAATTATCGGCGAACCGGTTCTCCTACCGATCTCCGCGTCGGCCGTCCACAGATCCAGGACCTCAGCGAAAGTAATAAGTATCAACAGCTCTGTTTTATTGCGCTCATAATGACTTCCTCTCAGTTCGAATAAGAACTGAGGATTTCACTTTTCAGTCGCACCTAAGCCTATTCATGAGGTGAAAACCGAATCCGGAATTCAGTCAAGGTCGCGGCAGTGTAGTTCTTAAATCTCATGAGTTTGCCACTAGACGCTCTTCTGAACCCGACCACATCAAAGCGGTAGAATTCTAAAACACAACCATGGACAATAAGAAAGGTTTTGTGTCTAAATCGTTTAGTATACAGCCCTTTTGTTTCATCCAGTAATTTATCATTCAACCGTTGTCGGCTCAGGCGTCAGTACATTTCTTACATTTTGTCAGCATTTCCATGCATCCTTGACTAAAAATATGTCTTGTATGGTCAAGTAACTTGACTTAAAAGGCTTTATATGAAAGCAAAACGTTGAGGAGAACCAAATTTACGAATGTTGATTAATTTCAAACTTGTTTTATCGCAGTAGATATAGTGCAGATGTAGTCCGAGATTGCAAGGAGCTTAATTAAAGGGGCCAGTGCCAAACGTTACCAACCAACAAAAAATTGGTATTAGTGACAGAAATGATTATTTTAAATTGGTCTAATTAAAATAACTTGTCACCAAAACCAATATCTTCTTAACAATTTTTCTCTGTTTGTTTTAGTCATCTTTGACACTGAGCCCTTCAATTAACCCTTAGTGTCCAGTCGGACAAATATCGTTTGATGTTTACGTAGCCCCTCTAAGAATACTAAAAGTTGGTTGATATATGCGGAAGAAAAAGAAACAGAAAGTTTGATATTTCCAATGCAGTTCTCATATTTCTAATAAATTGTGCATTTCTTTTAAATATATATCACCAATACGTAAATAAATCTTGTACAAATACAATCAGCATGGTTTCATGGTTCTATGAATGCAACTAAAAAAAAAAAAAAAAAAAAAAAAAAAAAAAAAAAAAAAAAACCTTCATTGATGATTTGAGTTTTAGATATCGTTAGGAATATATATATATATACACACATATATATATATAGTAAAAGTTAAGGCGTAAGAAAAATTTTACTAGCCGTCGTTTGATATGTCCAAATGTTTCTTCGAGGACCAAATGCGCAAAATATGACTAAGACACTTATCTTTCTTGATTTATTTTTTTTGTAGTTTAGACGTTTCAGATAAATTAGAGCCAAATATATAGCCTAGTAGATTATTGACTAATTAGGATCTACCAAATTTTTAATTGCTTAAACTATTGTCGAGAAACTTTGGGGATGTTTCATGTTGAAAAGGAATGGTTTAAGATTCCACGCTGTTTTCTGCTTCTTTATAATTGATGCTGAGCTATAATCCCCCTAATTAGTAACCGGCGTTTTCCGAAGGTATTTACAAGTAGTCTGAATACCGTATTTGCTTCTGAGGATGAGTGTAACGGCCCCCTAAGGTCAGCGAAGGCCGAATCCTGCCAAGGTAGGACTATTACCTTATTAACAGGCTACCTGTAGATTACATCTCTACAGGCTGGTTTTACGCCCTCCCAATGCTATCAGGTCATCCCACCTTCGTAGCTAAGCAGTTCTCAACTCAACATTAAAATCGCTTTGAATATGCAAAGAATTCCTAGTTCAGGCAGATTTGACGCGATGAGAATTGGACACGCACGTCCACTACAACCAACCAGTGGCTTTAAAAACTGCCAGCTGTCTTTTCTGACTGCACTTTGCACTCCCACAGACGCAGTCGATATCAAAGACTTCTCGGATAGGACGTCGATAAGGGAATACAGTTTAATTTTAAGTATACAAGCCACTCATAACCGAATGCAATTATTCTACAATAGAGATAAGTGGGGATCGGTGAAAATTCTAGGCAAATCACTACATACTTGGTTGTACCGCATTTGCTGCCAGTTCCTACCACCTCTATAGCTGAGAAATTCATATCAAACCATGCAACAGATAGTAATTTTAATATTCTCAAGACTTCATGCGAATAAGGTTGGTATATATGAGGCGTTTCTGGCCAGAAGGGCAAACTCGGCAAATGCAATATTAGAGAAAACGGGACGAGTCTGCTCTTCTGGTCCACACAACTATCACTCAAACCGACGCCCTCGGGGTTTTTATTTGGATTTCTCTTATTGTAAAAAGCTAAACTCAACATATTGCAACCACCATCCTGTGCGCTGTCAGCAGCGAACGGTAAAATAACACCAAAAACATCAACTGGCGAGTTCGCCCTTCTAGACGAGACCGGCTTTTATGGCGTCAGCTCTTTTCAGACTATTTATGCCTTTCTATATCCACAGTTCAATGCAGTCAGCATTCTGACTCCCTGTCCTTGCTTCGATGAGGAGAATAATTTGAATATAAAGACCCCTTATGGATCTATAAAAAGCGTATAAATAACCATAATAAGATCTGGGAATTACACCCTTCGGACTGCAGAGATAATTGATTGTGTCGTTGTCTGTAATTATGAAGGTGTTCGGACTTGGCGAGAAAACGCTAATAAAGTTTCTGTTGTAATTGCGGCAGTGCCCATCTGGTGTCCTCGGCAAGACCGAAGTTCCCACGAATCTTCCTTGTCTGCAGAGGGCAGCCTTCTTCTGACCTCCATTCCTAAAATATGCGAGGAGAGTAAATTGCTTCGAGAAGTCTTGACCATTGTTTACAATCAAGTTCATTCTCTTAATTTTCCTCTTTGTCATGTCAATGGTAGTAGGTGTAGAAGGAACCGGGTGTTTGTGTGTGTGTGTTTGTTTTAAGTTTCTTTGCTCGTGTTTAAAGTTTGTCTTTTGAGGCGGCTTCTCTCTCCAGCGGTGCCTGCGTGCTGCAGTGTGCAATATTTTTCTGGATTCTTCGCCGGCTTCGTCATGCTGTTATCCGGCCTTGGTGGTATGGAAGGAAAGTGAATATATGGAGGGTTCAGAGCACAACTACAGCAAGTCCATTTTTGGCATTTTATGTCGTAATCGGATTGAAGAGTTATACTAAAATGGCTGTTTTCAGTGCTTCTGTCCTGACTTCATTATATTGCCACTTGTAGCTAGTCCTTGCTACACATCTGGAAGATCATACAGGGCTATACATAAATAATGTCAGTTTTTAAGTTTAAATATTTTTAAGACTTATATTGGCCAATAGGATTTATACGTCTCTGCAATTAAAATAAAAATAGTACTCAATTACTGAAAACTGTATAACATGGACTTGGTCTAGTTGTGCTCTGAATCTTCCGTATATGAATGGTCGCACCGAAGAATTCAGTTAACGAATAACATCTACCCACATGACACCCCTGTATTTCTCCACGTCACTCGTAATTTACAAATATATCAACAAAACTCAGTATTCAGCAATTCAGCAATATCATAACAAGTGATTAAGTTCGGTAACCATGAAGTAAACATGAAAGAAAGGGTGGAATGGTTACTCTGTAACTGTCGTAATTTTTTTATGTAACGAATCTAACAATATAACACTATGAAGTCATAAGTGTTTTTTGAAGATAAGGAAACTCGGTTTATGACTATTAAAATGTATTTAATGATAAACATTTTTCGTATGTGATTAATTTCAAACTTGCTTTATCGCAGCAGTGCGATACTAATATATTCAGAGATTGCAAGGGGCTTAATTAACCTTTAGTGTCCAGTCGGACAAATATGGATAACTATTTACGTAGCCCCTCTAAGAATACTAAAAATTAATTGATAATGCGGAAAAAGAAGAAACAGAAAGTGTGTTATTTCCAATTCATTTCTAATAGTTCTAATAAATTCAGTCAGTGTACAATTTTTCTATTTCCCAAATTTCGCTACGACAATGATGGGTTCATAAGCTTTTAAATATATGCATATATATCACCTTTACGTTCCATGGTTCTATGAATGCCATTGATGAATTTAGTTTTAGATAGCGTTAGGAATATATATATATATATATATATATATATATATATATATATATATATATATATATATATATAAGTTAAGGAGTAAGAAAAATGTTACAAGCCGTCGTTTGATAAGTTCAAATGTTTCTTCGAGGACCAAATGTGCAAAATATGACTATGACAATTGTTTGTTGAGTTATATGACTATGAGTTATATGTCATATGACTATGGCAAAATTTGACCGGTTGTTGAGTTCGCCCTTCGTATCCGCAACGCCTCAAATGTCTACCAGGCTGTAAATGTTTGATTTGTTGCGACAAAGAACCCGTATTCTCGAAAGCAGCTTCAGAATCACTGGCAGGGATGAAGGAAAAATACCTACGCAAATTATTGTTCCAACTACAATTGGGATTTTCAGAGCAAGGTTGCTTTTCCTAAAGGGAAAGTATTTGGATGATTAGATGAATGTTGTCCTTGTACGGTAGTGGATTGAATGTCAATAGGCTGTCTTGGCATTCCTCTCCTTGTCTAATAAGGAAATATCTCTGGGTGTTGTAATTAAAGCCTTAATCTTCGGGGAATACCAGTTACGCCTCGCTAAGGTGATGTGACGCTTTGAGCCGGGCGCCACATTCTTGTGAAACATCCTTCAATGCGTTTGAAATGTTTAAGAATGATGAGAGTGGATAGGGAAAAATGTATCATCACAGGAACTGCACCATCTTAGCGTATTTCCATATAATGCTTTTGTCTGAAAAAAAAAACAACTTTAATGATATGGCCTTGAGAAAGTACCCAATACTGTCCGTGTGACAGCAATTTATTATTGAATATATTTTGTGAACAATTTTGGAAATATTCTTTTCTATATGAAAATTCAAAAATATATCCGGTCTACAGATATATATTTTTTTAAATTATTTTTACTTCAAATCTAACCAAAATGTATATATCTTACTTTTAACTCAGGCAGGCGCCTTGGAATTTCTTAAATCAAGGTATAGTATTGTCACTTTTTTCGAAAATGGTTTTATCGCCTTAGTTCTATTCCACCCTGTATAATAATTACATGGCAAACAAAAAAAAAAATAAAGATAAAGTCCGGACCTAGAGACCAGACCATGTTTACTATGTTTTTGGGGTCACTGAACCAGAATCCGGGGTCAGAAAAACCCCTGCACTTTTTGTTTAAGCCCCACCCCTCAAAACTCATAATTTAGGATATTTTGCACTAGGAAAATTTGTATTTATGTTGTGAACCCAAATAAACTATTTCCTGGGTTCTGCCTTTTAGTGCCTAAAGACTAATTTTTGAGACCTCTCAAGCTTAATTAGTCCAATTGAACCGAAGTTACAGCTCTTCAAATATATGAATTTTCTAAAACATTCGCGTTTTTGCTTATATTTTTGTATTTAATATGTTTTCTAATGCTTACAATCTTTTACATAAAAATTGAGTTTTTACATAAAAATTGACCTAAGGTCTTAGGAGGTAATTCTTGAACTGATGCAATCCATCATGCAAAGTGCAGGGGTTTTAGGGGGTTTCTGGAGGTTCTTTATAATAGTGCCTTCTATCCACCCTTCTTCCCCAGATCAGAGAAGAGGTCCAATTCCTTAATTTATTTCTAGTTACAAACGCTGAAACCTTTCCCGTCTTTTTCTCATGCCCACGCCCCGCCGAGCGATAGCTTATTAAATTAAATGTACTTATTAAATCTTTATCCTAAACGAGCCTAATGTTTTTCCTGGCCTCTTCTATTATGTCGATACACCCTTTATCCTGCCTCTAGCAGCGGCGTCCAACTTGCTCCACAGTTACCCTTTCATTATTCGATTTCGTAGTGCAAACACTGAATCCTGACCGCAGGAGAGAAGCCCATCTTCTCCACGTGCCCACGCCCCGCCCAGTGACAGCTCCCAGCTGACATTGACTCCGCCGCGGAATGGGAGCGGTGTCGATGTCAACGCTGCCAGGAGGCCGTGACTCCGCTCCGACATACGAGACAGAAACACGAGTCGCGTGGGCGCATTCTTCTCAAGGAACTTGTCCTCCGCTCACCGGATTTATAACTCCTTACTTGACATTGGAGACATGAATGAGATCGATGTGCTAAGAGATATAGATTAGACGAACCTATGTATAGGCAAACGGTTACTTTTCTACAATCATTATTTTTAACTACCGCGCACATAGTCAAAGAAGTGAGTATTCTAGCTGTAATCTGTGAGCAAACGCTTTAACTACCAGCGGCTAGCACCACTGCTGTTTGGGTGGGCGATTTCTTAAAGTAAATTCCCTTTTTATCTTTAAAAAGTGAAACCTTCACCCTTCGGCGCAGTTCCTGTCCACGAGTTCACTTCAACAACGCCCCATTACCATCTTCTGATACAGATCGCTACCTCGGACTACACTTGGACTCTCGGCTTACCAGGAAACATCACTTAAAACTTAAAAGACAAGTACTTGACAGACGATTTGGATAACTCTACAGACTGTTGAACCGCAAATCACATTTAAGTACTGAAAACAAACTGATCATTTACAAATCACTACTGCAACCCATTTGGACGTACGGTTCAGAACTCTGGGGAACTGCGAAAACATCGAACATCAGACGCATTCAAACATTCCAATCCAAGGTCCTAAGAACAATAGTCAATGCTCCCTTCTACGTTTCCAACCTCAACCTCCATAAAGACCTCAATATCCCACTGGTTAAAGATGTATTATCCATATTCCAACGTTTCCATCCTAAACTTTCCACTCATCAAAGTCCTTGAAGTCTTCTCCCTATCATGCGCCACCCACCCACTCTCTCCACCGAGGCGACTCAAAAGACATTGGCCTAGAGATCTGCTGCAGTGACCAAAAAGTGAATATACTACCAATTTTGGGTTCCAAATTCCCCAATCCCGTTACTGAAGCTTAAAACTCACCATTTTGCTTATAATTTGTACCATTTTTATTCAATACCCCCCCCCCCCTCACAGATAGTGTAAAGTATCCAGAATTACACCTAGATAGAGGTCATGTAAACAATGGTTGTAACATGGCAATAAAAGCAATGTTTACTATGTATCCTTATTTCAATAGACAATACACGCTTTCCAAGCAGACCCAACTTTAATTTATAAACTATGCATTCTGCCAATATTATCATATGCTTGTCAAGTATGGAGCTACTCATTAAATGCCAATTATAATAAAATACAAATAATTCAAAATAAATGCTTCCGAATAATAACTAACGAGCCAATTTAAACTAAAATTAGGAAAGTTAGAAAATTAATTCTCTAGCTAATATTTAAGCATAAAAACCTTTATTCATAACCAGCACAAAACCATTTTCTTATCGATGCAAAATAACTCAAAATAACGTAATTAAGCATTTAGGTAATGATTATATGAATACATCGAAACATCATGTCTATAAAACGCCTATGCTTGTAATATAACTCTTATGTTTGTAATCTATAAGGGCTATATTTCTTTATGTATATACTACTATAAGGTTAACACAAGTTAACCTTATAGTAGTATAAGGTTATACTTTCTCTTACGTATGCATAGGTTTTATTTCACTTTAATTTCGTCTATTGTACAATTTGTGCTGGAATTTAGGTCCCTACAATGAATAATGATAAGAAATTTGTATCTGGTATCAGGAACCGATTGTTATTTGCGTCTGAATAAATAAAGAGATGAAAAACAAATCTTCCCAAGAAAGCAATTCCATCTCTTTAGTTGCAATTATGCAGCGTACTAAGAGTGCAGGACTGTGGTGGTCTCTGATGCATGCTTCATAAGATTACTCAAAACATTTTTTCTTAGAATCGTCACCATAATATTCAGTATCACTCCCCATTAGATAGAACAATTACGATTTACAATCTTATAACACTCTAGACCTTATATATTACTGACTGGATAAGATGGTAATATAACATATTATTATATAAGTGTTATTACCATCTCAATTTATCACAAACTTTCTTTTCGTTCCAGGAGTCTCCTATAATAAAAAATTATTTTTGTCAAATAATTACATTAAATGACTTTTTTTTTCAAAAATGCAATCTATTTTTTCTAAGTTAAATAAAAAACTTATTTGAAATTGTGATAAAATATAATATTAAACAGTTTGAAAGTGGATATGATGATAATACAGCCGAATACTGTATTTCAGAATACTTTAAAAAAAAAAAAACCGTTCGTATTAATTTATGCACTTTAGCGTATAATATTTTTTGTTTTGTGTTTTGTTGTATTTTGGAATTTGGATGAGGGCGCGCCCCGACAAAATTAAGGTAAATGGTATTAGGCTTTTGGCGGGGCTTTTCCAAATAATTCCAATGGAATCAGAAAAATAAAATATTTTTTTATTAATGAGTAATCAGCTTAGTTGAATTAATGAAGTATATATATATATATATAAATATATATATATATATATATATATATATATATATATATATATATATATATACATCAGTCCCGTAACAGGCCACGAGGGCCCAGAGGGGCAGATACTGTAGAGGTATCTGATTCTTGACCATACGGCACACTAGGGAGATAGTGTGGTCAATACTATGCTCCGGCCGCCTGATTTTTCCCTTGCTGCTTCGACTGCTAGAGTCATTAGCACCAAGGTACTCATTGATAAATTAATTAAAGGCTGGGTTTGCCTAGGGACGATCTGGGACCCCAAATCCAACCCTCGAACGACGGCACTAGAAGAAAAAATCTTTAGTGCGCGCTCGGGTTTTAAACCTGGTCCTCCAGTTCATTAGTCGAGTGCTCTACCACTGACCTAACCTCGCCCCCTACACATACATACATATATATAAATATTTCGGGTCTTTTTGCGAAGACCACATCCAGTTACTTTTGAAGTAGCAGTAGTGATTTATAACAGTTGCTCGTACTCGCCGATAAGCTTACTGATTAGCTTACAGGTTCTTTGCTGGTTATCTATTACTACTTGACTCGTTATCTACGGTTATAATTCATATTAGATAATAGCAAGCAATATTTATTAATAAAAAGGTTAATATGATCAAAATCAATTCTCTCAACTACGAAAAAAGTTATGAAGCATTTAAGTTAAGTGTTGCAGGTAATGAAGGATATCATAAACAATGATATTTGTAAACACACATATTTTATTCCTTTTCTCTCTCTCTCTCTCTTTTTCGATATTTTACGTTTATTTAGCATTATGGGAATACTTGCTATGCGTTTCCGCTCGCTACGCTAGCTCAAGAAGATATCAAAACTCAAGTCAATCCAACTCGCTAAAATTAATAGAATTCTATTGATTTTAGCGACGCTAGTCTATCCAACTCACTAAAATTAATAGAATTCTATTAATTTTTCCGAGTAAGAAACCAATCGCTTTTTCTTTGTTAGGAACACCGCGAACTAATTGTAAAAGATAAACTAATTGTAAAAGGCCCATTTTTTCTCACTAATATAAGCAGAGCTTTTTCATAAACATAAGCTAATTCACTGTTGAAGGTTACTTTACTCCCAGCAAGAACGAATACAATTGGTCATCGGAATCCCCCAATAGGAAGGCAAAGGAGTTATGCGCATGCGCTGAATCACTGATAAATCACTACTGCTACTTCAAAAGTAACTGGATGTGGTCTTCGCAAAAAGACCCAATATTTCAAGTTCTTTGATGAGTTATAGTGATAGATAAATAGGCCTTGGAATTTGCCAAACTTTTTAGTGGGAGTGGTTTAATGCATACTCGCCATTATTTTATGTAATGTGAAGTAATTAATAGCGATGAGCCATAATAATGGATTATTCAATTGATTATTGAAATATTTACTGTGGAATTAATTCATGAAAGTATGGAATGCTACGATGAATCAAAGGAGAGTGAGTATAGACGAGGCAAAGCAAGTTACTTGAGAATGGCTGTTTGCTTTGTTCCGTTATTGTTCTCTTTAGCTGAGTAATTGTTACTCTGGTTTGTTTGTAAACTAATATAATTTATTCTTCTGAACATTTAGAAGCTCAGGAAGAAACCCAGTCGGTAGGTCTTACGTCCAATTTGGCGTAAAAATACATCGATGAACCTTTAAATGTTTCCAAAAAAAGAAGTTCAATAAACTCGAAAATACAAAAAAAAACTAATACAAGTAATTTAAAAATTGTAGTATTAAATCTTTAGTTGACAAGGCCAGAAATCTTACAAATTTAACTAGGTGTTTTGGAAAACAGTACTATTTTTAATTTTTTTCTGTAAACAATCTCTTTTGATCTATAATAAGCACAAAAAAAATATTTTTAAATGAAGCACATTGGGAATGCAAGTATTTAATATCATTTAATTTTACACGTATATAGCACACATACAAATCAACTCGTTCTTAGCATAAACTTAAACCGTTATCGGGAAACCTAAGAAGATAAATGTGGTTTTAGGTTCTCAAAAAGACATGATATTCCCTTAAGTACCACATTTACGAACTAATATATAAATTGTGGCTGATTTTTGAGAAGAGAAAGCATTAAAAAAAAGTTAATATATTAACAAACGTGAGCATTTTTGGATAACCATTCGATAAACGATGTTGCTTTTACATTAGAGGACAATATTCGGTATACATGGAGGCCTGTTTGCCGTGAGTGCGAAGGTGTATGCACTCCTTGCCTAAGGTCATGGGTTCGATTCCCAATTGGGATAATGGCTATTCTCTCGGGCAAAAGAAAATTCCTCGGCCATATCCTGGCTGGAAAAGGGGATGTTTATCAGCCCCGAAAACCTCTCTCGTAAATGGACGTTCAAATGTAAATAAATGGTGTAAATGTGAAAATAAACACCTTATTTCCAAAAACAAGAGACCTCTTTAATTGCAGAAAAGCTGCTCGAAATTTTGGAAAGGTTTTTGTTCAAAATATTAAGGGTTTTGATTCTAACCTTTACAATTCTCGATAGAACACTAATATGAAGCAGTTTTAATCTAAACGCTAAGGTGACGCATGGCAGGCTCTCACTGCCTCTCATCTACTCACTGCACAGACTTACCTTGGTTGATTGCGCTGGGAAGCCCCTTAAGAACTCACCGAGGATTGTAACCTGATGCTGGGAATCTGCTGGAAGAGGTTTCGGTCTCCTCTTTCCCGTTTTATGTTGAATATCTCTCAACGGGGGAACATCCTCCTTGGGAATTTATAATAAATTGAGGATTTACAGAGGATGTTGAGCTCGACGAATTGAGGAAGTCACCATGAAATAGGGCGACTTAATATAAGCTGTCAAATTAATGTCTTCACGAAATAGAAGCGTGAATTTGGTGAAATTATTTATGTTTAATAAATAGAAAATAGTAAATCCTGGCTTTCTCTGAAAAGCTGCGAGAACATTATTTACTGTATTATAGCTCTCAACGCTGGGAAATACGAATCAAACTAAAAGTCATCTTAGCATCATGTTCATGGTGTGATAGGTGAAACTAAGAAGTAAGAATCGCAGGAAATCCGTCATCTTAGCGCGTTTTCTTATCATATTCCTATTGTGATGGAACATAGCACGACTGGCATAAACTGGGACGTCTTTAGCGAGTTTTTTTTCTGATTCAAAAGATGTAGATAATATGACGCTTCGCCTTGTTTCTCTGGTTCGCCTTTAGTTTTCTCACCGTTTCAAGTTAAAGTGAATAGCAGCATCATCATTAAAAAATTCAATGTCCTATTTCAAGGGCGAATCCCGTGTCTGAAACGTCCCTCCTAGCATTTTGTTAGCAATAAATCACATGTAAAAAGTATAATTAAGACATAGAATTTCAATTAGATACTTCTTAGATTAGATTTATGTATCAGCATTCCATAGAGTAAACATTCGCTCTTGCTAACCTGAAGCGCTTCTGGAACTCTTACTTCCCAACATCCGGAATTCGTGATTCGCCCTTAATCCTCCAAGGTCCTGATAATCGATGTGATGGGAAAAGCTAAAAGGTGCGACTACGATTTGAGTAGATTCGTCGAGTATAAGTAGGTTTGTATATATCTGGTGTGATTTGGAAAGCTAAGAATGGAATTTATACAGACATATAATTTAAACGTCGACGGTTTTCGTCAGGATTAAATATTTAAAAACAAATCGAGGTACAATAACGTTGTTGATATTTTTCCCTTGATGTTTGAAAAGCTGTATGACAGATGGTTTGGATTTTACAAGGCTATCTCTGTCAACAATTCTAAGCTTGATGCATTACAGTGTCATACCCCGCGCTCATGATCCGTCACGTAAGCTACCGATAATAACCTATATCCTTAGGATAATATTCAGAACGTGTACCGTTATTTTATTGAGAGTTAAGTCGCTTTTGTCAAGCCTATTGGTTGTCTTTACTGCATTTTTTGCGCAATAAACGGCAATTGAACTTAACGATTAACGAGTGGCCTCTTATGAATATTTGTTTTTAGAGGATCAGTCTTCTTACTGGCTTTGTGCATATTAAATGCGACAAAAAGCGAGTAAATAGTACAATGTATTTGTATTACTTATATGTGGCGAAAGATCAACAATTATACACGATCTTACTGCTCTACATGCTTCACCTTCACGCCATTATGGTTATAACTACAAATATTTCTGGTCACATCAATAAATAATTGTATACAGCCCATAGGGCTAAAACTTCCACCTGTTTTGACTGAGTGCCATAACTTTATTATTTTTTTTTCCTAATAATTAATTGGCAAATATGTTTTATATCTGTCTTTTTATATACCACTTATTTATTGTTTTTCATAATTAAATATTTTTTTTCAAGAATGTTAAAATTATTGGAGTAAAATATATAGCCAGTCTTTATTGTATGGTCAACAATTGTCGATATATTGTCACTTAGATCTTCATTTTTTGCAGGCTGTTTTAATCGTTTCTTTAGCAGTTGGCCGGAAACAACTATATTTTTCGCAATTTTGACAACAAATTTGTTCAATTCATTTATCTAGCATTTAAGTAATTCAGTATTATTAAAGGTCATTAAATATGCCTTTGTAATTAAGTTCGTTTTATAATATAAAACCCCAAAATAATTAAAAAATCCTTCATGGCTCAGTACTGTAATGTAAGAAGTTACCTTGAAATGTTGGTACTCACCAATCTCGAACGTGCAGACGAAAACGAACCGGAGAAATCATTTCTTTTTAACCCGTTAGTCATCTTTAAAAAAAAGCAAAAAAAAAAAATACAAGGATGAGTGTTGAATGTTAGACATAGAAAAAAAATATTTTGTCAGAACATTTTAGTAGTATGAGAAAATATTGGGGTCAAATAGAACGGAGCCTATAATATGTGAAATGAAGTTGTGGAGGAAGTGATAAACACCAGTTGTCAGTTCGGGGTTGTTTAGCGCCCTTCTCAGGAATCCAGTATATGTAGCAACATCCTTTTAATTAGTTGTTTCGAAATTTATACTTCAGAGTAGCTAGAATTAAGCGCTACAAGAAGTGTTCAACAAATATCCGATTGTATCACAGATTTATGGACAAAAATCTAGTTCATCTGACAAACGCAATACGTTTTGCCTTGTTGAGGTGATAAGGAGTCGAGGATTGGTTGGGAATCTGCTAGAAGAAAACTTGGGGGGAAAAAAACAACAAAAAAAAAACAGAGGTCAGCTGTTTAAAAATCGATAGCGTTTGATATGTATGTAGTATTCAGTTAAGACGTGGGCATTGTAGCGGAAGGTTCGCCTACGATCTGTTTGGCTGTAGTTAATTTTTAGGCTCCTGAAGTTGATGTGAAACATGTAGAGAAAAATTGACTATTAGGTTATTTTAGAATTTTACCCAATGCCCTTCTGCCTACATATAATAAAAAAAAAAACATTATTCTGTAATCGAGATATCAGCGAAAGAGTTAACGTTTTTCAAATTGTTACGAACACCATATGCTTCATAATTTTTTTTTTTTTTTTCTTTCTTTTAAGTAAGACACATAAGCTTTTAAAAACATTTTACAGATTGAACGTTGGTCAATTATATATATATATATATATATATATATATATATATATATATATATATATATATATATATATATATAAGTAAAGATGGAATGGTTGGGATTCGGCTAAAAAAACCTCAATCTGGTTTTTGTTAAAAAAATCTATATTTTGGACGTTTCGGCTACTCATTGGTAGCCTTCGTCAGCTAAAATGACAAAAAAAACAACAAGAAATTAATAAAGAAACAAAAAAAAATGTATGTAAAAAATGTAAATGTAATTTATTTATAGTTCTGTTACTTATCACAATTTTAAACATTTTTTTTTGTTTCTTTATTAATTTCTTGTTGTTTTTTTTTGTCATTTTAGCTGACGAAGGCTACCAATGAGTAGCCGAAACGTCCAAAATATAGATTTTTTTAACAAAAATCATATTGAGGTTTTTTTAGCCGAATCCCAACCATTCCATCTTTACTTATCACCTCGACGGCTAACTATCTAATCATCATTTTATATATATATATATATATATATATATATATATATATATATATATTTATATATATATATCAGTGTTGGGCAAAAATCATTCAGAATAATGAATAATGAATAACGAATAAATCAGTTATTTCATTATGAATAATGAATAATTTTTCATTCATTATTCATTGAATTCAATGAATAACGTAACTTTTTATTTTTATTCATTATTGAATAACAATGATTTATTGAATGAAAATTTTTATTGAATAAAAATGATTTTTTGAATGGAAATTTTTATTGAATGAAAGTTATTTATTCGAATGAAACAATTTAATGAATGAAATTGATTTATTTGACTGACATGTTTTGTTAAATACAATTGATTTATTTTAACAATATTTTCTAATAAAAATTACTAAGTTCATTAAACCTTTTCTTACATTTAATGAAAATCATTTATTTAAGTGATATTGCTTACTGAACTTAAAGAATATGAGTTAGTTGTTCCATGAACCGCATTATTTATATGTATAAAAATAATGAATGAAGAATTAAAATAATTAATTACTCGTTAAATAATAAAAAAAAATAAATCAGTCAATGAATAACTGAATAAATGAATACATTTTTATTCAATAAAAAATTATTGAATAATGACCGAACCCTGTTATTCATAGAATAAAAAAATAATCAGTGGATGAATAAATTATTCAATGAATAAATTCTTATTCAATAAAAATTTATTTGAATGATTATTGAATACAAAAATTATTGAATAATGCCCTACTCTGATATATATATATATATATATATATATATATATATATATATATATATATATATATATATATATTACAAAAGAAATTCTAATTCTTCAAATAGGTCTAAAGTTTTTAAATATTTAGCAACACAGTCATCCAGTGCTCCATTGGCCCCTTATGCTAATAGCTCTGTTAAATAAGTTGTGAAGAATGATTTGCTTCCCAAGATATTAGAAAATTCCAATGATCGGTTTTAGTGATATCTAAAACACATCTATCACGCCAGCCCTGAAGTTTTGTCGAGCACAGCAAGAATTGACGTTTTAGGGGCATATACAGCAGACTCCCTTACCCAGCGTTCTCTTATAAATTAGTCTAGCCAGGAGCGTTTAAAAACTTGTCAAAGGTTTTCGTAGTATTTTCCCTTCTTAATGATAGTGTGCATTTCATCTAAAATGTAGCAGTTTTGAGGAGAAAACTTTAAGGAAGAATGACAGGTGGGCATTTCTGTGAAGAAACGCCAGCTGTAGGTGTGTTTCCGGAGAGGCTAGAGGTTGTGGGAAGGTAGGATAGGAGGTTCCCAGGGTTTCGAATGTGATATGTACCGTCGGGGTAATCCGAGTCACCGTTCACATAGGGGTTCCGCCAAACCCCGTCAGATCAGAGCAGAAAAAGTAGAGCTAGATATCCAGTCTCTTCGTTCCGATACTTGTTCCGGAATTCAGAAGCTCCCGGTACTAGATGTCTTGGTTTCTTCTCCTCATTTTCTCTAGCGGCCTCTTTACAAATGATAGAGATGTGTTACAATATCGTATCATCTTCAAGTCACTCAATACGGATTTCTCTTCTCACGAGAAATAGGATCTTTTGCTCTCTAAATTTTATATTGTCCGAAACAGAATCCAATGACGATTAAAACAGACAACCATATTCATAGCTTATCTCAGTTACATGGTAGTAAAACAAATATGTCCGACTTGTAGACAAAACTTATGGCTTATAAAAAGAAAATCGTTATTTTTGAGTGTTTGAATAAAACTCTATCGTCCTCAGTAGTGATTGATGCTTTAAATAAATGTTCAAAAGTGTTAATTTTCGTTGAATTGACCGAATTACATTAATTAATTTTATCAAAAGGAGTCTCTCAGGATAACATTTCAACTAATGTGAGAACTGTTTTTTATGAGATAATTGTTTTTTTCCCCTGTTTTTTATGAGATAATTGTTTTTTCCCCTGTTTTTTATGAGATAATTGTTTTTTTTTTTGTTTTTGTTTTTTTTTAATAATAATCTTGTTCCTTAAGGACTAAGGGAAGTCGAGAAGCATAGAAAAACGATTAAGTAAATCGTTGCGAAGTTTGTCCTAAAAAAAAACCAGAATCAATTTCATTAGTCCCAACTATAGATAAAATGTCGAAAAAAATGGCGCTTAAAGCATCGTATTGTTTTCGGTACATGCCAAGCTTTACCAAACATAAACTTTGATGCGCTCATCTTGTTTTTGATGCACTTATTGATGAATGATTGTTTTCTCTCCAAACGAGAATTCTACACACTTGAAATATTATTCCACTTGAATTTAGATGAGATAAAAGAATATAAAATAAATAACTAGACGCCAAAGTAAAAGAGAATAAATAAAAAAATCAAACGGCACGAGGTTCATGAACAAAGACTAATTAAGGTTAATTTTTGTTTTGTTCCTTTTAGTTTGAAGACCTTATGTAGGTTGGTTAGATATGTGGGTTAGTAGTTTCTAGTAATGAGGACGAGTTGTGGTTTACCAAGCTTTGTTAGTACGAAGTGAAAAGTCCTATATTCAGTCGCCTGTGCCATGTTCGTTTTAATTGCAGGCGTCCAAGGTTCTGCGAGTTACACAGGTATGCAATCTTATTGGGACTAAAGTGCGACAATAAAGATTTCAAGTTCTGATTCGGTTCCAATTAAACCATTCATTACAATAAATTACATAGGGCTATTCAATGGATTTGCATAATGGTGGCCGGAAGTGCGTCATGTTAGCGTGTTTTCACGTAAAGCTTGTATTGGGTGTGATTTGATGAAATGCTTAAAATATGAACAGCAGCTTTGCAGCTTCCTAAAAATATTTTCGAGTAAAGAACATAGGATTTTTTTGATTCGTTGAATTATAAAGATTTTATGACCAATGATGATTTTCGACGGATTTTTTTTTTTTTTTTTTTTAAGGAAATGAATAATTGGTCACCATTTTCGAAAAAATTATTTTCCTAAAAATCCTACGTACTTTACTAGATTTAACCTTCTTCTTTCGAAATACTTCTAGTTTTTCGTTCTAGACTAAAAATAGCCGCCTGCAGACACACCGCTTCCATTTTTTCTTTTTTTTTTTTCTAGATACCTTAACGTCCTCAATAAAACGTTTGTTATAAAGAATTGAAAAGTATTGATTTATTTGTTATTTATAAATTGAAGAAAATTACTTTGATTTTGATCGCACAAGGTAGTATCTCCCATTAAGCCATCAACATACATTTTTACATTCAAAAAATATTAGAGAAAAGTTCGAGTGTCATTCGAGTTTTGATATATATATATCGCGGATGCAACATTAACTGGACGATGATTAACGCTGTAATCAGTGTATGTAAGGACAGTATCAGCGTCCTGTTTGTGGAAGTGTTGTGGGGCCGATATTGAGTCGTTTATTGTCATGATCGCTTTTGCCATAATTTGCCATTATTCGTAAAAAGAGTTGTATTTTTATCATTTCAATATTGGCTGTATTGTAAAAAATGTAGTCAGTTAAAATATAATAAAAATGGGGAAATAGTTGATTTTTATTAGTCCTAACGTTTGGCTCTAAAAAATTGGGCTATAAAAAATAAGGACAGATTTTTCCCTCTCGTAGTAGTAGGAGGTATTAATTGGTCTATTTGTGAAGTGACGACCAACAAGATATTAGATCGAATTCTACCATGGGAGTCGTAGGTAGAACGACTGATAACAGTAATTAAAGATTACTTATAACTGGTAGCAGCTATGGCATTTATCAAATGGAACATACCAGATGGAAGCGTAGGATGAAGGAGTGTAGGAAGAACTCATGTGGGTTCTTGTGTGCATCCCACTACATTTTAGTTTCCTGCGTTTTTTCTAATCGTTAACTGGCAATAAGAATATAAATTGCATTCAATACAAAATTCAGGGAGAGGGAAGAGTTTTGCCACTGACCTACTCATATATATATATATATATATATATATATATATATATATATATATATATATATATAATTTGTCACTCGCAGGGGACGGGTAAAGAAAGTCCTCCCTCTCCTAGTCGCGCGCCTAAGCAGAGCGTGGGCTGGGAGGGTTGTAGAACTCGCAACGTCAAGCCTACTCTACGCTTTTCCCATGTGGCAAGTTATATCTTACACACACACCGAAGTCCATTTTAGGAGCACTCCTATAGTAGATTCCTATTTTATTACTAAAACGTATGGCTATAGCACACCTAAAATGTACTTGGAATCCCTCCAAGAATCAGTTCTAAACAACTAAACTGCACATGTACAATCACTTCTTATTTTGGGTTCTTATTTATCACTATTACGAACTAATATGTGTATATTAATAAGATCATAGGAGGCCTTCTGGCCGTGAGTGTTAAGACGTGGGAAGGGTCGTATGTTCGATGCCCACTATGGGGCGGTGGCTTTTCTTTAGAAAAAAGAAAGGTCATCCTTTTCTCCCTTTACTGGCTACAAAATGGGTGGTAACCTATAGATAACTCGTCCTAAAATTCTTAGTTAATTATAATGGACGTTAAAATTAAATAACTAAATAACATCCCCCCCCCCTTGAGATATAAATGAAGGTTCACCCAAGTACTTCGTTTTGTATTTTAACTATTGTTGCTAGTGACAATTACTATTTGGCATCTAGTAAGTAGTTAGTTGTTAAAAAGTTTAATCACTAACTACAATTTGATAAAATAAGTTTGTAATCTCTGGATCGCACTAACATATTTGTTTTACTTCATAATAGGATAATGTGCTCTTTAGGAAACATAAAAAGGTGAAACAATCTTATGTGAGGAAAAATCTGGGAGCCATGAGATAACAAGGAACCTTATGCAAAATGGGACAAGATGTCCGCAGTGCTACGTAAATTAGCCAAAAACAATAAAATTTTCACTACAACTGTGTTTCCTCTCCACGATGAAGAGGAAACACGCCAGAATTTATGAAAATATAACTCACTATGACGGAGGTTGATTCGTTGAGACTGGAATAACTCGACGACCTGCTGAGACTCGAATAGCTGACACTGGAACTCAGGCTGATACTGTCGTGGTTCCGCTGTCGGTAGGGGCTCAGCTGCACATGCTTCAACATCCTGCAACAATAGGAAAAACAAAAAAATCATCCTGTATTTATATATATTTACTTACCAGCTGATGTATTTTAAGAAAATGTATGCTCTGCCAGACGTTAAGAACATCTTTGAGTGCGAACGAATTATTTGGGTGTGACCGTGTGTGTGTGTTTGCTCATATGTGTTTTCTTTATTCTAATTAGGAAAATGGTAGCCAATCAATAAAATGTGAGTATAATGGAGTAATAAATGAGTGTAGTATAGATTAATCCCCCCAATTTTGGTTCTGATGTTTCTGCGTTTTTATGCACGTCATAACCAATAAATTCACAAATATACGTTTAGCAACTGACTAACTATCGTAACCATCTGAATAACTTGTCTCAAACTCAACTAGCAAAGGAGCCGCTCGTGAACAATGCCTAATGAACTCACTGCTAACTTCTGGGCCATTAGCGGCGACATCCCTGGTGCGGAAAGGAAATTTCTTATCGAGCCGTGAGATGAGAAAATGGGGACTCGAACCCACCATCTCCCGCATGAAAATCTTAGGCGTTACCCACTAGAACACGGGAGACCCCCTAAGCTAAATATATATATTTATTTGTTTATTTGAAATCTTTATATAAATCAATAGTACAATCGTCAAGTTTGTTGACACAGATAATATATAAAAGTTGATTAAAACGGTAAAATTAAAACATAATGAAGAATTAGGAAGAAGCCAACCATTGTTGGTACTTCCGAAGTCGGGTAAACAAATGCTTAAATGATCAAAATAGGATCGGCTATGTGAGTTTATCTCGGGGCCACTGTCTTTTAAGCCGCCTGGAAGGATTGTCTGAAAGGGATTGGGAAGATAAGGATAAACCTTCAGGTTTAGGATGACAGGACCTGAGGTATATAAGTACACATATATAATCACTCCTTAAATTAGCTAAAATTTTAGAACTCTTAATTCGTACTTATAAATCACTCCTAAACCGAACTTCTCTTAAAACGCATACTCGCATATCCCTAATTTTTTTAGGAGTGCTTAACTATTGATTAGTGAGCAACTATTGTATGGCAAATAGAATAACTAAGTTTATCTTGATATAAAATATTCTTAGTTGGTGTTTAGGCGATCATTCCCGACCACTAAGAATTGACACATATATATCGTACGGTTGGCTCAACTTGAGGAATTGCAGAAATTGAGCGAGGTCAGTGGCGTGCTATGAGTCCTTGTCTTGACCTCAGCGGTTACTGATGTAACTAAAGATTGCCAGGGATGGTCCCTATCCATCCCAGACCGCAGGAAGAAATACAAGACATCTATCCCCCTTTACGTAAGAATCAATCAAAACACACTTCCCAATTGTCTCTGATCATGGTTGCCTTTAAGGAAAATTGCGCCTTATTTCCTAACCGGCTCTAAGTACGATTTCGTAGCATTGAATGTATTAGATAATTTTCCTTCGCCCCCTATTACTTTGTATTTGAAATTTGGCAATATCTCAAATGTTATATTAGCCACGCTGTATTCAGTTCAGTTGGTCAACGTACCTTAGTTACAGTGTTCGTTTGTAGGCAAGGTGGACTAAGCAGCACTTTTGTTTGAAAACAACTTTTTAATAGATATGTAACATGCTTTGACGTGGCCATTCTAGTGGATGGAGATTATTTCAATAAAGAATTGACACAGTTAATTCTATTTTTCATGACTTCCCGTCTAGCATATTTAAGATAAAGTATATATTAAGATGAAATATTTTAATTATATTGCATCTTAATATATCAAAATCAGTCCCGCAAAAAGCCACGAGGGTCCTGAGGGGCAGATACTGTAGAAGTATCTGATTCATGACCATACGGCACACTGGGGGAGATAGTGTGGTCAGTACTATGTTCCGGCCGCCTTATTTTCCCCTTGGCTGCTTCGACTGCTAGAGTCATTAGAACTAAGGTACCCATTGATAAATTAATTAAAGGCTGAGTGAGCCTTGGGACGGTCGGGAGGCCGAATTCAACCCATGAACGAAGACACTAAAAGAAAAAATCTTTAGTGCTTAGTCGAGTGCTCTACCATTGAGCTAACCTCGCCCCCATCTTAATACATATACACTTTCATTTAAATATGCTAGACTGGAATTCATGAAAAATAGTATTAACTATGTGAATCCTTTATTCATTATATTGGCGTGGGGGACCATGGGTGGTAAGGCGTGAGCACAACACTGTGCCAAAAGGTTCGATTCCCACTATTGGGTGGTGGCTCTTCTAGAAAGAAGAAAATACATCAGCCCTATCCTGACTGGGGTGGTAACCTATAGATATCTTGCCCAAAAAATCGTAGTTAATAATAATGGACGTTAACATTTAAATACATAAATAAATAATTATATTGTTTCCTCCATTCACCACCAGAGGGGAGAAATCGATGTTGACAATGGGAGAAATCGACTGTTTACAATTTGTGAACTTCCTTTATTACTTTAGAATTTTTAAGTATTTAGGTTGTCGAATGTATGCTCGCATTTTCTCAAAATGGATGTTTTCTCCAATAATAAATATACATACTGTTTTCTCACAATTTCACTTTTCCTATTGCAAATTACACTACAAAAACTTTCTAGCAAAACTCTTACTAGAATATAAATAAATTTAAACTTTTGTTATACTGAAACCAAATGATCGCTAGAATCAACTTCTTCATGTATTGCATTTTTTTTTTTTTTTTTTTTTTTTTTAATTTTTGTCAATCTTCTTTGAAATCAGATGTAGCCTTATCTGCATTTACATTTATATTGAAGTGTTAATCAATGAACAATTGTGAAACGAGCTGATTTTTACAGGAGATCTTTATCCTGCACGTCTAATTGAACAGAGCTAGTAGCGAAGGAGGCCAATTAACGTTTTGATGATGATGCTCCTATATATGTATATAAGAAATGTTGGGCTATTTTCATATACATATATATATATATATATATATATATATATATATATATTCGAAAATTCACCACTTCTATATATTTTGTCTTCTTCTTTTTGTAAAGGAATTATAGATAAAAAAAATGTGTAAAGATCTTTTTATACCATTTTTTCTTCGTCTAGTTTCTCGCACTTGGGCTCTCATAACAAGACAAGAAATATTTGTTATAAGTAGCATTCGTCATTTAAATAACTAAGTCAAAAACTAGCGAAAAAGAAAATAAGTTTTTCTGAAAATCTTAAAATAGTAATCACCAGCCATGGCTGATCTCGTACAAAAGAGAATATATATATATATATATATATATATATATATATATATATATATATATATATATGTAAAGGAAGAGATCCTTATTTCTTCCTTTACTCGACAAAACTTTATATTGGAACTTGGGATACATGTGTTTTAGATATCAGTCAAATCGGATCATTGGGAATAGACATTTTTTAATATCTTCAGAAAATAGTCAGTCTTCACAATCGATTTGACACAGCTATTAGCATGAGGAAGTCAATTAAGGTCTAGAAAGCTAGGGTGCTAAATATTTAAAAAATGTAGAGCTATTTGAAGAACATGTGTGTGTGTGTGTGTATATATATATACACACATGGGGGCGAGGTTAGCTCAGTGGTAGAGCACTGGACTAATAAGTTGGAGGCCTGACTTCAAATCCCGAGCAAGCACTAAAGATTTTTTCTTTTAGTGTCTTCGTTCATTGGTTGAATTCGGCCTCCCTGACCGTCTCTAGGCCGACCCAGCATTTAATTAATTTAATAATGGGTACCTTGGGTGCTAATGACTCTAGCAGTCGAAGCAGCCAAGGGGAAAATCAGGCGGCCGGAGCATAGTACTGACCACTATCTCCCTAGTGTGCCGTATACGGACGGAGCTACAACGACTATTATTCTAAAAACCACGTCTGTCTCGATAAAACAATAAAACGACGTTTTCTCCCTTATGGGCGAGAATTCGGAAAATCGTCATAGAACATTTTTTGTTCCCCTAAAGGCCCCCAATCACCTCCCACAATATGACTAGAGATTTACGGGACACCCTGTATATATATATATATATATATATATATATATATATATATACATGCATACATATATCTTAGTTACTAACGACACTAGTTATTTCAATTTGGCGAATGATAGCCAAGAAGTAAAATCAGCAGTAAATGAGTGTAGCATGAATTATCCCCCCAATTTTGATTTGAGGTATTTATATGCTTGGGAGAATTGATCAGGATTAACATTGTTATTATCGATTTTTTTTGCTCTGTTCCTCCCTTCCTCCTTAGGGAGGAAACCCACTTATGAAGTTGACCTCATGACGCAATCCGGAAATGCAGACTGGAAAATTCCACGTTCAGAACCTTTATATATATATAAAGGATTAGAATAAAATATTTTATTAACATACATGAAAAGTTATATTATATATATTTTCGGGGTATTTTAATAAAACTACATTTTTAATATGAAAATGTGTTCTATTTTATCCGACATTTTGGCTCAAATACTGTTCTTCAGAGTGATGGGAGGAAGAAGATCTATGCGTCACGAATGTGCAATCATTTCTATCGCGAGAAATGAAGGCAAATCTGAGGTCCCATCGAACACCGTGAATATGTGAATTTGAAATACTTTTTTCAAGAGGATAGGCAGAAATTGATTAAGTAGTCGCATGCGACAGCTTATCCTTTATCAAGCTTTCTATAGGTTTTCTATGCCTTTACGATGTTTTAGGCACTCCTGCTGAAATCTCCGTCTTACGTAACGAGATTTCTAGGCAGGAGGTGAACTATTAAAGCGATATCCGTAGGCGAAAAATGCCTGGTCCTCTGGAGAATAACGATTAAAAGGCTATATTCAAGAGAAATTAGATGGACGGGGTTTGGTTGACTTTCGCCCGGGGTCCCGCATTAATTGGGCTATGAACTAATGAGCGGAAGCCAGGATGATTGAGGAAAGGCGCGTGGACTTTTGTAGCACCATCGCCATCATTATCGGCTGGATATCTACAGATCTTAGGTATCCAGATGATTTGAGATAACACGAGCCAATTGTTAGCACCCCTTGGACATGAAGGTTTAAAAAAATTTGCGTTATATTACGGTTGCTGGGAGCTGGTTGTCGATGATTCATCATATCGATGGTCACAGGGATTAAGTTGGTAAATGGGAAAATTTGTAAAATAAGTCACGTTGCCCATTCCACCGCCACGCCACTTCAGTGTGGATTGGACCATTGGATTACATAGAGGCGGCCAAAACCACGCCAGTCCCACTCGCCACTTGCGCGTGAATCGGGCCTTAGGTATCTAGATCATTTGATAACACGAGTCAATTGTTAGCACCTTTTCGACAAGAAGGTTGACAAAAAACATTTTCGTTATATTACGGGTGTTGGGAGCAGGTTGTCGATGATTCATCATATCTGTTTTCCCAGTTATCTGTAACTGGGAAAATTTGTAAAATGAGTCATTAACTCACAGCGTTGAACGTTTGAGGCTTATTGTGGGTTTCTTGGCATCTCGTAAAATAGTGTTGTTTTTTTTTCTATAAATTCGTTCCCCTTTATTTTGAACTCGCGAAGTTATTTTTAGGGTTGTATGTAGAGCCACAGGACTTAATGTTTACTTGCTAATGAAATAAATCAAACGACAGAGGCTTAGGCCTACCCACACTACATCCTTAATCCTTTAAAAATGAAATACAAAAAGCACTCTTTTATTCATTGGTATATAAATATATTAATATACATATAAATTAAATTTACATTTTTTCCACTTTGACGATGCAATTTCTTTTAGCTATAATTTATATTTTATTTACTTACAGGCTCGAAAGGTCTTTGTGTTCCTTGGCCTTTCGGCCTTTGTGGTCCTTCCTTAGGCCCAATTTACACACAAGTGGCGAGTGAGTCTGGCGTGATTTGGGCGTGGCGATGGTTTTTGCCACCTCTATGTAATCCAATGGTCCAGTCATCACTGAAGTGGCGTGGCAAAAACCACCGCCACGCTCGAAAAACGCCAGTCCCACTCGCCACTTGTGTGTGAATCGGGCCTTAAGGCCCTTGGAAGCATGTTAAATTTACAAAATGACATATGTCAGTAAGGTGTTCGTCAAATTTGTATGTATAGTTCTCATATTCATTTAAAACAATTTTCCTGTGCTTATTATGGAAGTTATTTTTTGTTTAACTGTAACGCAAGTAATATTTTAGTAATTGTTTAAATTTTTGTTTCGAGTATGTTTGTCTTGTTCAGGTACATAAATATTCACATTTTAAAATTTATTAAACGCCCAAAAACGTTTATTAAAATAGAGTACTAAATCAGATGCGTTTGCTTATTCCTATTGAGGAAATTTTGTACGGGGATAATTATTACAATTGAAAAACACCGATTAGGTCTACAATCTGAATGTCCACTATATGAAAAAACGTGAATTTTAAACTTCTGTCATTTTTGTGATTAGTCTAGGAATTCAGAGACTAGCTAATTTATATACTTCCAATTATCAAGAGAGAGAGAGAGAGAGAGAGTTGGGAAGTGAAATAGCGCGGAAATAAGTTGGATGAAGTAACCTGGGGAAGTAATATAAAATAAGTGTTTAGGAAGCAGGAAGGTGTGAGGCACTTCTACACAATGGGCCTCGTTCGAGATGAGATCTCCAATCTTCTCACCCTCAGCTAATGTCTAACATCTTGTTGGCGACGTGAGGCACGGAGATGAAGCCGAACGCATTACTCGTCGGAATGGGATTGGAGTTAGAGGACTTCCAATAATGAATTGGCAGATCTTGACAATATTTCGAATTTTTGGTGACAAAGAAACAACAAAATGTTTTTTGGGTGGGAGGCGAGGAAGAACTGCTTGAAACATCTCCAAGCTTTCCTTCACTGTAACCCAATTCGTGTAGGAAGTTTCTAATTAGTAACGTTGGGTCAAGTAACAAACCATTATTTGGTATTAAAAAACATGATTTTTACAAAATATTAGTACCAAACCAAGGTGTTTCCATTTTGATAATATCTACGTTCGCGATAATAAACGCGGACGTTTCCGAAATCCGCGATATTTCCTTATTACAGTAAACTTCCTCTAATCCGGCATCCTATGGTGTCAAGGCCTGAACATGAAAAATGTCCCCCTTCAGTTCTTATGCATCAAATCCCCACCCAACAACCCCGTGGTGCCCAAAGGTGTAGAAAAATTCGCGGAAACCATCTTTGTGGTCAAATACGTACTTGTTGCCAGTTCAGTTTATAGCTTTCGACAGAGGCAGTATAATTCTAACAGTGCGGCGCAATTTTATTTTAGTCATTTTACATTAAATATGTACTTATCTTATACATTTCGTTTAATTTTCACATCTATTCATTTTTAGCGCGGTTCCTCCCTCCCCCATAGGGAGGAACCCCGCTTATAGGGTTGATACAATGAAACAATCCGGAAGTGCCGACTAGAAAATTTCGCGTTTCAGAACCCCTA
Organism: Gonocerus acuteangulatus; assembly: GCA_946811695.1. Classification (NCBI taxonomy): domain Eukaryota; kingdom Metazoa; phylum Arthropoda; class Insecta; order Hemiptera; family Coreidae; genus Gonocerus; species Gonocerus acuteangulatus. The sequence goes on along the minus strand of OX328129.1, from coordinate 18,624,169 downwards.
GAGACCGAAAATAACGGTGGTTCAAATTTGTATATATATATATATATATATATATATATATATATATATATATATATATATATATATGTATATATTTATATATATATATATATATGTATATATTTATATATATATATATATATATATATATATATATATATATATATATATATATATATATATATTTGTCTGTTCGCTCGTTTCTGGCTTCCCTAATGGTCCGATTGTGATGAAATTTGGTACAAACATCCGTCGTCCAATTTAAAAGGTCAAGTTCGTTAACCAGCAGAATCCGCCCACTGGAAGATGGCGTTTGGGGCGAAATTCGCGCAAAAAAATCGTAACGCTTACGTTTTTGAGTTCATAAGCTTGTAAGTACTCGTTTTATAGGCTTCTTGTGCTAGGAAAACGAATGAAACCATTTTCAAGGCGATAGCTTTAACCGTTTTCGAGAAAATTGGAAAAATAGTTTTTGAATACCGTTTTTGGTTTGGGTACTTAGAATCATGGGATTCAGTTGAAACATTTTCTGCATGTTCTAATTTCATTAAAACTAATATGTTGAAATTTTTGTTACGTTTGGAGTTTAGGAAGGGTTAGAAAAAAATATTTTATCAACAGACATAAAAAGTTTTGGTAACTTTGTATACTTTCCTTAATATCTCGAAAAAGGTTGAGAATCTTGGGAAACGGAAGATGGCCATTAGAAAGCTTACTAAATGCTCTACAAAAATGGTTCTGAAGAAAGTTTTGATTAGGCGATGTCAATCGGAGAAATAAGTGCTTAAAACTTTAAAGTAATTGATTTCGCTTATTCGAACTGCTCTTTTTGTCTGTTTTATTCCTTGTTATTTTTAAATTGCTTATAGTCAGATAATGTATTTGAAGATTGTAAATCAAGACCTTTCAAGACTGGTTTGTTTGAGATTTGATTTGGATAGGTGTTTCGCTATTGATCTAAACAAAGTAATAACTGTTTCTATTCTATGCCTTCATAAACACTAGAGATAAGAACGGAGCCGCGCTAAGATGACGCAGTTCCTGCGAATCGGACTTTTTTTCTACATGCATCCCATAATCCGGAATATTTGATAATCTTTAATGCTTCAAGTCCTGAACCCTCCGGATTAAAAGAAGTTTATTGTATTTCCTTTATGTTCTAATAAAAATTGAGAGAGTAACCCTAGAACAGAAGTTCCGTCTTCAAGGCCATAATTTTTTCATTGCCCAACAAAAAGTTCTAGGCTGACGGGAGATTTGCTTTAGATACCAGTAAAATAGGATCATTGGAAATGGCAATTTTTAAAATCTTTCTATTTCTAACGTTCCACAAAACTTGATACGAGCGCAGGCAGATTCCATAAGGTTTACTGTTATCTATAATCTTATTTTAATAGTTATGTATCTGTGAACAGGGAGTTTCAACTTTTAAGATTCTGCGAGTTGGAGATACGTGACAGTCCAAACTTCCAGAAGCGGGTTTCGCTACTTGAAAGCAGCTATTAACTGTCAGGTAAGTGGGAAAATTTGAGTTAGCTAAATAGCTTCTGTGAGCATGATTTTATTTTTACCTGGAAATCTGCTTTTACCAACAAATCAGCTATTAGCTGGTGTGGGCTGCCAAGGTCTTCCCTTTGGGCTTAAAGTTAGATCTGGATGTGGTTTAACAGTCGAGGAAATAACGTTTCATTTGAGTTCATCAAGTGAAACAATGAATTGGTTTACTATGACGACAAAGTTTTCATTCATTGAGAACAGGGTAGACAGCCTGCCTCCACACCCTTACGTAAGTTCAGACCTCGGCACAGGTGTTGCATCCCACGGAACGCCTTCGTAGCGTGGGGGATCGGCATACAGACTTCCAGCCTTGGATAAGACAACATAGTTTCATTGCAGGAATCTTTAAAAGGAATAGGAAGGCAAGATCAAAGAAAGCGGCCAGTCCTGATTGATTGTACGTTCACCGAAGTCGTTCCAAATTTGGTCAGGCGATTAGCAAGTAGTAAATGTGTGGGCCTTTGTGTCCCAAATAACCTATGTAACATGCGATAACGGAGCAAAGAATAATATTTTTAAGTAACAAGACTGCTTGACTGACTGTTGGAGGATGATTTGAAGGGGTCGGGGTAAAACAGTGCCAAGCAACATTTTTTACAAAACAACTGTAGCTGCTATATGCTGGATATTATATGACACTCAGTTGAAATGGTTAGGAGCAACAAGATTAAGTAGCACACAGAGCTAGTAGGTAGTCATATTTTAGTACATTTTGAATCATAACTGTTAGTCCCACATAATATATAACATATAACAGCGACAGTTAAGTTTTGTTTAAAATGTTACTTGGCACTATTTTGTCCCGACCTTACAGTATCGGGACTTACAGTACAACGCATTTCGCTTTCATCCCTTTGTATTTCTCTCAGCCAGGTATACAAAATATACAACAGGCAAACAGAATACTATGACTCGAGTAGATATATTGACTTGGAACAACAAAACTGTGAGACACTTTATTTTAATCGTCAGAGCAAAATCTCCAATAGCAAAATGTATTGCGCCGAATATTGTTACAAATACTCATCCAATTGTTATGTTTCATATGCATGGATGCAATAAAAAGTGGCACATCCAATTTTCGTGCCCTTAATTTTCTACCTCTACTGGGGCCTTTCCTAAGCGGTAGATAAGCCCGTATAGCATACATATATTTTGGCCCGTGCACCAAAACCATAAAGCTTACTATTCTTCTATAACTATTATGACCAACTCTTACTATCACCGATTTGGTATCATGCTAATTAGGCAGATTGTTGTATAAAGTATTAATTATAATTTTTGTTAATTAAAACTATCTTGGTGAGTCAGGAATGCTATGAGTAATCTAAATGCTGAGAGTTGTGCTGAGTATATGCTGCATGTTCCAGACTATGGATTCGGCCCCTGGCACCTGCCTGTTCAACAGAGCAGATCTGTGTTTCCGCCCCTTTGCATACATGTGGTTCCGGAAAATAGGCTCCAATTACTTCAGCCACTCTTCTTCCTAGAGGAAATCCTCTCAAAGTCATAAAAAACTGAAAAGATTGTTTTGCTCCAAGGTACATCGCTGGGCCTGTTATTATTTATAGTCTGTCGCTGCGATTTATATTCTGCACGCCTCTCATTGCGTTGTTCTGGACACATTTTTTTAAGTCATTTTAACAGCTAGCATGGCAATTAGTGTACGTTCTGTCTGTAATGCATTCATTTTGTCTCTAAGCTTTTTTGGGCGTCATCTTAGCTTGTTTACACATTAAACTTTTGTCTTTTCTCATTTGAAAACATAATACACTCTTAAAATTTCACCTTCATTGAAATCTCTGACGGATGCCACCAAATATTAAAATACACTTGCAACTATTTAGTAATACTGCCTTGTAACTTTTTTTATGTGCTAAATTCTTCCTTAACTAATCACAAGTCATATCCAATAGTGTTTATGTGTAGAGAAATGTGAGTGAACGCTATGCTGATTTGAAGGTAATGTTTTGAGCTAACTTTGATTCGTCCCTTTTTAATTGTTGAGCTTTTTTGTTTTGTTTTTTTCCTCCTTCAATACATTTCAAAGTTAAAACCCGTTATTTTTTGTTTTGTTTTTTATTGAAAGAAAGTATGAAAACAAATTAAATAGGGAAAATATGAAATTTAACACGAACATAAAACTTTAAGTCATTTTTCAAATGGGGGCGATACTCTGGCGTCTTCATTTTTTGCCTAATCAAGTTCAAATTTTAACTGTAGCTTTCTAATGATATTTGCTAGTAAATTACGTAGGTTTTTCCGCTTCTTTAAATTGTAACGATTTTATGACCCATTTTTTAATAGAAAATGAATAATTGTTCACTATTTTCGTAAAAATTTAATATTTCTTAAAAATCCTACGTACTTTACTAGATTTAACATTATTTTTACTACTACTAGACTAAAAATTGCACTCTATCGCCCGTGAAAAAAGAGGGTTTCTGTTCGTCAGATACAGCCCGCCATTTTTTTTTCCAAGAAACTTATTGTTTTTGGACACTTTAATAGCCCATATAAAAGTTTTGATATAAAGAATTGAAATATATTGATTTATTTGTTATTTATAAATTCAAGAAAATGACTTTGATTTTTATCTCAATAGACAGTATTACCCCTTAAGAGCGAGCCTATATAACGTTTTCGAAAATATTATCTCATAAAAGAACGGCTGGAACGGAATGCTGGGAATATGGGTTCATATTAAAGACTAATAATTTTATTAATTTTCTGGCATTGTATTACTAACTGAATGATAATACGGTTGTTTAATAAGTCTTAATTCTTTCTTATAGTAGAAAAACGATGATGAAATAAACAGTTACGAAATTCCTACGGACGGGCGCAAAAAGTGAATCTAAAATATTATGGATTAACTTGTGCAAAATCATCAATTAGACAGCCTCCCAGGAGAGCCTATGAAAAAGTGCAAAGACAAGAGATTGGTTGTCACGATAGACTGCTTCACAAATCTAGCGTGCAAATACAGCACTGGCCAAGACAAAGGGGAGGCAGCAAGCAACCACTAGCACGTGGTTCCGTCCGTTGCCAATCTTATCCGCTTCGTAGTTCTACTCTTATGGTACTAAATCTACAAACCCTTCAAGCGTTAATAGAATGTTTTATTGTTTCTGGCGGGTATCAAGGTTTTTTTTTTAAATCATTTTTGGGTGTAACCTCAATAGCTAAAAAAAGATATATAAATATACTTTATTTTAACAATGAATTGAAAAGAAACTGTTTTTGAGATTTCAAGCGAACGTTTTTCTCACAATGCTTATTTACAAAAAGTCACAAAAAAATAAAGCCTCGTAATGAAGTTATAAGGTAGAAACATACATGCAGCGGAGAACAGCGTTTTGGAGCGACAGAATCAATTGCATGCAATCCAATGAGACCGTGCACACAAACAGCGTTTGCGAGCTGAGCGCAGAGTTTTACTTTGGTATAATCTCGTTTGTTTTTTTGAGAATTTCGGAGCGGCAATCCCATAGTAATGTTGGAAATTAGGGGAAAATAGTAAATAACCGTTTTTTGTTAAAAAGATTATGGCTTATTAAAGGCCGTGAACTCTTGTTTCTTATTTCATTCTATAAATTGTTCTTGCTTCCAGTACACATTAAGGGTATTATAATAAATAAAAAACTGGCACAAAAGGTTTTTAAAATGTCGCCTATTTTTTTAATATTAACTTTACTATTGACATGAACGACAAAAGATAATATAGCACATAAGTGGACTCCAAGATATTTTACAAATTTTTAACAGGATAATGTGTGGCCATTGACATTAAGGAAGACATATAGTAGAGACCTGCGCTTTAAAAACAAGATATATTCTTGCTTGTACTATATCCCTTTTTTAATGCCAATATTCAAACATTATATAGAACAACGCCCCCCCCCCCTCAATAAAAGTAACTACATTCATTATTTTTGAAGTGCCGAACGCCTTTAAATTTGCGGTCCATATGATTTAGAGAAAGCCAACAAATAATACTTATTGTTATCACAGTTTATTTTATTTCTGTATTTGAACTTGATGGCAGTGAGTGTTGGATCGTGAGCACTCTGCCATAAGTTCGATCTCCCCAGGAGATGTGGCTAGAAGAGAGTAAACCTGTATCTCAATCCATGTTCTTGGTAAATGGATGTGAAAACAAATACATTTCTGTTCCTTGACGCAGTAATAGTGATGTGTTTAAGAATAAACCAACAAGTCGGTCTGAGTTTGTATATAATTTTCTGTGTCTACACTTTTTTATTATGTGCCCGTCAACGTTTGAAAAGAGTAAAATGTAATAAGTACTGTAAACAAGATGTTGCTGAAATTGAACCTAAGCAGAGATATAGAATGGAGTACATGAGATATAGGTATGGCTTGGAAGAGCAATTGATCCTGCTTGAACTAATTGTACACGGAGTGTTGGCCTTGGGCGATGCCCTCCGTGACGTATGGCTGTACAGTCCACCGATCTCGATCTCATTCCAACCACACCTTTCTACAAACAGCATACAGCTCAATACTCCTCGTACCAATCAACTATTCACCACTTGCGGATTCCATTTCCATTACTTACAAACTGTTTATGTTGTCAACGGTTATTGGTTTTATGAAGAGTTGGTTGCTGATTATGTACCTTCGGGTGAACAATATGTCAAAGGTTCGCTTCAGAGAAATAGTCGATATTTTGGCAGCCTTCTTCAGCAATAAGGGAAGGGGAAAGACCAATGATACCGTTGTGGTGACCATGAGGAAAATGTCATAAGATATATTTATTTAATATTCCTCATTCAGTCCAGGCAACTGAGAGTTATAGATAGAAATGTTTGGAACACAATTTTTGACTTAGTAACTTTGTTTGGGCTAGTTAGGAGGTCAACATATCAAAAGTCCCCGGTCGTAGCCTTTGAGCCGGGGGAGGTCCCCCCTGGTTTGGAAGGTCCCATTTTTCGGATTTTCACTCATATCTCGGAAACCCTGCGTCCTAGCGACATGACCATTCTATAACAAATGAAAGCTGATTACATTTTCTGCAAATTTCTACTCAATCTACATTCTCGAAATATCTAAAGTTTTCGAGATATCTGCTCTTGAAGGATTGTCATTTTGGGAAAAAACACACTTATTCCTCTTCTCGACGGGATATCTCTTTAACGATGACCCCAAAAAATAAATACCTGTTATAGGTTTGTAGAGCATTACATTCCCTTCAATAATATATATTACTTTACTATTCCATGTATTTTCTATGAAACATTATATACGCACTCACATTGTCCTAGAAAAACCATTGCCAATATAATGGTCAAGATCTTTTTTATCTTCTCTTCCAAGGTCCTCTGATATGACATAACAGGTTCTTTTAAATCGTATTATTATAAACAATATTTTAATACGGAACAATAGTTTCTGAATCATAAACATAAAATCCTCTGTCATAAATTTATACTCCAAATAAATTAGGCACACGACGCTTCACCTACATCTTTTTAACTCGGGAAAAAATCGTTTTTCCCACAAGAAATCAATATATACACACACACACACACACATATATATATATATATAAATATATATATATATATATATATATATATATATATATATATATATACTTACATAAAATGTACTGATGCAATAAATAAATAAAAAGTTGCTTTTTATTGTTACATTCCACACAAAAATCGTTTTTATGTATATTTTGTTAACGGCATTTTAATAATTATCGAAACGTTGATATATTTTCGCATATTAAGTTCTTGTGCTTTGAGCTCATGTCCATATTGCTTCTTATGAGTGATTATGGGTCAGCAGCTGTGCACACTTGCTGATAAATGATGACAGAGAGGACCGCGAGGAGAGCGAACAGCGAAGGTGAAGGTTACTACGATCGTGACGTAAGGAGGTTGTAAGACATCGCTAATATTAGAGGCGAAGAGCCCATCGGGTTTGGACTCAGTTCGTAGGTTCTTTTGGTTGGTTGGGACAAGGAAATCGTCCATTCTGTTGGCATCTTAAGGGGTTGTAACTTTTTTTATGGGTTAAAATTCATTCTTAACTAATCAAAAATGATATCCAAGAGTGTTTATGTAGACAAAAAAAATTTAAATGGGCAAAAACTACGATTTTCCGAGTGAAGCCCCGATGCCGAGTGAAAGCGATGCTGATTTGAAGACCATATTTTGAGCGAGCTTCGATTGTTCCCTTTTTTTTGTTAATTTTTTTGGTCCTCCTTCAATACATTTAAGAATTAAAACCCATTTTTTTTTTAATCATTACAAGATTACAAAAATTAAATAGGAAAAAATGAACATTTCAGACCATTAAACTTAAAATTGTCTCAAAACTGTTTTTCATTCTCTGGCGTCTTCAATTTTTGTCCAATCAACTTCTTCAAATTTTAACTGCAGCTTTCTAATGATATTTTCTGCAAAAGTACTTAGGATTTTTTTTTGATTCATTGAATTATAACGATTTTATGACTGATTTTCGACGGATTTTGTGACAGGAAATGAATAATTGTTCATTTTCGACAAAAATAATATTTCTGAAAGATCCTACGTACTTTACTAGATTGAACCTTTTTTCTTGAGAAATAATTTCAGTTTTTCGTTCTACAATAAAAATTTTGCCGCCTGCAGATTCCGTGAAAAAAGACGGTTTCCGTTCGTCAAACAGCGCCGCCAATTTGTTTTGAAGAATTGAAACTTTTTTTTTTTTTGTTGATACTTTAACATCCTGTATAAAACGTTTGATATAAAGAATGAAAAAATATTGATTTAATTGATATTTATAAATTCAGGAAAACGACTTTGATTTTGATCGCACAAGGTAGTATTAATCTTTCAGCCGTAATAGACAACTGAAGAAAAAAAATCTCAATTATAATCGCAGATAGCTCCTTTAACTAGCCGTGGGATGATACAATTCCTGCCGGAGGTTGGGAATCGAACCCACCATCTCCCGCTTATGAATCCAAGGCGCTAGCCATTAGACCACGGGAGACCCCTAGATCTTAAATGTTTAAATCTTTTAAATTTATTAATTTAACACCTTACTGAATAATGAAAAAAAAATGTCAAATTATTTATACCGCTTTCTGGTTTTCAAAGTACATGTATTCATTAGTTTCAAAAGATAAAAAAAACTTCATAAATAATTGATTTGGGAAAAAACCATATCAAAAGTAGATTTTCGTTTGTACACAGCCCAATTGGAGTTAAATGTAATAATAGTCTATGAGACGTTACCGAGAGCGCCGACTCGCCAAATGCAAGAGTATAGAAAAATGCGAACTTTCGCTCTAACACTTAGTTGTTTTTTTTCTATAAGGCTTTTTTTATTATACAAAGGTGAGTTCGCAAATTTTATATGACTCTGGTCATCTCTAAATTGACAAATGCTTTTATTTCTCTAAAAGAGTGCATTAAAAAATAAAATTTTAAATGAAATGGTATATTCAAATTTATTTAATTTTAACGTCTATTATAATTAACTAAGAATTTTAGGACGGATTATCTATAGGTAACCCCCCTTTTCTAGCCAGGGTAGGGTTGATGCTTTTTCTTTTTTTCTATTTTTCTATAGAAAAACCATCACCCAAGTAGGAATCCAGCCCATACTCCGTCCCAAGGGAGTGTTAAGTGTTCACGCCTTAACACTCACGGCCACCGGGCCTACGTATATTCAGATGAGATTGGCAAGAAAAAGGATCAATCTTCTTTCTTCAAGCGTAATACTTGAAACAGTAATAACTAAATCTAGGTGCATGCTTTATGCAAAATAATGTCCAGCTTCGTCCACATCTAATGACAATAATGTTTACTTACTACATTCTGGAATAACGTAAAATCTCCAAAAATAGAGAACATTTTCTGCCAAAGGTGATTAACCTACAATTAGAAAAAACTGAGACAATTGGAGTTTAAGTTAAGAAGAAAATGAAAAATTATTGTTGGGAACAGAAATGATTTTGATTGGATCACAAAAATCCATTTCTGTCAATAACACATTTATTTCAAATTCTTCCTAACTTGGTAATTGTGGGTTAGTCGCCTTTGTCTTTTTCATTGACGTCAATAAAACGATTAGATACTGATCCTAATTTCCATAAACAGCATGGAATTTAGACCAAGGATGAGCTCAATTGTAGTTGTCGCTTACAAACTACTTAGACAAAGAATGTAAATCTGAAAAAAAATAGCAGTATATTTGTTTATTGAAGCCAATAAAACATTGAACCCCTCTAATCAGATATATACATATTGAAGAATGCAAAAGGAATGTAAAACAAGAAAGAATACATCAATTAAAGTCTTTGCTTACAAATTGTTCTGAGGAAGAATGTAAGTACTATTATTTATGCTGATATTTCTGAGAAGGAATGTTAATGTGTCTCCTCCCGTTTTCATGTGACAATTCCATTGTTCTATGAAACAATGTGGATTGCTACAAGCCCTTCACCTGTTGAGCATCGTCTTCGTAACCATTGATTTTATTAATCGCCAGCATTAATTGTGAAGTTCGTAAGTTTCCGAGAATTATTAGAACCATATTTACGCATAGAACTATTAACATACTTCATATTAAGTAAATATCCAGTGATTGAATTTTGGTGTTAAGTCGCCTTAATAAAGAACTGAAGACATATTTTTATTTATTTCAATTTTAACGTCTATTTATTATTAACTAAGAATTTTAGGACGGGTTATCTATAGGTTAACACCCGTTTCTAGCCAGAATAGGGCTGTTGCCTTTTCTTATTTCTAAAGAAAAGCCACCACGCCATAGTGAGAATTGAACCCACGGCCCTTGGCACGGAGTGGTCAGTGCTTAAGCAGGCTACACACGGTCAGGCAGGCCTGTCAGTTAGACCTGAACATATTTTGGCCGCCTGAACAGTCTTAACTGACAGACCGGCCAGAATATATACACGTTCAGGCGGACTGTTCTAGTCTGACTGGCCTGTCAGACCGCGTGTAGCCTGCTTTACGCCTTAACGCTCACGGCCTTCGGGCCTCCTTTTAATGTATCTACTGTTTTTTTTATGCAACTAACGTCCTGTCGTATCCATTGAGCTAGTAGATAGTGGAGGGAGTGTTATCTATCTTCCAATGCTAAAAGAGTGTAGGTCTGAAATCGGCCATTCCAGTGTGACAAAAGTACTAGAAGTGACGCGCGAAAATTTGAATCTGAATATGATCGTAAACAAACAATGAATTTGAACGATTATATATATATATATATATATATATATATATATATATATATATATATATATATAATATATATATATATACTTATTGATTTATATTTATACATATAAATAAATGTAAATTTATACGAATACAATATATTTATATTCGTTTAATTTCATTGTTTGTTTACAATAATATTAAAAAATTCTTCTTTTCGCGCGCTTTTGGTCACGCTGGTATGGCCGATTTTAGGCTTCAGCTTTTTTCGTTTAGACTCCCTCCCCCTCCCTTCTAGACTCCCTCCCCCTCCCTTCTATATATATATATATATATATATACGAGATTTTACTAAAATTTCATTTATCCTTTATTAAGTTATCAATTTAAATAAATTACTACTTCCTTTATTTACAACCTTACGTTATCACATATAGTACCCTTTGATTTATACTAGTATATTTGTCTAGAGACTTAATTGATTTCTCCATCTTCAGTTTCATCTGATATGAAAAATCTTTCCTTATGTATTATTATTTGCTGATCTAAAACCTCAGAATTGGTCAATTCGAACCATGCCTTCTTTGAAAATGAGACTTTCCGTCCTGACTTTAATCTCGGATAGTTCCATATAATATCAGGATTCAATAAGGTCTGAAAGGTTGAACTGTCATGTAACTTAATAGTGAAGATCAGCGGGTTATCTAATAGTAAGCCTATTTGCAATTTCTCTAACAAAATTTCATTACCCATACAATCTAGCAAGAGATCCTTGTCATGACTATTAAAAATCGGTACAAAAGAGTACTTAGATATTAAGGTTCGCTGAAATGTCAATTTTAAAGATAAATACAAAGTAGGCATTTTACTTGAGGGACTAATATATATATATATATATATATATATATATATATATATATATATATATATATATAGGTAGACAATGTGAATGTATATATGTGAAGACAATAACATTTAACATTGAAGAAATGATTGGATATTGGAGACTCAAACTGTACACTATTCTTCAAGATGAATACCATCATTATACAGGGAATATTAAGAAAAAACTTCAATAATTTATCAAATGAGTTGTAAAGTAAGAATGACTTGGTAATTGATCATTTCTGTCATGAGCCTGGGAATGTATGCTGAGAATGTCCCAGATATGGGAGTCCTTCCGTTATTTAGTAAAAAAAAAACCCTGCATGACTAGATAGGCTTGCATGAACCAGCACTCTAAGCACCTTCTCCAACGGTTTCGACATACAAATGTGAGAAAATTGTAGCTTTAAAGCTATCTTAGAATGTATTACACTTTTTTTTGTCGTTCTTTTATTGTTGACCTAGAAAATTATTTTTTCCGAAAAACATTACAAATCATTTTTGTTTGGTCCTTTATCAAATTTTATCTACACCAAATGAGCGAGGAATGGCAAAAGTACGACTGACACGCCCTCTTAGGATGTTTCCATTTCACAGTCATGTGCTTGAATGCTTGTTGCAGAAAGACGAAATTTCGTAAAAAAATCAACCTCTAAAAGGATGCCCTCTATACTCGCACTACGATTACCAATCATTCAAATGTTACCTAAAGTACACGTAATACAAACACGTTTCTTGTTTATTTGTCACGTTTTATTAAAAAAATGAAATTAAAATAACAACCTATTAAAAACCGTGAAAAAAACTAACAACTTGAACGTTTTAACACACGATTGTGTCCACGCTTAGTGAGGCGAAACGATATTTCGTGTTTCAAAAAAGGCTACAACCTCTAAATCTTAACCAATGTCAATAGATTTTTTTATCCCGTCAAAGTTCGCGTCCTTCAGATTAACAGGAGCGGTCGCGTGGGTCTCACACACCAGTATACCTTATGATTCACATTCTTGCTATTATAATGAATATAATATTGCTCATATCATTTAGTATTATTAAATTTAATATTAAGGAAGATATTAATTATGAAACATCGATATTTTTTTTTGTTAAAAAAATAATCCAAGTCGGTATATAAAAATTATTTTTTTTTTTTTAGATAATTTGTTTTTTTTTGAAAAAATAAATTTTACAAATAATATAATAATAAACGTTATAGTAATAAAATGCATCATAATAGCTCAAAATGTTTAACAAAAAAAGAATTACTCTTTTTAAAAATATGTAGTCTAATTTTTTAACTAGGAACATTTTAATCTCCAAAAGAATTTATTTTTTATGTGGTCTGCTCTTTCATTAAAATACGTTTTCTTTTTTTCAGGACGTATCTCTTTGAAAGTTGTATTACGACTATTGCATTTATCCCCACCACATGAAAAAGTTACAAGTCTAGTCGCATGGGTATTAAAGGCCTGTTTTAGGGCCCTCCTATTCAATATGTATGTTACTGGAAAAATATATAATCAGCCATTCTATAGAATGCCGAAATCCAGCCGGCAATGTATGAAATAAAGCTTCTCCTGATGATGTCTAGGAGAATTACAATAATGCCTTGGACGACTTTTGGGCATACGTGCTGTGCGTTTACGCTCGCTCAAGAAGATATTAAAACCCTAGTCAATCCAACTCGCAGAAATTAATAGAATTCTATTATTCTACGGAAACGCATAGCACTTACGCCCAAAAGTGCGACAGGTGAGTCTAAATTTTAATTATACTTCTTCATTAAGGATTATTGCGCGTGCGCATGTTTACAAATACGCTGTTTACGCCGTCTTTTATTATCTCAATAACAGTGAACTTTAGTGCTTAATAACTTCTTTCCTAGTTGAGAGCAACTTTTTTTTTTTTAATGGATTCGTGTTTAGTGCTTCAAAATACGTTATAGTGCAAACTTAGAAGAAAATTGGTGCTCAGGACGCTCTCCTTCATTTTACCTCTCTCTTCATGGCATTTTATTTTAGTGATTTGCATTGATTCTGATCACTCAAATTCTACCTGTTGTCATTTCTTTCAAGTATCTAAGTAAAGTGTGTGTAGTATACTCAAAACCTTTTTAATTTTATACATTGCCTAATAAGGAACAGGCATTCTATAGAATACCTAGGGATTATATAGAATGCCTAGGCAATGTGTATAATACGATGTAGAAACTAATACATTCTATACTTTGCCTAAACCACTCAGGGATTCTATAGAATGCCTGAATTCTATACTTTGCCGGTAACACATATACTATATAATTTCCTTCATTAAGAGTTAAAATTCATAATACGAAATAAAAACTATGAAATTCGAACAAAATAAAGAAAAAACCTTACTGTGACAAGAAAGGTCGCTTGGATCTGGGAGACCCGAAGGATCATAACTCAACAAAGAACGCCACACTTAGACAGCCGAGCAAGAACTAAACATTTGAAAAAGGTTTCTGTTTGCTCAGTAAGGTTGGGGTGACGGGATCAGCGTGATACTGGCACACCAGCGATTCTCAGAAGAGCAATTCTTAGTCTGTCGGGTCTGTCAGACCTACGCGACCTTTCCCGGGTTAAAATAAAAACTAATGAAATTTAGATCAACTTCTTCTAACCAGATTTTTCTTTCTGTTTATTGAATTACGTGTAAATAAAAAAAAATCAGCCCCGTAATAGGCCACGAAAGCCCTGAGGGGCATATACTATAGAGGTATCTGATTCATGACCATACGGCACACTAGGGAGATAGTGTGGTCAGTACTATGCTCCGGCTGCCTGATTTTCCCCTTGGCTGCTTCGACTGTTAGAGTCATTAGCAACAACCAAGCTACCCATTATTAAATTAATTAAAGGCTGGGTTGGCCTAGGGACGGTCAGGGAGGCCGAATTCAACCCATGAACGAAGACACTATAAGAAAAAGTCTTTAGTGCTTGCTCGGGATTTGAACTCAGGCCTCCAGCTTATTAGTCCAGTGCTCTACCACTGAGCGAACCTCGCCCCCTAAATTGCGTGTAAATAATTCACTAAATTTTACAATTTAACATAAAATAATATTTTTCATCTAACTTAATAGCAGCAATGATGTTGAAATTAAACAAATCATTCAAAAATCATATTATTTCAATTAATCTCATTGTTGAAGGAAGATAAATTTACGTTTAAGCCTAATTAATTTGAATGTTTAATTTCAGCGATATCTTAATTTTTAGGGGCTGTATCCTTTTTTGAAACACGAAATTTCGTGGCGTCCGTCAAATTTGTCCTTGAATTTGTGGCGAACCTAAACAGGTTCAAAACGCCGGAAATATAAGAATGTTTTGAGCAATTTTGGGAAGTGACTCCTGCCAGTTTCATGAAGAATTCAGAGATCTCTTTAATTTTAAAAAATCAGACAACTGTGAAATGAATGTCGCCTATAAAAACCTGTTAAAATGTAAAAAGCCGCTGTTCCACGGAAGATTCAACGCTTCGAGAAGATATCATAGCAGAGAAATTGATTAGAACTATCGATCAGCTAAAACTGTACAGCTTCAATCAGTTTCACGCAAAACTACAGTTAGTTGCGCTAAAAACTATTAAGAAATTGAGGACTGACCCATCAATTTTAAACCATTATTTAATATGTTGAAAATACAACCGGATTTCGCCGGAGTATTTATTAAAATTTTATTTCAGTAAAATCAGTTTGATACTATTAACAGTTCATTTCACCTACTTTAAGGGTTCCAAATAATATGGAAGGGCTTTTTTTTTTCCAAAATGGAAGTCGCTATTGAAGGACTGACGAGAGATTTGAGAAGAAGCTTCTCTTGTTCCGCCCCCTAAAAAACAGGAAGCAACAAAGCAGGACCATTACATCCAAAACACAAATAAGCCCAGAAATATACAGGGACAGTGTTGTACGCATAAAATGTTCTGCTCCCTCAGAAAATATATTAAAGAGGAACAGAGTTCTGTTATCAGGTGACTGAAATGGATTTATCGCCATTTAAATCATACAATAAAAACATCCTCTCCCCCAGCCATCCATCATAGCCCTAGACAAATATCGTTTTCAAACGGAGAGGAGATGATAAAAAAAAAAAAAAAAACAGGATTGTTGAGTGTATACCAGATAAAAGACCGGAAGGCCATATGAGATGGGAGAGGGAGCAATGGAGGAGGTGTTGGGAGAGGACCAAAGAGCTACAAATCAGAGAACAAAGTGTCACTAATAATACACAGAGGTACTTCCGAATGAGAAGCTGGCTCACAAGTCAGACGTTACTCCGCCCGGAGTCCAATAAGTTGGGGGTTATAAACAGGCTTCCGTCCCCTGAGTGTTGGTACTATCTGGATTCATGGCTCCTAACTTACGATCTGTATTGTAATGTACCTTATTATGCTCTAGAATAGGAGAAAAAGAAAAAAAAAAAAAGAAAAATTAAGTACCGGAAGTCTTGTCAAGCTTTCGGTGTGTTAGGTCTCATCAATCAAAATCTCATAAGACTCGCATAGGCTGCGATGCAAAGAAGACAAATATCGTCTGCCACGTTTGAACCGCCTAAAATGGGGTATTTTTGCGAAGACCACATCCAGTTACTTAAGAAGTATCTGTAGTGATTATAACAGTGATTCAGCGCACGCGCATAACTCATTAGCTTTTCTATTGGCTATTCCTATGGGCAATTCTATTGGTTGTTGCTGATAGTAAAGTATACTCATGTCTATCCAACTCTCAAAAATCAATAGAATTCTATTAATTTTAGGGAGTTGGATTGACTAGAGTTTTGATATCTTCTTGAGCGAGAGGACAAAAGAAGCGTCGATAAGGCCCCTAAACTTCACAATTACAATGGATTTTTACACTATTAACCTTTTTAGCAATAAATATTGCTTGCTGAAATATATTCTGTTTATTTTCATTTATGGGGGTCTCCCATGGTCTTGTGGCTAGCGCGCTAGATTCATAAGCGGGAGATGGTTGGTTCGATCCCCACCGGCGCCAGAAATTTTCTCATCTCAGGACTCGCTGAGAAAATTCCTGGTTGCACCCTGGATTTAGGCGCTAAAGGCCAAGAATTATGTCGATGCGCCGTAAAAAAAAAAAAGAAAAAAAAAGAAAGAAAAAAAAAATTCATTTATGTTTTACAAGTCTAAAAGTATTACTTACTAATACAAGGCTTCTTAGGGTTAGTTAGAAATCATATTATATAAATATAGTAGTCAAAAAAATGTTACTTATAGTAGTGATTGCAGTGATTTTAAATACTTTTCATTACTATATTAACTTTTGATTACTACATTTATATAAAATGATTGGTTATCAATCTTACATTGCCTGTAAAGAAGAAAATAGATGTAAGCTGATCCGTAATTACCAAAATCACTTTAAAATCATGACAGATAATTCAAAGTAGCTGGATGTGGTCTTCGCAAAAAGACCGCTACAATGGATTAAAATAAACACTTCCCGGCTGACAACATACTTATTTTTTTGTTTCAATATAAATGGGCCTAACCGACTAATGTAATATTGTTGGTTTAGTCCATCCCTAAAAAAAAAACAAAAAAAAAAACAACAAAAAAAAAACATTGGACTTCGTCATCGGGTCGACGCTATTATCAGGATTTCAGAATGGATCGTTTAGAAGTAGTATTAAATCATTTTTAATCTGGATTTCTGTATTTGTAAATGTACAAGTTGTGATATATTGTTATATATCTTTATAAGTATCACAACCCACAATTTGAAGATAGTAGACGGACGAACAGCGCTGACCAATCAATATTAGATTTAGCCAAAGCTGTAACAAGCTTCTCACGATTTGTTATTCGCAATGATTGCCTTCCCCTCACCACAGCTATTCGTTCAATTTCCTCGACTCTTTGCATATACCGGCGCTTAATTCCTTTGTTGCACTTCTTTCTCAAGTCGCTTGCGAATAAAAACCCTTCATTAGTTGTGTTATTCGATGCCGTTCCTATTAAAATACTGAGTATGGATTATTTCGCTTAGTGGTTATGTTTTTGAGACTGAAAAATGTGATAAGGAACGTTTTGTAGAATCAAACATTAGAAGAGGTGTTCGTCCTTTAGGTGGCTGTGAGTGCAAAGCCGTAAGGCCGTGCGTGGGTTTGATTCCCGCTGTGGGTAATGGGCTTTCTTAAAAAAAAAAAAAAAAAGAAAAAAAAGAAAGAAATTTCATTACCCCTAACGTGGCTAGAAAACTCGTCTCAAAACTATAAGGGGAAGTTAAAATTTAAATAAGTGCATATAAGACCTTGGAACTTAACTATATTTCAATAAGATAATGTTATTTCAGACTCTTCAGGAAAACCTTTCGCCATAAAATTGTGCCTTTACCCGCAGGGCTAAAAAAATAAATGTACCCGTTGTCAAGCAACTATTTATTTGGATAGTTTTTTGGTTAAAAGTCATATTTAGGATGATATTTTTTGATAGTTAGATAACATTATTTTAATGAAAATTACTATTTGCAAAAACGTTATATATACAGCAGAAATGGCGTTTCTTTTGAGTAATTGTATTCAAATGGTTCATATTTCCTTATTTCTTGACTATGATTCTACTAAGTGTCATTATTTTTTTCTTATTGTTACATATGTATATAAATAAAAAGTCCGTCACGCAGGAGCTGCATAACTAAGCACTCGTTAGTTAATAATAAATGGACGTTAAAATGAAAAAAAAAAACAAAAAAAAACTAAGCACTTTCCTCAGAATTGGGTAGGGTCGAGTGCATTCCTGAATAATTTGCTTAAAATAACCTATATATATATATATATATATATATATATATATAT
This sequence comes from Gonocerus acuteangulatus, assembly GCA_946811695.1. NCBI lineage: Eukaryota > Metazoa > Arthropoda > Insecta > Hemiptera > Coreidae > Gonocerus > Gonocerus acuteangulatus. The sequence continues at coordinate 18,605,694 of OX328129.1, read as the reverse complement.
ATATAAAAATAAAATTCTGCTCTTTTGCTTTTATGAGCAGCTCTTTCAATTATTAATTTTGTAATTTATTTCCTTCTAGCGTGATACTACAGTACGTAATAAATACACAAAGCTTCACAAATTCATCTATTGATCTTGATGAGTTTCGCGAATCTTTGTTACCAGGATTCTCCTGGTTTGGCGGAAGAATTCAATTCAAACATAGTACAAAGTAACCCCCCCCCCCCTTCCAATAGACCGATTTAGTTCATTTTCACAATTCTTTCTTATTTGATAGCCAGGACGTATACATGGTTTCGTAACAATACAACAGAAATTACGACCGGTATAAGGAAATTAGTAATTTCTGTCCGGAGTAACCCCCCCCCCCTTCTAGTCAACCGATTTAGTTTATTTTTACAACGAATTTTTCTCTTCAGTTGACCACAACAAATACCGAGTTTCGCTGAAATATAACAAAAATTATGGCTGGTATTGACAAATAACTACTTTGGCTCCGGAGTAACCCCCCCCCCCCCCCCTCCGGATGGACCTATTTTGTTGGTTAAGGAACTCGTTCAATCGTTTGATGGGAGAATACTATATGCCAAGTTTCGTGGCGAAAAAACAAAAACTCTGGCCAGTATCGTGTTAACGGACACATATATAACTATATATATATATATATATATATATATATATATATATATATATATATATATATATATTTTTAGATGGAACGGCATTTTTCTCCTGCGGTGGTACTCCTCCTCACTTCTTCCCGGAATATTTCGATGGATTCATCTCCATCTTCTTCAGCCAGGTACTTGTTTCTTCCTCGGTGGGGAATTCCCTTGGCTACCACCGAGGAAGAAACAAGTACCTGGCTGAAGAAGATGGAGATGAATCCATCGAAATATTCCGGGAAGAAGTGAGGAGTACCACAGCTGGAGAAAAATGCCGTTCCATCTAAAAATACTATCCCACCGACGAAAAATAACATCAAACATTATATATATATATATATATATATATATATATATATATATATATATATATATATATATATATATATATATATATGTGTGTGTGTGTAAATTTTAACTGAGGTCACTTTCGGTGTCTCCTAGGTAGGATCGATAAAGATTCGAAAACTTTTTTCAAAAATTCCGTTATGAGTGCAACCTCAATACCTACTTTCCTTCGGAGGAAAGTGCTAAAAATATAAGTGGTCTAAAGTACATTGAATCCTTGGTCTGTAAATAAATGTACTTTAGGGAAGAGATTTCAGTAATTCTCCGATTGATGTAGGTCAATTATAATGAAAATATTTGTTGCAGATGTGCTATTAAAATTAATAGCTTATTTAATTATTAGCTATTAGAGTTCCGTGATCTTATTTATTAGATTTCATATTTCTTAGACGCTTAAGATTCGCTTATTCTCTAAATTAATTGCATTCTTAACATCTAAAGAAATAATAAACACAAAAAAATGAATAATCACAAAAAGATAAGACAAACGTAAATATTAAAACTAAGTGCTTCTAGTTTTCTACTACATCTGGCCTGCTTCTTGATTCGAATGTGTACATAAATAATCACACAAGTTTAAGTGAATTCCTAATTATGAGAAAACAGAATAATTAGCATTGACAAATTTTGTTTACAACTCACAGATTATTTGCGTATACAAATGCCAGTTTTATTAAAATGCATCCTAGATTGCATCTTGTACTCTCACGTCCTCCATTCTTTTAAACTTAGCATTAAGGATTTTATTACATCCGAGTTTAATAAAATATATCAGCTAGACATATCACGGTCAATTTTTTATTTTGTCTTATATGGTAGTCAGTGTTTTTTGTATTAAATGAGATTAATCAGAAATTTATAGTACGTGTGAAACATTTTTAGCAAGCCAAATTGTCGAAATTTTTATTCGCGTCCGAAAAAACTGGTCGCTCGTGTGAGTTAAATTTTATTTAGAGTTGGAGTTATGGAAGACTTCCGGAACAAAATGTAATTAATAGGCATGAAATATTTTAGCATATTCGAATATTTTCTTACATATCTCGAACAAGGACAAAAAACTAGGGAAGTGTAACACGAGTATTCGGAAGCTTAATAAATTCCTTTCAAGAAAAGTTCTGAATCAAGTTTCGATTGAGCGATGTCCAACGGAGAAAAATGAGTGCTCAAATCTTCGAAAGTGTTAGTTCTGTCTCCGTTTACCTCACTGTTTACAATTGTTCATATTTTTCGAGAATGATTAAGACCAAATATTAACTGTTTCACGCATCACTTCAAAGGATCCTTACTTGAAAATTTTTTTTTTCACATTTTTATTTATTTATTTATTTGTTTCTGTTGTTTCGGAACAAATAATAAAAATGCGGAAAATAAGAAATGAAAAATTTTCAAGTAAGGATCATTTGAAGTGATTTGTGAAACAGTTAATATTTTGTCTTAATTCACAATTTTAAAGTTTCGGCCTAAAGGCACTTTTCATAAAAAAGGCCTGTTTTAAAACGGGTTGTTACCAGTTTTTCGATGATTACAGATACTAATATGTTTTTCGCCTTGGGCCATTTACAGTACAATTTGCGTAAAAACTAACTATGATGGGGGGGGGGAGAATAAAGCACATAGTACTGGCCTAAAGAGAAAAAATGTTTGTAGTTGCAATTAATGAAAAAACTTTTAAAACTGGGTGTATAACATGGACTGATTATTTGAAGTTTTATGAAAATTGCCCAACGGCTGAAACGTCAAAATAGTGAAAAATAATAAATGGGGGTCTCCCGTGGTCTAGTGGCTAGCGCCTTGGACTCGTTAGCGGAAGATGGTGGGTTCGATTCCCATCCGGCTGCAGGACTTTTCTCATCCCACGGCTCGTTGGGAAAATTCGTCGCTGCATCCTGGATGCTAATGGCCTAGATGTGTTGATGCGCAGTAAAATAAAAAAATAAAAAATCCTTTAAAGTAAGAATGTTTTAAATGTATCAACATCAGAATTTTTGCTTCCGAAAAATTCTTATTATTATTTAAATTAATTATTTAATTAACTGTTATCCTAATGTGACGCTGTTCCTACGATTAGGACTTGATACTTATCTGTGATAATTCTGTACATTTGTTTGTTTTTAGCTGCAGAAGATTTCATTTACTTCTAAACGTTCTAAATATAGATTTTTCATTTGTTATCACCTCTACGGCACCTTATTTTATTATTGTAATTGTATTTAGGAATAATCCTGAATTTTAATAGATGAACCGAAGGAAATTGACTCGAAGAGGAATGTAACGGTATTCGTAGCCCGGACGGCTTCATCTCCTAAAGACAGCAACTTAACATCTAAACCTATCTATTAGCTTGACTACTGTCTCAGCAAAACCTTTCTTCCGGAACCTTTGCTGCTTCGAAATAGTCATGGCCTTTTTCTGAGTGACAAGTTAGTATAATTGATCCCAGAAAACGTATGTTGATCTGTAAGATCTCTTAGGCCTCGGGTACGATAAGAGCGATAAGCGAAAAGCGTCAGAGCTACGTCGCTCACATTAATGTTAAGCTGGAGTGCAGTAGGAATGAGGGAGGACTGGCTACAATAGACATGAGCGACCGGGCGACGTGGGTTGCAGGTTCCAACCTGTCGCTCATCGCTTGGCCCAGACATTACAATTTTTCTCGTCGCTCACCCTAGACATTATATTTTGCGTGCTACTCAAAGGCTACAGCCTCTAAATCCTAAACCGATTTCAATGCATTTTTTTTTTTAATGAAATCTAATAAAATTTAGAAAAACTTGTCAATTCACATTTATGATTAATGTTTATTAAATTCCGTGGAAAGATATTTATAACCTTCTAGCTATCTTTCTTATAAATAATTTTGAAATATGAATACTAATTAAAGAGTAAATTGAATGATAGTGAATGTGAGCTTCGGAAAAACAAAGTATGGAATGACAGATACAGTGATTTTAAAAATACATAACCAAGAAACTATGAGAAGAGGTTGGAACCGCATTAAACATGCAAGGTAAGATATTTTTTATTAACTAAACATTTAAAATATTAATTTTTTTAATTAATTAATTAATTTAAAAACGTATATGACGGAGACTAAAGGAAATTACCGCCCAGCCGCTCTGTATCGTAGCCAGTGCCCCTCTTCTGCTAAACGCTCTGTCGCTCATCGGTCTTATCGTACCCGAGGCCTTACGCCAATTTAGAGATGTTGTTACTTGATAGCTTAGCAGTACATTAACACTTTCGCTGCGGCTGCCATTGTTTGGGAATACGTCAGTATCGGGTGCATTTTTTGTTTGAATTTTTTATGAAGACATTATTGTCTCATAAAAAAAACATAAACCCACGACCCTTGGCACGGAGTGTTAATGCCTTAATGAGGTCTCAACAGGAATCCGTGTAAATTATTCCATTAAAGAGCCGATATTTCCGAATAAGATCCCTCGATCAAAAATCCCATAACCTGTATGCGTTGGAAATTTAATAAGCTTTCAAATAGACGTTTTACATTTACTGCGATTTCCCAACCGATTTCGAGATAAACAAGAATATAACTGAAAATACTAAGAATTTCCGTTTTCCCCCAGTGAAACATAAGTATAGTAGACGTCCGTGTCAATACGTTTTAGCGCGGGTCCTCCCTCCCCCATAGGGAGGAACCCCGCTTATAAGGTTGATCTCATGACGCAATCCAGAAGTACCGACTAGAAAATTTTGCGTTTCAGAACCCCTAGAGACCGAAAATGATGGTGGTATATATATATATATATATATATATATATATATATATATATATATATATATATATATATATATATTTGTCTGTTCGCGGCGTAGCTCAGAGAGTAATTGTCCGATTTTGATGAAATTTGGTAATGTACAAATGTAAAAATAATAAAACGTGCCTCAATAACTGCAATCGAATTATGCAAAGCATATTTTGTGATGTTATAATTATTTTGCAAAAGTAACTCATGGCTTCTCTCGACAAACTGAAAACATTTCTCACGAATATTGGTAAATGATGTTAACGTCATTTATCCTGCTTCAAGCTAACCTTACATGGTCAATATTATTGCATCAATATCCAAATTCATCATTTGAGTAGTGTATTGAAACAATAATATTTATGAGAAACTATTGAAGGTCCTGTATTACATTTAGCCTTCGTTGAAATTATTTTTGAAAGGAGAGTCCTGTTAGAGGAGTGTATACCGGTATATTCTCTAGTATGATTTTTTTTTTTTTATTTTACGGCGCATCGACAAATCTTGGCCATTAGCGCCGCCTGCAGTTTGATGACGTAATTTTCACATGTGAACGTTAGCACACTTTGTCTCCATATCAATACACTTCACACAAGTGTTTTGATATAGAAAACGGATCCTCGTGCAGTTTAAGGTTCAAGTGAAAAGAGAACAGGGAAAATCGAATTGTGCAGATGACGTTAATAAAATACACTTATTTACTTATGGGTATTAATTAATTGTGAATCACCTGCACCTAGATATTGAAAAACAGCGATTTTGGCCGAGTCAAGGTGCCGACACTTCAAAACTGCTTTGTAAGGCGGCGGTGGCACTTCATGAAAGGCCAGCGCTTTTCATGAAGTGAGATTTCAATTTTCTGCTCTCCCATGTTTTTTAAAAGTATCTCCAACTTAAAAAAAAAAATGATCAATAAAAGATACACACAAAACCGAGACTCAAAACAACAAAAAGTGTGTGTCTTTCCAAGTAGAAACAAACGAGGAGCAGCCAGTCGGCAATAAAGCCGACTCGGCGCAACAATGGTATCATGTGCCGAGTCGGCTTGAACTACCATGGGCGACTTATTCGGCCGCCGAGTGTGCGTGGACCGCGGTATGTTGCTTCCTGGCTTAACTACACTGGCCAATGCCGCCGACTCTACGACTGACGGCCGCCGAGTCGGCCGAAACCGATGTGTGTGTCACTTGCCTAAAGCCAACTCGGCGCAACAATGGAATCATGTGCCGAGTCGCCTTTAAAGGGATGAGTCGGCTTGGACCGCGGTGTGTGTCTTCTTAGTTTCACTTCGGTCGCCAATGCCGCCAACTCGGCCGAAACCGCTGTTGTTTTTTTAAACGACCTGCTGATCTACGGTTTTCTTGGGTTCTTTTTTCTCCTTCTTTTGCCTCAAAACTAGCACAATAGATTCCAATATGGTAGTCTGTCTTCATTACGCGATAAGGACATAATTAAACAATATTATGGCGTCGTTAATACTGACAATATTGTGTAAAGCTGGCGTTACACAAGGGATAGAGAGTTCTAGAATACTACGCGGAAGGGGTTGTTTGCAATTGTTCTAGCTGCAGTGATGACAGCTTGTTGTTCTAGCTTTGGTTGTAAATAAAGTTGCAGGCGCATTAGTGAAGATTCAGCTTGAAAATCACCCCAAAGAGTTGTGGATAAGTTTACAGTTTAGGTGATTTTCCCCTCCAGAGAAGAGCAGAAATAATTTTTCATCCATTGCTTAACCAAAAGTCAGACCACCTGTGACTTGTTAGTTTTTGTCCATATTGCCTGCGTCTTAGGAAGGGCACATTGGGAGGCCTGGAGTATATGGACCTTCGGAAGCAAGGACGCGCACATACGTCCATTTCCTATCCCTAATTCAAGCCGAGATGTGCGTACGTGTACGGAATCGGTGGGAGAGTCGGTGCACCGACCTCTTGCCAAGCGAGGAATCAGCCATCTGAAGCAAGTCACTATCTTTCAATATCCGTTTGGATTTCAGTTTCTGATCATGTTGAAGTCATTAATTCTTAAATGTTGAAAGAAGCAAGAAAGATAATAAAATTTGATTACAGCATTTAGCGATTCTGCAACTGCAGAGAAGGCGTGCCAGCCTCAGTCACAATTTAACGCACTGTACATACTGTAACATTTGCTCTGAAATCGCTGTTACTATTGAAAGAAATATTTATACGACGAATCTGCTTGTATTTTCTCAACTCTCCAGCCTCATAGTCAGTAATTGCGTGTGTATGTATGAATATATATTGGACGTAAATGCAATATTCTGCAAGTAATGGCAGCCGTTGCTTGGGTTGTAAATAAAAACTTTTGACGGGCTTGAAGCAATAAGCAGGCAGCTCCTTCTTTCACATTTTTGGGAATTTGGTAAAACCGTTTTAAAATTTAGTCTCTTCATATCTAATTCCATATTATTTTTTTTTATAACATAGCCAACTACTTATGAAAGTAAGTGTGACAGTTGTGGTGTGAGGTTTAATAATTTGGTGCTGCTTCCTTATTGTACCACGTTCTATAAATAGCCCAAAATTTACGGCTTTTTCAACTGGAACGAACAAGATTGTTTTTTAATGACATTTTTAATTTAGGAAGCTCCTATGGTAATACAGACAAACAATGTAAAATACAAAAATAAATCAAAATTGCAAAATTCTCATCTCGTTCGGTTTCTGTCAAATCATCATCTTATTTTGTCCCACAAATTCGTAATCCAGACTCATATCGTCATTGTATTTCTCAGTTTTTAAGAGCAGAGGTTAGCTGTACGCCTAAGTCAATAGTGGACTACACACAGAGTTTTAGTTGCTGTGATTCCACTATTGAAGTGACCACAGCTGATTCCTTATTCTACCAGAAGATAAGGATAATTTTTAAATCCTTGATAATGTTCTGTCCTGGAAATCCCCAAAGATGGAGCAGCCTCCTTATTGCTGCACGCCCATCATTTGCAGATGCAGTGGGGGAGATGGAACTTCTATACATTACTTTTATAGTAAAGTTATTGGGGTTTACAATTAAATTTTAGTTCACATTTCTCCCATCTTAAGAAGAACACATAATCTTAGGCTGCTTTAGATGAACCTTCAGAAGCAAGGGCCATATAAACCAGCCATACGTATACATACACACTCACACACAAACATATACACATATATGTATTTGTGTATAATTTGTTGCAGTCAGAAAGAGAAATATAAAAACGAAAGAAATTACAAACAATGATGTTATTGATATGTTCAACAATTGCTTTTATACGATTGAAAATAGCAACTTAGGGAGAATTTAGAGAAGGCCGCAGGTTCCACAAATAAAGCGGCTAAAGAGAGAAAGTTGTTTATATTATACCAGAAAGGAACAAAACAAACAGAACTATTCGCAGATTAAATAGAAGATAATCTCCTATTTGTCTTGGGGTTTTATGGCCCTTTGTTTGGGCAAGCAACTTTATCAAGATCTGCCAGTTTCGCTCAGTTCACTGCTTGTTTGCCCTAACTTCAGGCAAAACTTTCCACCAATTATTCATTTTTGTTTATAATTAGTTTAAGGCAACTAATTAAACCGATATAATGTTATTTGTTACCAGTTACAATATTGATTCAATACTGACAGTGTTAATAAAACGGTTTTGAATTTTTGAGAAAACGAAATATATCTCAGACCTATTTTTTTTTATTACTTCTATTTTGCAAGGAAATGATATCAGACTATTTGGTATTCTTGCTCTTGAAGAACAGAATAGAAAAAAAAAAAAAAAAAAAAAAAAAAAAAAAAAAAACTAAAAACAATAGGTAAGAAAATATTAAAATTCGCGGATGTATAGAATTTTGGTAAATGGATAAAAGTTATCGGTTTATGGGGAAATAAGACAATTTTTTTTTTTTTTTTTTAATCAGCCGACTGAGTTATTTTTAAATATAAAATCTGTTATATTGCTATTTTCTTAAAATAACTATTCTTATTGGGTCTCCCGTGGTCCCGTGGACTCATAAGCGAGAGATGGTCGGTTCGATTCCCATCCGGCGGCAGAAGTTTTCTCATATCTCACGGCTCATTGCGAAAATTCCTCGCTGCATCTTGGATGTTGGCGCTAATGGCCTAGATGTTGATGCGCCGTAAAAAAGAAAAAAAGACTATTCCTATTTGTTTCTAATGTTACAGAAATTAAAGCACCCTGTTTCATATTTATTTTTTATTATAGCCTCGTGTGTGATTCGGTTAAACCACCTATTTTGTTTATTTTTTTAATAAAACCAGTGTATTAATCAAATAAGCAAAATCCTTCTTTCTCCCTTCACTTTCTTTATAGTTCTTATTTTTTATGGTTAATAAAGCAACTTGTTGGACTTCAAGCAACTTTCGTAAGAATATTTGAAAATCTTTAATTGTTCATTGATCCTACTGACTAAATACCGAAAATTACCTCCGCTAAAATTGTATATGTGTGTGTGTACATATATATATATATATATATATATATATATATATATATGTGTGTGTGTGTGTGTGTGTGTGTGTGCTACATAAAATCATTTATATTTATTTATTTCCTTCCCTAAGTAACCCTTAAGAAAGGGATTTTATTTTCGGTTTAGTGCCATACATGACAAATGTGCATAGCATGTAATTGACTACATATTAATAAATTTTTCTATTTTTAGCACTTTCCTCCGAAGGAAAGTAGCTATTGAGGTTGGACTCATGACGGAATTTTTGAAAAATTTCTTCAAATCTTTATCGATCCTACCTAGTAGACACCGAAAATGACCCCCGTTAAAATTTATATATATCTATATATATATATGTGTCTGTTAACACGATAGCGGCCAGAGTTTTTGTTTTTTCGTCACGAAACTTGGTATATAGCATTCAATTAGCAAACGATTGAACGAGTTCGTTAACCACCAAAATCGGTCCACCGGAAGGGGGGGTTTACCCCGAACCCAAAACACTAATTTGACCATTTCAGCCGTAATATTTGTTATATTTCAACGAAACTTGGTATTCGTACTGGTAATATAGAGAGAAAAGTGAGGTATAAAAAGAAACCAAATCGGTTCATAAGGAGGGGGGGTTTACTCCGGACCGACAATACCAATTCGCCACTACCAGCCGTGATTTTAGGTATATTTCGACGAAACTCGGTATTCATAGTGGTAATCTACAGGTAAATATGTGTTGTAAAAATAAACTAAATCGGTTCATTAGGATGGGGGGTTTACTCCAGACCCACAATACCAATTCGCCACTACCAACCGTGATTTTTGGTATATTTCGACGAAACTCGGTATTCGTAGTGGTAATCTACAGGTAAATATGTGTTGTAAAAATAAACTAAATCGGTTCATTAGGAGGGGGGGACTCCGGACCTAAATTACTAATATACTCATACTGGTCGTAATTTCTGCTGTATTGTAACGAAACGCGGTATACGTCGTGGGTAACTCATGAGAAAGAAGTGTTGTAAAAATGAGCTGAATCGGTCAATCGGAAAGGGGGGTTTACTTTGTAATATATTTCAATAGAAAAGCCAGCCAGACATAGGTTCACAAAGGCGCCGCAAGGAGCGCTAGAGGGACTGTATCCGGTTCCTGCGTTAGATCAAAATACAATAATATGAGGATTTTGTATTTATTACGTAGTGTAGTAGGTACCATGTGTAAACATAACTCTGGAAGCAAATTAATAATTTATCAGTTACTCATTACAAAATTTAAAGAGAACTATTCATGTTTTTATTTTATTTATGTAGGATATTTTAAGCAAATTGTTCTGGAAAGCAGTCTACACTACCCAAATTCTGAGGAAAGTGCTTAGTTATGCAGCTCCTGCGTGACGGCCTTTTTATGATTACATTCTAAATGTAGAACATAAAAAATAAAACAGAACAATAGAAAAAAGGAACTAATATACAACTTTTCTTAACTATAGCGATATTTCTAGTATCCAATTATTATATAAATCTGTTCAGCATATTTTTGTAAAGTCCTTTCACACTTAAGAAATATTTTTTCAGCAACAGGCCAATGTCCTATGTGTTTGCCGACGTATGTCTAAAATGTTTTTCTTTCTTCAGTCAGTACTGAGCAATCGTACAGTAAATGTTGAAATGTTTGTGTTGTATGTAAGTTACAGTTACAGCTTTCATGTTGGCTTAGCCAATATACAAATGTACTAATACACACACGTTAGATTTTGAAATATCTTTCCTTAAAAAATGGTCTCGTAAGCTTTAGAGTCTGGCCTAATACGGACCCCCTAATGTACACTTCTAAAACAAACCTGGCACCTCTACGGGTACAGAATTATTTAAAAAACCATCGATTCATTTTGTGATTACGCCTGATTTATATTTAAAGTGGAGGACAGATTTTGCAGGACTTTTTAATAAGTTGCCTCATCGAAGATTTAAGCGAGTACCACATCAAGAGATTCCACCAGAGTGTTGTGGGCTACTCGATGCTTGGGCATGCAACCTCCAAGGTGCAAGCTGAATAAGAATGCAGCTTTTGATTGCATCCGTTGCACCGCTCACGGTAGCAGGTTGGGCTCGATGCCAGCGCGTGCCGTAGCAACTGCATGTCTCCAACGTGGCCTACTTATGTTGCATCTCTGAAGCTGGGTTGTGGAGGGTTTTTTTCTTTCTTCATAGCAGTATATGTAATTGATTTTTCTTTTATCACAAAAATTATCAGTATGATAACAAGACCGCCTCATGGGGAAGTCCGCAAACCTCTTATAAACGTCACTGCTTGATTATTCAATAAAATTGATGGAGGGTTAATATTTCATTTCACAGCGATCAGTTTTGGTCCACTAATGTTCACAAATACAGCCATACTTATGCTCAGTTTTATTCTTACATTTATATGTATTATTATTAGTTAAAGTTTAGGTCTCAAGTGAAAAATGTTAATTTTTATCTGTGATGATGGGGGATCCTCGAATATGCATCGTTCTATTGAATCGAGTCAAATCAAATTAAAAAATCGATCCACAAAAAATTTCCGCGAGTTAAGATCGGTCTTCGATATGGACCGATTTTACGATTACTTACAATTTCCGGCGAAATTCGTATTTCATTTCGATTCGAATCGATCGAAAATCGCCCGTCACTACTACGAATCGACCTATATAAGTAGATTTAAATACTTGATACTATGAAAAATATATCTGTGATCTAAAAGCAGAAAACGTTAAGACTTTTATTAATCAAAAATAATATATAATGAAACTACTACTGTTACATCATATTACAAGTAATATGTGTATATATATATATATATATATATATATATATATATATATATATATATATATATATATATATATATATATATATTACGAAATAAATAAATTAACAAATGAGAAAAAAATATAATAATAATAATAATAGAGAAAATTGGTTATATAAATTAAGAGTACAGTTTGAAACCTTATTTTTATTATATTACCTTCTTCCCTCTAGTTGGAGAAACAAAAGGTATTGAGTTGTATAATTTTATTGTTGTATTATAAGTCTTTAACTGTTTACAGGACAATATTCTGTAAATTTCTTCTTCAGTTAAATAATAGAAATTTAAAAAAAAAAACACTATTTTACGCTGTTATAGATAGCGATTATTTAAAAGAACGACCCTAGGAGATCGATTAAGAACGTCCTTGTTCGTTCTTTGCCATTTTCACTTATGTATCGATTATTTTTTTAGTTGTGTCTTTATCGTTTGTTGAGATTGTTTATTGAATTGGCTCTGGTTTCTCCTAGTTGCTGACTAATTTCGGAGACTAAAGAGCATCAGCTAAACTTCTATAACGTGGATATCAAAAGAGTTTTCATCAACATAGAGATAAAAATACCAATCTCATTGATTCATAACCTTTCGTGACAAGACTGAAATCTTTTAGTTACGTTAATTTTGTAACATGGACGTATATAGGTTATTATTTCGGAGGAGAGGGAATCTGGAAACTTTCTGGGGGCGGGCTGGGTCCATTTCCGGGGTAAATAATACTAACAATTTAGAACTTAGGCAACTAAAACGCCAGTACACCTAAAATAAATTTTTTTTTATGAACTAAGTGATCTTATATTTCATTTAACAGTTTTATGACACATTTTTACCATTAAATCAAAATTTCATGGGTGGCGTCAGCCCCCCCCCCCCTTATATACGCCCATGTTTTGTATTTCTTGGTAATCTTGACTCTCCCTAAGATCCCGGGAGGTCGTCCCCGAGCAACACGTCCACATGACAGCCCTTTCAAAAGGTCCTGCGTCAGAAAAAAAAGACCGCTACAGCTTTCGAGTGTCTTGAGACAGTGGATGGATGTCTGCCTATTCCTTGAGTGGGTCTCACTTTTATCAATCTTCGCCCGTTTCGTGATCTTTTCTTGCTCCAGTTATCGCGATGGGAGAAATCCTTCTCCCTTCTATTGCACCCCAATGCATTCTACCTGTCTGCAAGTTGTTATCCTGATTAAATCATCAGTTGTGGGTATTTTAGTGATATAGACTATGAATCACTAAGTAATGCGGAGAACCAATGGATAGCCCCATGCTCATTGCCCCGAAAGTCAACCCCGATAAAGTAAATATTGTAAAAAATATTCCGAATAATAAGAATGCCGTGATTCCACATAATAAATATTATATTAGACTGTGGTGATCCGACCGAAATAGTTCATTTTAGTTTAATTTAAGCATAAATATGCTTTAGCGATGATTCAACAGAAAAACGTTACAAAATAGTGCCCGCTGGCATTCGCGCATGCGCTGCGGCCATCTACGAAAAAGAAGACTGTATGTTATACAAAACATTAAATAGGTTTTTCGGGTGGACCTGAAGCATATTTATATTCCTGAATTTGAGAAGAAGGCTCTAAACGAATTTAAATATTTAAGTTATTTATGATTTACAAGAAAAATAAGACGTAATATATACCTTAATTTTTTTAAATTAAACGAAAATAATAAACAACAAATAAATAAATACTAAAAAAAAATTAATAACAATAATATATATTTATGTATGTATATATATATATATATATATATATATATATATATATATATATATATATATATACAGGGTGTCCCGTAAATGTCTAGTCATATTGTGAGGGGTAATAGAGGACCCTTAGGGGAACAAAAAATGTTCTATGACGATTTCCCGAATTCTCGTCCATAAGGGAGAAAACGTCGTTTTATTGTTTTCGAGGCAAACGTACTTTTTTGAAGAATAATCGTTGTAGCTTCGTCCCAGGTGGTACTACTAAAATGGGTGTGAAACCAATCGAAAGCTGAGTATATTTACTATAAGAATAGTTGAGAGTAAACGTAAAAATGAATGAATGTAAGTATGTATATCTTACCAAAAGAAGGCAATTCTAAATTTCCTGACATTTTATTGATATTTCTTTCCAGCGTTACTCCTTAAGCAGGATCTGAGATTTCCGGGTTTCAGAAAAACTTTCTCATTTAACCAGCTTTCCATTCATGTGTCACAACCCTGTGTTATTGAAGTATTTGAACGATTTAAGAACAAAAGTTTAAAAAAAAAACATGGATCTGTGAAAAGAAAATTATATTTTTTTCTTCAATTTATTCAAAAAGCTGAAGGGAAATATTTTTTTTATAAATGTTTACATAAATATTAAGTAAATATTTACTTAAAAGAATAAAAAAAATTACTTCCACGGATATAAAAAAAATCTTAAAACAGTAAATAAATAAAATACACATTTATTTTGAATTTATTTTCCGGGTCCAGGAGGCGGCCATTAAGGTACCCCAACCATACATTAACCTCAAAAATTACTATTTTTACCTATATCACGCATTTGAACACATTTTTACAGAACTATGTACATATTATTTATGAGGGATAGAATTTTTAATTACCACAACAAAAACGCATGGGCTCAGAATCCCAGTGAGTTTCACAAGCGTAGCCATCAGTATTAATTTAAGGTAAAGCATTTGTTTTCTAAATATAATTACCTGTAAAAATGTATTCAATTGCGTGATCTAGGTAAAAGTAATAATTTTTGAGGTTAATGTATGGTTGGGGTTCCTTAATGGCCGCCTCCTGGACCCAGTATTAGTTACCTGAATTAACAAATTCAAAATAAATGTGTATTTTATTTATTTACTGTTTTAGGAATTTTTTTTATATTCGTGGAAGTAATTTTTTTTTTATTGTTTTAAGTAAATATTTACTTAATATTTATGTAAACATTTATAAAAATAAATATTTATCTTCAGCTTTTTGAATAAACTGAAGAAAAAAATATAATTTTCTTTTCACAGATCCATGTTTTTTTTTTTAAACATTTGTTCTTAAACCGTTCAAATGCTTCAATAACACAGTGTTGTGATACATGAATGGAAAGCTGGTTAAATGGGGAAGTTTTTCTGAAACCCGGAAATCTCAGATCCTGCCCATTGAGGAGTAACGCTGGTAAGAAATATCAAGAAAATGTCAGGAAATTTAGAATAGCTATCTTTTGGTAAGATATACATACTTACATTCATTCATTTTTACGTTTACTCTCAACTAGTCTTATAGTAAATTTACTCAGCTTTCGATTGGTTTCACACCCTTTCTAGTAGAACCACCTGTGACAGAGCTACAACGATTATTCTTCTAACAACCACGTGTGTCTCGAAAAAACAATAAAACGACGTTTTCTCCCTTATGGGCGAGAATTCGGGAAATCGTCATAGACCATTTTTTGTTCCCCTAAGGGTCCTCTATCACCCCTCTCAATATGACTAGACATTTACGGGACACCCTGTATATATATATATATATATATATATATATATATATATATATATATATATATATATATATATATATATAAGATAATACAGTATAAGTGGTCTTAGACGCGGATCCCCACGTCATTATTCACGTGGCTATCTAGAAGTCACCGGAGTATCCATCACACAAAACGAAACCGGATAGGTAATAACAAAACTGCGCGAGCGGGAACATTTGATTGGAATTGAGCGTTCTGTTCGGTCAATATACTGTTACGCTTTCTTTCAATCCACGACTTTGGAAGTGATTCAGTTTACATGAATAATCTATTTTCGATAATAAATTTCATAGTGATATGTTTCGATTTGTTCAATTCTGACTTCATATTTCAATTCACCAGCCGTGTAAACTGTATCTCACTCAATTTTGATCAACCAATCGTAAACCAGGATCCAGATGAGCTCTGCAAACTTCCTGACACACATAGTTTCTTTTGAATTCTCGAGA
The DNA here is from genome assembly GCA_946811695.1 of Gonocerus acuteangulatus. Lineage (NCBI taxonomy): Eukaryota > Metazoa > Arthropoda > Insecta > Hemiptera > Coreidae > Gonocerus > Gonocerus acuteangulatus. The sequence continues at coordinate 18,589,635 of OX328129.1, read as the reverse complement.
ATATGCCTTTTTCTTTATTGATTTTCAAGAAGAGAAACAAGTTCTAATTAGATCTATGCGACTTGAATAGCCTCAAGTGAGTTGAAACCAATACAGTTTCTCCAGCCTTATTGGACCTGAGCGGAGCCCGAGATGGTGACAAGGAGGCTTGAGTCAGACCTCTACTGGGGCAGAAGAAATGAAAGTATTTCGAGGAAGTCTTGTAATCTTCCCTTTCACCATGTCGTGTCATCTCTGGGTGTTCCACTCATAGTTTTATTTCACAAATTCGAATCACAAACGTGAAATAACAATTTTTCAGTACCTTGTATTAGGTAACTCGTTTCTCTCAACACTGACGGACTTTGAACCAAAGGTTTGAAACGCGCTTACGTGGATTTAAAAAAAAAAAATTAATGTGGCACTCTGACAGTGCTGGAAGTAAAGTAACATTTAACTCTCCAGTCAATCGAACTCGCGAACATTAAAAGAATTCTATTAATTTTAGCGAGTTGGATTGACTAAAGTTTTGATATTTACGCGAAAAACATTGTATCGCATACTTTTATGTGTAACTAGGCTTGATAGCGATAGTATTTATTACTAATACGTTAGTATTCTAATGACATCATTTTGAGGACATCATTTATAACCCTTGTCGGGGAAATATGCTTATTTATCTCGAATCCGGTTGGGACGTGGGAATGTAAGGCATCATTTGAGGAGCTTGTCCAACTTTGGTACCAAGCTTCTCATTTGAATGCTTATTAAATTGCCTATAAGAGGCCTGGTGGCCGTTCGTGTTAAGGCGTGAGCACTAAACACTCCGTGCCAAAGGTCGTGGGTTCGATTCACACTATGGGGTGGTGGCTTTTCTTTAGAAAAAAGAAAAGGCATCAGCCCTATCCTGGCTAGAAAAGGGTGGTAACCTATAGATAAACCGTCCTAAAATTCTTCGCTAATAATAATGGACGTTCAAATTTAAATAAATTGCCTACAGATAAGGTTTTTTTTGCGAAGGTGTTTTGATGGAATTCGATCTCATTCGGAAAACTGGTCGCTTAAATCCAGTAATTTCCGCTTAGGGTACTGCCGGTTTCCTGTTGTGGCGATCTTAGCGCTTTTAGTTTTCTTTTTACGTTCTAACATATTTTTACATTTTCCACCGTTTCTGTCCCAACCATTCCAAATGACGCTAGGAACAAGGAGTGTTGCCAACCTTTTTATACCTTCACTGAAGAATAGTAAAAATATTATTGAAGTCTAGTTCGTGTATTTTCTTCAGAATGTACAATTTTATCCGTTCCTCTGAAGAATATAAATGTTTAGTAATAAATGGTTATCTCAATTTGTATTTCCCGAAACTAAGGTAAATTACAGTATCTTTTAGAAATTCCATTTTTATGTCATTATTCTGTTTAAAGTTACACATTTTTGTTCGAATCGCCTTATGAGTGTTTCCTCAAAGAAAATCTGCTCGCTGCGGTACCCGGTTCCATCAGAATGCCCTCTCCAAGGCTAGATAAGCGGCAGAGCACCTGTACATGGGGGCATATCCTGCCAGATAGACAGACCGAAACGGTACGGACTTCCGATCCAAAGGTGTGCCCTGTGTTTTTACACTGCGTTCAGCAGGAAGCGCCCCTTATTGCTGCTCTTCCGAACGCCAGAAAAAATGACATACATATGTTACAGATTTATTTTCGTGGACAGCTGCTTTTCGTCGACACGCGTTTCCCTTCCGAGAGCTTATTAACTGAATGACGGATTTAATAGGACGTTTGAAGAGATTATACCATAATCCTGGGTGATGATATAAAGAAACGAGGGGAAAAACAAATAAGAAATGTTAAAATTAATGAAATTATTTTGACGTCTTAACAGATTAGCTTAACAAACAGTGGACACTTGTAAATGAAAAACTCGGGGAAATAAAACCATGGTGAGTCAGCTCTAGAAATTGTTGGCTACGACAAGACTTCAAATTTGGCAAGACACTACATACCCAATCCATTGACAAAACAAAACAAACCACAGTTTACACAATGCAAAATTATCTGAAAACGGGCTGTTTTTTTATTATTATTATTATTATTATTTACTTCTTTATTGGTTATTAGATCCTTTACATAAATACAACTGGTAATATGATACATGATACAATATGAGGGTTATGTGCTCAAGCCTTCCCTACTTCATCCTCGAATAACGCCAGAAGGACCCTCAGATGTCTTTGAATGCTGCCATCGCAAGTCCCTTCTGCTCCGACTAGTGGTTGAATAGATCGGCGAGATTACATATACATTGACGCACTTAAACGAAGAGAAAGCCATTGCTAGTACTTCACATGGTCACTGCAGCAGATCTCTGGGCCACTGTCTTCTGAGTCGCCTTGGTGGAGAGAGTGGGTGAGTGGCGCTGGAAAGGGAGATGACTGTAGACGAGCAACTTCAACAACTCAGATTGTATTCATCAACGCATAGTAGCCCACACATACATCCAACAAAAACCCAATAAAGACTACAAAAACCACAAGACTGAAGATAAAACAACATTGGCACCACTCATTGAAAACTAACACCAAGTAGTTAGTTATCTTTGGCCATGAATTGGACTATATGTTCATCTAGACGTACCAGATCTATTCTTCATGCGCAAAATTCTGAACAAAATATTCCCAACGGGTCCGGCATTTGCGAATTTCCATTTGAAAGAACATCACAATACTTGAAACACGAGTAATTCTGACTCGTTAAGGACTGGGAATGGCGTTCAGAGATCAGGCAATGGATAGTTTCTAATATTTATCAATAATTAGCCGAAACTGAGGTTAAATACATTTTACTACAGTGGGAATATAAGACTGCTCTTTATCCTACAACTAAACCAAATTATTTAAACTGGCAATGCTATGGATGAATTGTTTTCAGCCTTAGCTTTAGATATGTACTGTAGCAGTAAGCTATCTAACATGCCTAACCTCTCGAGACCTTCCCTGGTCCTAAACGGGACATCAGTTTTGTAGAGTTTCAAGAAGCGTTTTTTTTTTTGTTTTTTTTTTTTTGTTTTTGCTTTTTTTTTTTTTTTTTTAAAGGGAATTTGCAAATTGCGGATCTGTCGGGAACATATCCCTCAGAATTACATGCGGACTGGGCTTTTCCATGCGTCAGAACGGGCTACACAACATGAATCGCCTATGACAAAATACGTTGGAATGCAACGTAAATTAGGTCAAACATTTACTGACAGACAGCGAAGGGTAAAGCTATTTTAACTTAGCGCATGATATGCAGATCTTGTGCGTTGACAAGTCACTACTTACTACAGTAATACACACCTACCCTAATATCATATGGTTCTAATTGAATCGATCCATGCAAAAAGAGCTTCAGTCCAAAATCAGTAGTTTTGATAAAACTAAACTGAAGCCCTTCCTGCATGGAATAATAAAATTATGACTATGTTTCTATGGCAACTATGTATTGTACTGAAGTCCTAACATAGAAACGTGAAGTTACCTTTAGGTAAAAAGAATTCATCACTCATACTAACGAAAATATTATCGGAACTCATATTGGGAAAAAATGTACTGAAGTTCTTTTTGCATGGATCGATTAAATTACCTTATTTGATAAATTTTCGCCAATAAAGGACACTCCATTAATAAACAACATTAAAATATTCAAGCTATGAATAAAACAAATTGTCATGCAGGATCCTTAAGAAAACTTGATGTTGTTATTATCTAACAGAAATAAAACGGGGAACGGGACTCCTTATTACACAATACATTTAGAGTGTAGGAAGATGTTGTGGGATGTTTATAGCGGTTGGAGGTAATCATACAAACTATGTAATACACTCAGCAATTGTAGGTGTGAAAATGATGGTCTAACAATGACGAGGTTTGGACATCTTGGAGGGATTTTGTCTAAAGGATGCTCTCAGGGCCTTTCACACACATTGGTCTGCCTTGACTTTTAACAATATATTTTGCGAGAAGAAGACAAGGAATAATAGGGATTTTGCTAAGTAAATCAGCAGATATTCGAAAAACCTATATTTTGGGCGTTTCGGCTTGGTCTCTGTAGCGTATTTCAGCTAAGGAAATCATAATAACAGTAAACAAAATAATCGACCATGAAATTAGATTATGTAACGCTTAACATATATAATACGTAAAATAACTAACAGTAGTTGCCTACCGATCTTTGGCAATTGTAAAAGAATATATCAAAGGAGCCAAATAAAATATATTTAAAATATAAGCCGTAAAACTTACCCTAAAATCGGCACTACCCACCCCTTGACATTGAATATACATAAAAATGGAACAGGGTCATGAAAACTGCAGTAAATTTCACATTAGATATGACAATCATATTTTCTTACAATATTAATAAAATATATATGTATACACATAAACAAAGAAGACTCCCTAATCCGGCGTCGTCAGGTCCGGGGAACAATCGAATTAGAGAAAACGCCGGATAAGAGAATTCAGTTCAAGGAAGTAATAATAAGCGCCATTTTTAATATTGCATATTTAAGTAAAATTTTGGTACCTAATTATAAAATAAATTCATAATATGTAAATAAATGTAGTATGAACAAGTGCATATGAATGTCGAAAGTTTCAAGGAATAAAAAATATGTAGACAGGGGAACCAAGGCAAGTGTTTCGTAGAAACATTTTTTTCTTAGTAGATACACAGTTCCCTGTCCCTAAAACGAAAAATATATGCCTTCTATGACTTCCATCCAATGAGAAACCACGAAACAAATATTTGGCTAGCTAAGGAGGGTTTTTTAGGAACCCTAGATCCGGTCTAGTTCAGGTGAGTTCCGAGATTTGTCACTCATTCCTCTCGGTGACCGCCGGATTAGAGACAGCTGCGGAAAAGGGTGACAGTTCTTTGTATATATGTATATGTATGTGTGTATATATATATATATATATATATATATATATATATATATATATATATACAAGGTGTCCCAGTATATGTGTCCTGTGTTTAAATATTAAACCTACAACTTTAATCTTGGTATCACCTGAAAGGAAAATTAATTGGCTACAACGTTTGTACGTTTTTACGTAAAAATACCTGCCGCCATTAGAAAATCAAGAGTTAGATCAGAGAAAAACTGGAAAACGTTACAAAGTCAACTAAACCTTTAAAAGAAACCTCATGCAACATAACTAAGACCTACCGAGTTTCATTTCGAAATTCCAACAACTCTAGGAGGAAAAGGGGGTGGACACATATACTGGGACACCCTGTATATGTGTATATATATATATATATATATATATATATATAACATTATAAAAATGAATTACTAACGAATACAAAATACAGGGGAAAAACGCATAGATGAATATAAACCTTTGTCACGCAAAATCTTCATAATTAATAACTCCTCAGCCATGTATTATGCAAACTTGCTCTGACTAAATGAAAAATAATATACACAGCTACTCAGGGAAAAGCCACATGATACGTGCAATGGAACGGATGGACTCATCAATTTCTGATGTTGTAGATGTACGTGTTGCACGCAAGACGTTCCGGGTACGCCCACGACTACTTACGCCGATTAGGGGGGGGGACCCCTCCCAGAGCTAATATTGAAATTACTCAATATCGTGTTTCAAAGCCCTTATCAGCCTAATGGAACTATATTGGTGCCTCGTGGAGTAATATCTTAGTGAAACATAAAAAATAAAACCTAAGGTGAACCTTCATTACCTTAGTGCACAAGAATATTTACTGCAATAACAATTTTGTGTAATTTATTAAGACAACCAAATTTTCAACGCATTAAAACAGTTTTCCTTGCTAATCATTTTATTTTAACTTAACTGACCTGGTTTCGCATCCACCGATTCTTCTTTAGGGACAATAACCCTTGTTAAATTTTACCTTCCAAACATACCAATCTGGACGTGTCCCGAGTAGCAAAGTGTTGGCTTTCTTATAATTAGGATGTCAAATTGAGCTATTACTAGTATTAAACGATAAATTTTAATAAAATGACAGTTAAATTCTAATTTCCTAATTTATTTACTTTTTTCATTTGCTAATTTAAAGTAAAAAAGGAATAGTTTCAGGAATCCAACCATCGGAAGACGACACTAAAAGATTAAATCTTAAGTGCGCAATTCGTTTTGAAAAAAGGCCCTCAAGAAAATAAGTGGAGCGCTCTACAACTAAGCTGATCTCTAGGCCATTAGCGCCGGAGTTTCTAATGTGTATGTATATAAATATATATATATATATATATATATATATATATATATGTATATATATATATATATATATGTGTGTGTGTGTAAATCTTAACGTCATTATTATCAACTAGAAATTTCAGGACGGATTATCTATAGGTTACCACGCTTTTCTTGCCAGAATCATTTTTCCTAAAGAAAAGCCACCAGCCCATGGGGGAATTGAATCCACGACCTTTGGCACGGAGTGTGAAGTGCTCACGCCTTAACACTCATGGCCACCGGGCCTCCGAATATATATATATATATATATATATATATATATATATATATATATGTATATGTATATTAAGAAACGTTTAAACATATTCTTCTTGTCATTCAAGTGCTCTATAAAGTCTTCTTCCTAAGGACTGCTTGCCTCGGATTCAAGGGACAAACAAATATACAAAAGTACACACTCATAGAATTTGTATATTCTGGTTTCTATAATACTAATTAGGTGTAAACCACTTGGCTAACTGTCATCCGAGATAGGTAACAGCTACCGAAGTAATAGTCCAACTACATGGAAAAATAAAATAAAATAAAACAGCAAAAACCTAGATATATGATACTAATCAAAAATTTTACAATTTATATATATATATATATATATATATATATATATATATATATATATATATATATATGTATATACACATACATACATTCTATATTTTATAAAGTCCCGTAACAGGCCACGAGGGCCCTGAGGGGCAGATACTATAGAGGTATCTGATTCATGACCATACGGCACACTAGGGAGATAGTGTGGTCAGCACTATGTTCCGGCCGGCTGATTTTCCCCTTGGCTGCTTCGACTGCTGGAGTCGTTAGCACCCAAGGTACCCATTATTAAATTAATTAAAGGCTGGGTCGGCCTAGGGACGGCCAGGGAGGCCGAATTCAACCCATGAACGAAGACCCTAGAAGAAAAAATCTTTAGTATTTGCTCGGGATTTCACACAACTCAGGCCTCCAGCTTATTAGTCCAGTGCTCTACCACTGAGCTAACCCCGCCCCCTATATTTTATATATATCGTATATAAAATATATATTGAAGCATATAAAACTAAATATTATAAACTTGCTACATTGCAATTATTTATATATATATTCTATTTCGTTGTAGTGTATTTTGAATAGCAAGCCAAATATGATTGAATGGTAAAGATATAAAGAAATTTTCCAAATATTCTTTTTTGACGATTATCTCAACATTTCTTTGTAATGTGCTATAATAATCGCTCAGTGGTAGAGCACTGGACTAATAAGCTGAAGGACCTGAGTTCAAATCCCGAGCAAGCACTAAAGATGTTTTCTTCTGGTGTCTTCGTTCATTGGTTGAATTCGGCCTCCCTGACCGTGCCTAGGCCAAACCAGTCTTTAATTAATTTATTAATGGGTACGTTGGTACTCTAGCAGTCGAAGCAGCAAGGGGAAAAATCAGGCGGCCGGAGCATAGTACTTTTTTTTTTTTTTTTAACGGCGCATCTACAACTTGGCCATGAGCGCCGGGATATCTACAGGTTGCCACCATTTTATAATGCCAACAGCACGTGGTCGGTCACCTATTCAGGTACTGACCACGCCCGACGTTGCTTAACTTCGGTGATTTAGGGGAGTAGATTTATTCAACGTGGCTAAGGCCGTTGGCTGCATAGTACTGACCATACTATCTCCCTAGTGTGCGGTATGGCCATGAATCAGATAACTCTACATTACCTACCCCTCAGGGCCCTCGTCTCGTGGCTTGTTACTGGACTGTTTTTGTTTTTTTTAACAAACATATATATTTAGTTTTCATGACATTATTTGGTTGCTGTAGCGTAGGCTAGTCTTATACATGAGCAGGAAAAACTAACATAATAATAGTGCGTTTTCTTGTGAGCTGTATATTATATAGCTCACAAGAAAACGCACTAAAAATGTTCTAAATATTGCTCATAGGAGAAACTCAATCTTAAATAAACTCCATGAAAAATGACAAAAATTGGTAATGATGAATTCGTCCTTCGCGCCACTTATAACGGAATGAAATGGGTCACCGTGCCACTCGACAAGCATTTAAAGAGTAGCTAGCTTTCTTGTTTTCGAGAGGAAATCATAAATTATGGATTGTTTAGAATAACTTATTGTTTTTTTTTTTGTTTTTTTTTAAATAAGATGCACCAGTTGGGATGAGAAGCAGTCTACGAATAGTTTCGTCTCATAAGATAGGTGGAGTGTCATTTTCCTTGTGGTAAATAGCTTGTATCATGGATATGTCTAAAGTGGGCATATTGAGTTATCCACACAATTTCTTATTTATCTGAAAAAGGGCCCATTAGTAATGCTTAATAATACGCTGAAACTAACTCCACTGATGAAAATTTGACGTAAGGTAACCACGTGGGTTAGTCGCCATAGCAACGGAACCCTCGTGTAACATCGTCCGGATGTACACACTTTTAGCGTCACACTAGGCCATAGCTAAGACATATACATGTAAAAAATATCTTAATGAATTATATTACTATATATATTACTATTTATATATTTATTGATTAAAACCTTTCCTTGTTTCATAGTTTTAAAAGTGGCTGATTTACATTAACACTGTGCCAAACGTCGTGGGTTCGATTCCCACTTTAGAAAAAAAAGAAAAGGTATCACCCCTATCCTGGCTAGAAACGGGTGGTAACCTATAGATAACCTGTCTAAAAATTCATAGTTAATAATAATGGACGTTAAAATTAAAATAATACATACATACATGTATTTATCGTCGATACAAATGCAAAGTAACGAATGTGAAAAAATACATCTTTCATTGTCAATCTTTACTAATTTCTGCTGGAGTTATGTATGGCAAATTCTTGAATCTGACCACTCTATTAAAGGGAAAGTATTCCACTATCAAAAGGTCATATCTGCCGAATATTTGACTGCCCAAAAAAGAGTTATGAATAAATGCTTTTCCACTCTGAAAAGTGTTGGCATGAGGTTTCTTTAAATAAATAATGATGTAAATGATGTAGCTCAATAAATGATGTTGGCTAATTTAAATTTAATAATCGAATTAGAAGTTATTAATTAGAATTTTAAGATTAATTTATTCCGAGACATTTAAAAATCGCAAAAAACTGAAAAATATCGCCCTTTTGTAAACAAATTCCTATTTATCACTGAAACCAAGCCTTTTACGTAAAAACACCTCGATACAAACGTTGTAGCCTATTAATTTTCCTTTCAGGCGATACCAAGATCAAAGTTGTGGGTTTAATATTTAACGGGATATTATGAATGAAAAATATACCTTAAAAGTTTTAAAAAGTATCAATTCAAAAAATCGATATGAATACAAATAAATGTAGCTGACATAAACCATAAAAAAAAATTTGCCTTTGTTTTCATTCATATTACCCCGTTAAATAATTAATCTACAACTTTGATCTTGGTATCATCTGAAAGGAAAATTAATAGGCTACAACGTTTACATTGAGGTGTTTTTACGTACAAGGCTTGGTTTCAGTGATAACTTGGAATTTGTCTACAAAAGGGCGATATTTTTCAGTTTTTTGCGTTTTTTAGATGTCTCGGAATAAATTAATCTTAAAATTAAATTTTCTATCAGAATTCGTCATAAAAAATACCTGCCGCTATTGGAAAATCAAGAGTTACATGCGCTGGAGAATAACTGGAGAATGTTACAAAGTCAACTAAACCTTCAAAAGAAACCTCATGCAACATAACTATGACCTACCAAGTTTCAATTCGAAATTCCAACAACTCTAGGAGGAAAATGGGGTGGACACATATACTGGGACACCCTGTATATATGCTTGCTAATTATCTATTTACCATGATATTATGTAGTTATTTTTATTCATTTAGATTAATTTCATACAGATTGTAAAACTTAAGTAATGTTATTGGTACTTACTATTATTATGTTATTTTTGTCCTATTAGTACTTTATTTTATAAGAAACACTATTTATTTATTTATTTAAATTTTAACGTCCATTTATTATTAACTACGAATTTTAGGACGGGTTATCTATAGGTTACCACCCTTTTCTAGCCAGGATAGGGGTGATGCCTTTTCTTTTTCTCGAAAGAAAAGCCACCACCCCTAGTGGGAATCGAACCCACGACCTTTGGCACGGAGTGTTAAGTGCTCACGCCTTAACCCTCACGGCCATCGGGTCTCCTAAAGAAACACTAACAAAATAACAAGGATTAGCCAAACTCCATGGCAACGTCATGTACAAATGCCAATAATCTAGTATATTAATTAGTTATTTTTGCCCCTTCTTGTAAGCTTCTACTAAGCACAATGATGCTTATTAGCCGATACGTACTTTTTCTGACTTTGTCAGTAGATATAATGCTCATATGTTTTTATGATTCTTGCCAGGATAAGTTGTATAAGTAATTGTTAAGTGGTCTTTACAACTTATAGATACGTCGATTTGAGTGTACACATTAAGAGCAAGTAGGACAAGAGGGTTCTTGAGTTCATTAAAGATCCTAAACTCATGACGCAACCGGAAAGCCCGAGGCCTTAGAAAAAAAGCCCCACAGGAAATTGAATGTTGAATAGCGAAAATTGGGCAAGAGCGGACTAGAAACGGCGGTCCTTCAGGTGTTGGGAAAGAGGAAGCAGGTTGGCAAGGACGTGGAGTACGTCCTGTATTTAGATCGGGGCAGCATTCCTATTACAGAAATATTTATGCTGTTGCCTGCCTAACCCGTATGTAACTATGCAATATTACTCAAAGCTCGGGCTAGATAGCTTTGCGAGACATTCTCTGGCTTACCTACATAATGAACAATTGAACATAGGAATAGGGGTTACACATAGTGAAAGTTTAGGGACCTCTTCAATTTTGGACTATAACGTATTTTGATGCACTGAAACAAAAACTCGCTTAAAAGTTGGATTGACTAGACTAGAGAGGTTAGATTCTTCTTTTCTATCTTAAACGCGAAGCATGCCCATAACGGATTTGTTTACATATTCGTATTTTGGAAACCGTTTGAGAAATTAAGCTGTTTTTTTTTTTTTTTTTTTTTTTTTTTTTTTTTTTGAGATAATATGAAGGCATCCCATGTACCGAATTCCACGATAATCAGAAATGGTGAGATAAAAATATCTTGAATGTGTCTTAATTTGAGGCGAAATTACCCCAAAGTCTTCTTCGTCTCAGGCGGACATAGTAAGCTTAACCGCTGCAACATGTGACTTGGAATAGGTCTCATTAGAATAGGATTTAAGGTGTTTCATGCCCCCCCCCCAAAAAAATACGATGCGCGATGCAATGAATGGGCGCAGCCCTCGTCGAAGAGGAAGGAGGATACGAGGAAGGTCGAACACGAAATCTTGCGGTCTTTTCTCGAGCAACGCATTCCCAAGATACGTGTCGGCTCTTGTTGACCTTACAAGGCCAGGGAGTACGTGTCAAAAAACTACAATACACTATAAGTCAATAGTTTCTCCTCATACGGCGAGTCAGTGCAATACTTTCTTCTGAACACTGCAGAATGTGAGTCGCCAGCCTTCAACACTTGGGTTTCAACGTTTGTTCGTATCGTAATCACAACTACCAAGGGAAAACGGTGAGCAACAGACATTGACGAACTTGGGGAAAGAGAACACTTCACTTGGTCACTGCAGCAGATCTCGGGGCCAGTCTTCGGAGTCGCCTTGGTGGATAGAGTGGTTGAGCGACGTTAGATTGCGAGAAGACTTCAGGATTTTGAAGGTTGGAAAGTATGGTGCAGAAACGTTGGATTCTGGTATAATATTGAAATAGGTCGATCATATTTTTATTCTTACGCTAGAAGGTAGCAGGCCAAAACCTCCTGTACGAAAAAAAATTGATTGCTTCCAGTATTAAAATTCAAAATTATGACTTACTCAGTGGTTAAGTGGTACTTAAGTGGTTATTGTATTTATGTATATATATATATATATATATATATATATATATATGTGTGTGTGTGTGTGTGTGTGTGTGTTTGTATTATGATCTGTAATCTTAATTTATTAAAGGACATCGATTCTCAAAATAAAATATTCCCTACGATTTTGTACAGGGTGTCTACTGCACGAAAGAGTCATGAAAGTCATGAAAATGTCACGAAATTGAAAATAGGGCACGAAAATCACGAAAAAGTCATGAATTTTCAAACCAAGTCACGAAATTTCAGTTCTTACCGGAGTATAACGTAATCCCGGTACTTCGGCGCATTTGTAATTGTCGCCGTTTTTGTATGCATTTACAAATCAATTATTCATTTTTTAAATAAATGCACACTTAAATATTGAAATTCTATACAGAGGGCAAATTTAAAGCCAATAGTTAAAGCTTTTTCATTTTGATTGAAATTATTTTCTTTTTAATGATCATGAAATTTGCTTTTCAAATCATTAAATGTCACGAAAAAGTCCCGAAAGTGTCTTTCGCAAAAGTAGTAGACACCCTGTTGTAACATGCAAGAATGAATGTCATATTTCCTTATGTTGGGGAACACTTTCCTCATAATTGACGAATAACTTCTGCAGTTCAGAAACCATGCAATTTCTCTTCTTTTTTTCAGTTATTAGCTCACAGTCTTCCTCTAATACCTTCAAGGTAAGCAACAGACATGTGAAGACATTTACAGCGAACAGGTAGTTGTATAAATACGCAATTTTTTGTAAAAATGTGAGGCAGGCATTTCTCTCACCTTGAAAGACAAGTCTTTGTATAAAACTGGGCCCGTTCTGAATTGCAACTTTGAATGTGGTTGTTTACGTTTCATTAGTTTTCAGAGGCTGTTTTCGAAGTGGTATGTCTATACCCGTTTGAGGTATTAATGTTCTTATTTATTTTTTACTGAACATAAGATAATATAATGGTTCAGGAACAAGCAAATACTAAACTATCATGCATAATAAATCATTTCTAAATGACTTGCAAATCTTCCTTTTAATTCTACAACTTCGTCCTGACTAAATCGGAAAATGGCCTTAAAAGCATCATTGGACCGATTTCTGCTGTAAAATTTTTCAATTACGATTCCCTTACGTCAATAATTCAAAATTATTTTCGATGAGGACAATGGCTTTTTATCCCAAAAAATAAAAACTCTAGTCTTATTATAGAAAAATAAATTACAGCCTTATCATAAAAAAAAAAAAAAAAAAAAAAAAAAAAAAAAAAAAATTATTATTTTTATCTGAGAGCAAACTTAACTAATGTACTCTCCAAATGTACAGATGTTAAATAAACGTATTACTAAAAAAAAAAAAAAAAAAAAAAAAATCATAAAAATAGGTGTTTTATATACTTTTCAAACTGTATTTGAGGTGTATATATATATATACGACCTTATATAGATATTATATATATATATATATATATATATATATATGTATATAGGTATAGGTATTATATATATATATACATATACACACACACAAACACTCTACCTTAAACTACAACTATTATCAGCAAGTCGAAGAGAACCCGATGTTTCTGAATTTATTTTCGAGGTTTTATTTAGGCACTGTATGAAAAACGTTGCTGTCCTTGTAGACACCAACGTACTGCTGTGGTCAAGTCTAGGTACTACAGGCAGTCATTCAGAAATACAAACCATTCAACTTTCTCTCTGTTTCTTGTTTGTTCCTTTTTGTTTGTCGGTGAAAGGGAAGTCTTTTAACAGTTTGTAACATTTCTTCAGCGCAGGCATTCTTTTTCGATTATTAACTTTTGGAGTACCCACCAGTAATGATTTTTACAATTCACAAGAATTATTTTAATGCATATTTCTTTATAATCAAGAATTTCAATTTTTAGTGACTTGTAGAATCCATTTTATGGAGTTGAGGGTCAGACAAACCCAGTCAAAATCTTTTATCTAGTTATTGATAAAACTTATCTGAAGGCAAAGAACTTCAAGTGCCGACGTCTAGTTGCATCTAAAGTTATTTTTATGTGAAGGCCAAATGATACGGTGGCTTTGAGTAGGAATAGTGAAGCTGTGAGTCAGGCAGCCGGTGTCATCACAGAATGAGGTTATAAATGAGACATGACGAGACGCTAGGAATCCTACATGGGCGGCCAGATGTATTACTCTAATCAGGTTTGTCAGCAACCTAAGCAGAGCATGTAACTAAACCTGCATTGTCTGGTACCTAAGCAGAACAAGTAACTAAACCTGCATTGTCTGGAACCTAAGCAGAACAAGTAACTAAACCTGTTTTGTCTAGTACTTAAGCAGAAGAAGTAACTAAACCTGTTTTGCCTAGTAACCAATCTTGCTTTGTCCTCAACATGAGCACAAGTAACCCAACTGTTTGGCCTGCAGCCTCAAGCAGAAATAACCCTGCGTGTTTTTCTGCAACCCAAGAAGAACAAGTAACTAAAACTGATTTGTCTATAACCCAAAACTGATTTGTCGGTCAATTAATCAAATTTGCTTGGACTACACCCAAACAGAAGGAGTAACCAAACCTCTTTACTTTTTTAGCATTCCTTTTAATTAGGGGAACAAATAAGTCGTTGCGAATACGAAGGTGATTCAACAAATGACGTTTGTTTTTTATTTTTTATAAAACACAAATAAAGCATATAACGAAGCCTGCTTAATCGGTAGGTAGTCCAAATTGCGCTAGTAACCAATCCTGCTTTGTCCATCTTGCAGGAGCAACAAACCATGTGGACCATGGTCTCATCATGGGCGTATATAAGGGGGTGGGGCCTGCCGCCCCCTATAAATAAATAATACCTCATTTCTGAAAATTGATACACGGATCGACTAGCAATAAATAATCCGGTAAAAGTTATTTCATTAAATTAAAATCTCTTGACAGAGAAAAAAAAGGGGCGAAATAATTCATTTACATTATATTTGAGTAATGGATGTTAATAAGGTAACTGGTTCATAATTCACTCTGAATATACATGATATTAC
The DNA here is from genome assembly GCA_946811695.1 of Gonocerus acuteangulatus. Lineage (NCBI taxonomy): Eukaryota > Metazoa > Arthropoda > Insecta > Hemiptera > Coreidae > Gonocerus > Gonocerus acuteangulatus. The sequence continues at coordinate 18,574,434 of OX328129.1, read as the reverse complement.
TTCGGGACTTGATACTGGTCTTTCGCCGCACTAGATAGCGTGCTATGGAAGGTAATATAAAATGTAAATTAAATAACGAAATTATATAAATTTAGTAATACCATGTAATATCTTCTAGTGTCTACATATTTACCCTGGAATATGTTAATACGAAGAGAGTGATGAGTCAGTCTATTAGCATACAATCGCCAAGAAAAGCGTAGGAAGGTTCACTCGAGTACTCACCTGAAACAAGAGGAATTGTATTTTACAAAAGGTTCAGTGTTGCTTTCTCTTTTATTCAAGATAAGTCAGTATATCTTAGTTCATTCATTATTTCTAGATTTAATACTTTAGTAATGACGGCTTTATAGAAACGTTGTCAAAGAAGCGATGACCTAGAAGCGAAGAATCCGCAATTCAAAAATGACAGCCAAAATTATTTTTTACATTATTAGTACCTTATATAATATGATATCACTTGGAGCCCATTGAGGTCATGAGGTCTAAGCAACAAATTCAATGTATTAAGAAAAATTGAGTTTAAGTTGAACATATCGTCCCTATCATGTCAAACTATTGAATATGAAAATCGGAACTAGCGAACGAACATATTCCATGTACAAATTCCTTGTACTATACAATTTCTTTGGTGGCGAACTTTCTTTCCCGTTGTAAAATGATTGGATAAACAAAGCCACCATGAACGCATTGTTTAGGAAGTAGGTAAGAATATTTCCATTGCACGGGAAGGAAGATTCTGCGGTTTCGGGTGAAACTTGCAGAACGGGACTCAAAATGGCAGTACTGTTTCCAAGGACACATAACCTACTTTCTGTTTGATCTGTGTCATAATAGCTGTAAGTAATATTAATAACTCGTCAAATAAATAATTTTATGCAAATTATTTATTTAAAAAAAAATCAGTCCCTTAACAGGCCTCTAGAGCCCAAATGGCCAAATACTTTAAAGGTATCTGATTCACGGATAAACTGGGATCCCCAATCCAAAACTTGACCGGCGACCCTAGAAGATAAAATCTTTAGAGCGCAGACGAGTTTTGGACTCAGGTCCTCCAGCTCTTTCTTCTATCGCTACGCCAATCTAATATTTTTTAAGTATGAAACATATTTGCTTTGCATAAAGTAGGAACTGACAACGTTTCGGGGAAGGTTTGGGTGTATCCGTTGATACGACGCGACAATCTTGCTTAAGTGGTTGATTTAACGCCGAGCTTAAGCTGCAGAGTTTTAGAGGATTGTATACATGAATACTTTAGATAAAATGTGATGATATGAAAACAATAAAATATAATTTATTTCTTTTCACGGAAAGGTTTTGAGCATTCAAATGAAACGCCAATTGTCTATATTTACACATACTTCATTAATGTACTTAAGGAATCCAACCATCTGCAACATTAATCAAACTTCATGAACACGAATTTTGATTTTCAATATCCTTTAAAATGAACTCCATTATCTGAAAACGTACACCCTCCGGTTTTGTTTCCTTGGATTAATTCCCATAACCCAATGGTTCTCCAGAGTACGATAAACTTCCAAGATCCTGTAAATCGCTACCTACCACTGTATGATGAAGAAAAAACGGGTTTTAAATGAATTATTTACCTTGTAGAACGTGAACAGTATTTGTTATCGAACCGATCATGTCTCTTGAAGATTCACCTATTGATGGAACTAATTTGATAAAATCGTGTATACTAAGTGGCTGGTATTTAAAGATTTCTGTTCGCCAGACGAATGGACCTGTACAATTGAAATTAGGGCTTCATCTGCTGTTCAGAACGTCAACGCAAGGGTTCAGGCACTCCAATCGTCTGAAGTTTGCTCGATAGCTGCTTGTTGCAGATGAGTATAGTGGAGGGCCACACAGCCCTGGCGCGGAGGCTGGTGAAGGGGCGAGATGGATTCCTGCGGTCTGTCGATGTCACATCCCTTCGCTTCTAACTCACCTCAGGGTTTCCGTTCTCACTCTTCGGCCAAGCTCGGGTGTCGTGGTAACCCACCGCCTTCGAATTCGATCTGTCCTACATAACTCCGCGATATGCCCCACAAGTCGTCAACAGGTGCCTGGATCATTTTAAGTGAAAGGAGTTGTGAAAATACTCTACAACGGCCTTCTGTAGACCAATAATATAATTTTGTGCTGACAAATCGTTAGAATTTTGATTACAAAGATTTAATTGTTTACATTAATGAAATTGGTGCAAGCATCATATTATTGATATTTGATGGACATTTAAACAATAAAATTGCTTCCTTAATACCACCTATTTTTCCGCTGCATATATTTGATTTGATGTAAACGGCTTGGTTTATGTATCCGCAATCAATCAGCACTTTCGCTTTCTACTGACAAGAAATAGGTTTATAAACCATATAAGTGCCAAAAATCACATTTTTGAGATTTCGTTTCAGCCGGTTGTAGAATCATATCAAGAATAGGTTTTATGCGGAACAGCTTCTTTCGCCAGCGGTTTTACTTCTTCCTGCAATATTTTGCAGGATTCTTCGCTGGCTTCGTCAGGCTTATGTGTTTCATCCTTGGCGGTTGGCTAAGGGAGAACACATTTTTTCTCTTCGTGACACCGCTGGAGACAGAAGCCGTTCGATCTAAAAATATGACCCCAGCGACGAAAAGACACCGACATTACGACAATGAGGATTACGTATGAACACGATAAGATGTCGCAGTTCTTACTAGGATGATTTCATGATGAGCATGGAAACTTTCACTAAAGTGTTGGAAACAATTTTTTTTTTTCTATACTTTAGCTCTTAACACCTCATATGATGAAAGGAAATGAGGAAGGCTGTAACTGCAGGGGCCTGATGATGGCCAATGCTGCAATCAGCGGGGATTCCTGGTAGTGACTCTGTAATCACCAGTCTTGTCACTGTTATTTCCGATTATCTCTACAGCTCGCTTACAAGTGATTCCATTCAGCGGCCAAATCTTATCTCTATCAATGAATTTCCTTGCTACACATATTAGCTGAAGGCATCCTTCATCGCTGTACGTCACACAGCTTGTATTCTCATTAAGACTGGTCAAAATAAAACAACTCTGGCGATAACCAACTCCACGGTTAGGCGAGTTACATGTTATGATACTTATTTAGTGTATTTATTTTAATATTATTTTTTTATTTATTTTTTGTTGTTTGTTTTATGACGTATCAACAATTTTGCTTTTAACGCCGTGCTATCTACAGGTTACCACCATTTTTATAATGACAACAGCACGTGTTAGGTCAACCATTCTGTTACTGGCCACGCATGACGTTGCTTAACTTCAGTGATCAACGGAAACCGGTGCATTCAACGTGGCTATGGCCGTTGGCCAACTTATTCAGTCTCAGCAAATCATGTATGAATTTGAAGGGTTTTGAAGTCGAGGTCCTGGGTTCGATATCCTTTATGGATGATGTCAGAAAAGATGGGTAGATAATGGGTTCCTAAAAATCGGTTACATATGAGTGGACTTCAATTTCAATATATAAATTAAGGAAAACGCATAATGCACTAATCCTTCTTCAATGTAGTTGCATGTTATGTTGAGTTGAAGTTATTTAGTGTCTGCATTCTGACCATAGGGTTGCAAGTTTATGCTCACGTTACTTAGCGTCTTTCCTCCTATCTTATAGAGAAAACCCAACCACGAAGTTGACGGAATGACTAAATTCGAAAGTGCTGATGTAAATGTCGCTGTTTCATAACCCATAGGTCACGTAAACAAGTTAAATATAAAATAACTACAGGTTAAGTTAGGCCTGCTCGCACTCTCCACTCTACAAAAGAGGTTCAATTTTGACCAAATTTGGTTTGCCTGGAGTGCTAGAGGTTATAAAAAAACTTAATTTTATTAAGAGACGGCAGTATTCTACACAACACACATTTCCTTAAGTGTTGGTATCGTTCCATTGTAAGCTTTCCAAAACACACCAAATATAAGCGTTAGATGGAGACGAGCTAAGATGAAGGAGTTCCTACGAGCCGGACATTGATGTATATGATGTGCAGATTACGTACCTGTTTGAACCATAGATACTACTTACTGTGGTCAATATCAATGTAATTTAATCCAATTTATGGTTAAAAAACAAATCAATATTTTTCAATTCGTTCCCATAAGTTATATAGGATGTTAAAGTATTCAAAAAAACATAAGTTTTAATTCTTCTAAAACAAAATGGTGGCTCTTTTTCTTACGAACGTAAACCCTCTTTTTTCCACGAGTCAGAGTGGAGGTGGCAATTTTTAATTATTTAAGAACAAAATCACGATTTTTTTTTTTTTTTTTTTTTTTTTTGGAAAGGGTAAAATCTAGTATAGTACACTGGATTTTTAAGAAATATTAATCCGTCGACAATCAGTCATAAAAGCGTTATAATTCAATGAATCCATAAAATCCTACGTTCTTTACTATCAAATATCGGTAGGAAGCTGCAGTTAAAATTTGATCGAGTAAAAATTGAAGGCGCTAGCGTATCTCCTATTTGAAAAATAGTTTTGAGAAAATAGAGTTTAGAGTTTAATAAACTGAAAAGCTAATTTTTTTTTTTTTTTTTTTACCGATGAAATTTTTGAATGTATCGGTACTGCGGTTGAAAAATCGAATTTTTGGCACATTTAAAAACTGTTCCGCCGCATAAATACTATTGGATAAAATTCGTTATTAGGTAAGGAAGCATTTTAACCCACAAAATATAAAAACGGATTACCACTTATACATTACGAAAATCGCCAAACTGAGGAAAATATGAGTATCTTTATGTAAATATTAATTTCCCTACGTTAGTTTAAAGTTACTCTCGTACACCTGGGCAACATTAACTGCGTAGCTATTATTACTGCAGACTTAGCAATCTATTGAAGAATGTAGTAATACAATTATTTCCCGATAACCGATGACACTGCGGTCTACTTCTGCTTGATATGGACTCATCAGCTGTCCTGTTTTCCTCAAATCGAGAAATTTAGCAATAAGCTGCGTTATAAATTGCTAATTCACACCCCAAATGCATATTTTGCTCGTCCGTTTCTCATTTTATCCGCGAAATTCGATCCTAGATCAAGGTCCAGGTTCTCAAATAAAACTATTTTCTATTTCTACAGCTGAGTATTAATGGAAGACTTTTGAACATTTTTCTATTACACGCGGCCAAACCATACTATTATTCCCCTTAATACCGTTTTTAATAAAGGCGTTCATTTCTGAAATGCTTAACTAATAAAAAAATTTCTATATTCTAAAAGGAATTTTAGAGATCCCCTAATAAAATAATAACACAAGTTTTCAAAAACGATTTTCTGAAAACAGAAATCGTTTTTGAAATATTATCTAATTATCTAATGCAATTTTTACGGTAGTAGACCCATGTAATTCACGAAATATCGACTTATTAATATATATATATATATATATATATATATATATATATATATATATTAAATACGAAGACAGGTATAGTTGGGATTCGGCTAGGAGAAAAACGTCAGACTTTCAAAAAGAAATCTGTATTTTGGACGTTTCGACTGCAACAATGGCAGCCTTCTTCAGCTAAAAAATATGTACAACTTATAAGTAAAGAAAATGTACAAGTAGTAAGTAAAAGACAGGCAGAAATGAGCGGAGTATATATATCAATACAATAAATTTTAACCAATCTTATTTTTAAAAACAACGAAAACACGGTAGTTGGAAAGTTGGTATTTTCATTGTTTTTAAAAATAAGATTGGTTAAAATTTATTGTATTGATGTATATACTCCGCTCATTTCTGCCTGTCTTTTACTTACTACTTGTACATTTTCTTTACTTATAAGTTGTATATATTTTTTAGCTGAAGAAGGCTGCCATTGTTGCAGTCGAAACGTCCAAAATACAGATTTCTTTTTGAAAGTCTGACGTTTTTCTCCTAGCCGAATCCCAACTATACCTGTCTTCGTATCTCTACAGCGGCTAACTATCTCCATCTACACTATATATTAAATAGTTGGAAGCAAGCACTAATGATTTTTTCTTCTAGTATCTTCGTTCGTGGGTTGAATTCGGCCTCTCTGACCGTCCTTAGGCCAACCCACCCTTTAATAAAATTATCAATGGGTACGTACCCTGGGTGCTAATGACTCTAGCAGTCGAAGGCGCCAAGGGGAAAAATCAGGCGGCCGGAGCATAGTACTGACCACACTATCTAGTGTGCCATCAGATACCTCTCTAGTATCTGCCCCTCAAGGCCCTCGTGGCCTATTATGGGACTGATTTTATATATATATATATATATATTGTGTAAAATATATGTAAATTTTACTTATTGGGTCGTACCATCCGTCGCCTAGTGAAAATTCGATAGCTTTATTTAATTTATAGTTTATTCTGAATGTCTTAAATACAAGAGAAAAAAAACTAACTAAAATGGTAGATGTAAAAAGAATATCCAAAACCTCGCGATGGATGTAGGTCCTCCTCCCAGTAACCCCTTGTATACATACTTATTATAATCGTGCGAGCGTATAACAATCGTTTGGTTACTTGTATTTTACAGCAAAATACTAAGAGATTAATATTTCTTATAAACGGTAAACAAAATTTGTTGTTGTTGAAAATGAACTACGATTTGGTTAGTCAACAAACTCTCTTAATACGTTGCGGAATTGAGAATCGCGTGGCGAAGGTCTTGAAACAATGTCTTATCTTTAGTGATAAAGCAGAATACCATGATTTGGTGAGCCGGAGAAAGCACTGTTCAGTGTTACTCATAGTGATTCTTCATTGATTCATGAACATGACTCATGCTATCGAATTTATGAGCAGTCATTCTCTGAAAGGTTTTGTATATCGAAGAATTCCCTATCCGATTTGTTTGGTTGAATTGTCTGAATTTATATGCTTTAGCTTGCCTGAATCATTCAAACCAGGCATACACAAATCCTCTATTGAGAAATATGCCAGGAAGGAGCTATTGTATAACGCACAAGAATGTCAGCTTCTTAGCACTTCCATAACAATGGTGCCTACGTCCGTAAAGGTCGGACTGCATCAGCAGGATTCGTTCCACCTGCATCCTTAGCAATGCAACATGAATCACTTAAAGATACTTCTTATTAATCTATTATTTGCATTCTTTTAAATTGAACACGTGCTTTTTGAGCAGGAAGTTCATAATCACTAACCAAAGAGGGTTTACTCCGTACCCAAATTACTAATTTGTTCATGCCGGTCGTAATTTCTTATGTATTGTAATGAAACGCGGTATACATCTTGGGTATCTAATAAGTAAGAAGTGTTGTAACTAGGTCTAACGGGTTGGGGGGTTTACTCTGTACTATGTTTGAATATAATTCACTCGCTAAACATAGGTTGGCAAACCTACCACTAGGAACGCTTCAGTTTTGTTATGACTTTATGTGGGTGGTTATCTTCTGACTTCCACCACTAGGGGCGTTGTACCCCTTTCCTGCGTTATAATCGTAGGCTTTTATTATTCATTAACATAGATGAAAATGTGCATTTATTAAGTAGTGTAATATAACTCATACACAAAAATGTGGAACGAAATTAATTAAAAACTTAATAATTGAAACAGTCGCGTATAATAAAATTTGCGACTGGACGTTAAAGTTAAATAAATAAAAAAAATTACTAGTTCTGTTTTTTTTTTTGTTTTTTTTTTTAAATTTAATGTAAAAAAAAAACAAAAAAAAAACAGAACTAGTCATGTTTTTTATTTATTTAACTTTAACGTCCATTTCTTATTGGCAACGGATTTTAGGACTAGATATCTACAGGTTACCACCCTTTTCTAGCCGTTTATAGGAGTAATCTTTTTCTTTATAAGGGCTATTTTATGTAGATTTTTCAGGAATGCACTCTAGTTATGTAGCTCCTGCGTGAAGTTTTGTTTTCATTCGACTCACTGGAATTTCGCCCTCAACGAAAAGAAAACTTCCAAAACTAAGATCCTGCTGTGCATGAAATTTAATATCCTTTCGAATGATCACTATCGACTTAGCAATTTTAAAACCGTTTTCGACATTCTGAGGCTGCCCATGTATGATTTTTTTTTTTCTTTTTTGCAATAGTTTGGATGTTAAAAGTGGAAAACATATTCAACTCGATACTATGTCTACTTGTTTGCGTAAACATCGAAAGTATTTTATAATTGACAGTTTAGTGTCAACATATATTTAAGAAGTATCTGACAGCCCATGAACGTAAAATCAGTTAATACACATTTCAATTCAACTTTACCAAATGTCTTCAAATTTGGGCCTTTTTACTGACAGGAAGGTGGTAACTGACAAATATTTATGCTATCTTGAATGGCCGTTTTTTTATCGAACTTTGTTAAGAGACAAGGTTCTTTTTCGTCGGCACATTCGGATTACGCCATAGAATTAATACCATAACCGATTTTCCTACATATCAGGGCCTTGGAAGAGTAAAGGCGATTCAGGAATTCCGGATTTTGGGAAATCGAAGTCAAAGGTCTAGAAGCGGTTCAGGATTGTGAGGCCGAATGTTTACTCTATGGAATGGTGATTCATAAAAGTAATGTTTTAATAATAATTTTTACGAGTGATTTATGGATTCGTCCTAGAAATAGGACATTGAAGTTTCCATGATGATGCTGCTATTCACTTCAACTTTAAACTGTTAGAAAACTATAGACGAACCAGTGAAACAAGGCGAAACGTCATGTTACCTACATCTTTCTGAATCAGAAAATAAAATAAATAAGTCGATTTTTCTGACTCGCCCTTACTCTTCCAAGGTCCTGATATGGAACCTTAACATATAGAAACTTAACTAATTGTAGAATTCTAATAATGCGTTTGACAGCTGGCCTCATTCATCCTGCCTTATTCATCTTGAGGACAAGACACGGAGACCCCTGCTGGTAATTCCTAGAGAAGCAAGCTGTAAAATACCAGCAGTCACTTTGTCCCTCACAATGGCAATTGACCGTCTAACGAGCCTATTAGGGTACAAAGAGGACCCGCACAGCTCCCGACTCAATGGAAGCCTGTCTCTAACAGTAGGCTAGTCCAGGCTCGTAAAGGATGGATTCTTCCCCAAGAAAACACTTCAAGTTAGGAATACTTTACAGAAAATGTATTATTACTTTCTAGAGAAAGTGTGAGGCTTAGGAAACACGTGGATCGGAATCAACGAATGAAGTTCGAATGATTCAAAAACTTAAAATTTTGTCAGAATATATGAAGGGGTTGGGGCAAACGAGTGGCAAGCAACAAAACTTAACTTTAGCTGCTGTATGTTGGATATTATGTGGGACCATCAGTCTATGATGCAAATGCTACTAAAATATGAAACAGGCTATAGTCGTGCAAACTGATAGTCCCATATAATATCCAACATGTAGCAGCTACACTACAGTTAAGTTTTGCTAAAAATGTTGCTTGGGAGTATTTTACCCCGACCCCTTCATATATACTAACCTAAAGCATTTAGCATTAATTAGACCTTTATAATTTGCATTTATTACTATTTACTTTATTGATTTCAGTTTTTTTGCGTGGATTAGAGCGCGAAGTGTGTACTCATGGCTTTTGGGAAGTTCGGGAAAGGTGACACATGTTAGGGAAATCACGAAGATAACACACGGGGCTGCACCGCCAAGTTGGATTAGAACATAGTACATTTTTACTAACTTGCACAAAAATGAAGTTGTACAACTACTGTTTTTTGGAGTTCACTACTAATTACACAAATGCAGTCATTGTTTAACGACAAGATACATTTGAATGTCTTTCCGTTTAAACCCCTCTATATAGGAAGCTTATTGAAGGAGGTATTAGCAAGGATATAGCTGGCATTAGAAAGTGTATAGAAGGTTGTATTAGGAAAGGATATTGAAGATTTTTATAGGCAATTTACTTGATAGGAGTGCAAAGAATGACGTTTGTGTACCGAAACCCTTGATGAAGGTTCCTCTGGCAAAGTGGCAGGCTATGGTGCCTGCACTTGCATTGTAGTGCAAAGCTGAGGATTTGTAGATACATAAACTATATGCTAGATTGTTGCTACACACTGCAAGATTGCAGTGTAACATTGATGTTTAATTAGTGAGGCCCTATTTAAATGGGGAAAAATACACTGTTCAGCGTACCTATTGAAGATTGTTGTGTAAAATAGATGCTCAGTTAGCGAGGCCCTATTAAACGGAATCAACAACATTTTACAGCGACCCTGTGTAAAATTGTAGTGTAACATTAATGTTTAGTTAGTGAGGCCCTATTAAAAGATAAAAAAAAAACATTTTACAGCAAACCTGTGCAAAATTGTAATGTAACGTTGATGTTTAGTTTGTGAGGCCCTATTTAAACGCACAAAAGCACATTTTCCAGCTAACATATTGATGTTAAGATCCCGAAACCCTTCGATAACCCCGGGAGAGTGAAGTTCATGTGACGAGGAGATGGTGAAGCGTGGGTTTCGCGGCGTGGGAGGCTATACCCAGCCAGGTTTAAAGCTCACCAGACCACTGACCCGGACCACATATTTTATTGGTTATTAATACAGCCCTCGGCCAATCCTAACCTCAGCATGCCAGCCGAAGGATTACAACTTAATTTATTTCTTCTGCTGAACGCTTCCATATTGGAAATCGTTAAGATGGCATGCCGGCAATACACATTTTGCAGCGTGCTCACGCAACATTTGGAAACTGGACACAGCTGTCTGAGCTCTGGTTCATGATGTAAGAAATAGGTTTTCTATGTGGGCTACCTAATAATAACAGCAATAGCAAATCTATATCTCGAATCTTACTTTAACGGTCTAATAGCATGTTATTGGGTTTTCTGCAAAGCTCAGAGATTTTTAAAATAAGGTCTTACCTGAAATCATTCAACTTACAACAAAGTCAATTTTTGTTTAAATACTTTTATACCAGATATTACATTAGGGATTAAATTTATATAAACAAAATGGCCTTAGTATTCATTATACAATAAAATGCAATACAAAAGGGGCTCAAGCTCAATTTTCAAAATCTCTGAATATTCCTATCAAGCCAATAAATTAAAAGATTTTAAATTTGGATTTTAGTACATACCGAACTTCGATGATACGTTACCTGCGAAGTGTTTTGCCCCACTTTAAAAGATTAAACTTTGGAAATATTTAACATTCAATTATCGTTTGCTTTAAATGGAATATTTTTATAATTAAACATTCTAGAGTTTACTAAGGTAAGGCCTCATAAGAATAAATTTATATATTGTGAGATGATTTTTTTTTTTAAATATTACTATTAAGCATCTACTTCAGTGTTAACGCATCTGTATTGCCTAATTTTTTTCAACCAGTATTTACGTACGAGTTTTTTCTCTGTGGTGAACACGTACCCACATTTTAGCACTTTCCTCCGAAGGAAAGTAGCTATTGAGGTTGCACTCATGACGGAAGTTTTGAAAAATTTCTTCAAATCTTTATCGATCCTACCTAGTAAACACCGAAAATGACCCCCGTTAAAATTTATATATATATATATATATATATATATATATATATATATATATATATATATAGGTATATATATGTATGTGTCTGTTAACACGATAGAGGCCAGAGTTTTTGTTTTTTCTTCACGAAACGTAGTATATAGCGTTCAATTAGCAAACGGTTGAACGAGTTCGTTAACCACCAAAATCGGTCCACCGATGTAACTTGAGATGTGTTCAGATGAAGTTTTTTTGCTATGGTCTATCAAAGTTTTGTACTTAAAACAATTTTCAATGATCAATGAAGAATAATTCAGGATAAATAATAAGGGATTAATTACCCATAGTCAAATATATCAGATGAAAAAGGAATAGTTTTGACGTAATTTCCTTCGGATGACTTAATAAAAACACTGTCCTATCTTCAACGAGAGAGGTTCAAACTGATTGTTGGTATAAAGCAGGTTTTAAAGACTGCCTAGTTTTTAATACTGCTAATGTGTTTGTTGATCAAAATAAAACTAATATTTATTAGTTTTATACGATTTTAATTCATTGAATAGTTTCTAAACTTAGCTAGAGGATTAAAAATGAAATATGGTATAAAAAAAGAAAATTTAGGTTTTTGTCCATTGAACGTCATTACACTGTGCGCCGGTGGGGATCGAACCCACCATCTCCCCCTTATGAATCCAGCGCGCTAGCCACCACGGGAGACTGTATTGCCTAATATCTTTCATTTCTTTGTCCAACGCTTATTGATTCCTTTTTCCCGAGAAATCAGTTTGAAAATGTCTGTTATAGGTTTTTCAGCGGCCGATGGCTTTGTGCTCCGTAGGAAAGAGAATATTGTGATGTAATAAATAATGGCGTTTTAATAAACAGAAATAACTTCTAACTTGAAAGGTAAAGTTCGTTAACCAGCGAAATTGGTTGGAGCGAAATTCACTCGAAAAAAATCGTAACGCTTACGTTTTCGAGTTCTTATCCTTACAGCCAGTTTGTTTTTGTGGCACCTAAAATCATTTCATCTTTTCCCTAAAGATCAAAACCTATCAATAAATGTTTCTATTCCTTTACTAATGGCACAAGGGATCTAAAATAAAACGAGGCAGTTCTATTTTTCTCGTCTAATGTAGTATTTATGGTGGTTAGTAATTTATTTTATTATTACATATTAGCTTTAAACTACAAATTATCTCAGTAACCCCTAAATTATTTATTATAATATTGCTTCTTAAGAAATAACATAGCGTCTTTGGTTTATCAATTTAATAACCTTTTCATATAATGAAACCTCCTTGGAGTAGAACCTTAACAAAAGTCAATGGAAGATCAAGGCAGAATGAATGATAGTCAACTTTTACAAGGCGTTTACAAGTGAATTTATTCAAAGAGAGTATTTATTTCTTTAACATTTTAAATGATATTCTATTGCCCCAAGGATGAAAAAATGGTCGAAAATTCCCACAAGTGTTTTATGGGCAAAACGTTTTCAGGGACTAAGCCCCATTTTCAATGCCCATATATTCTATTGATTCTATTGATATTCTATTGTACCATCTGTTTCATACATCTACTATATTTTGGCCAAATACCACTCACTCACTGACCTGTCATCGCCCAGCGCAAACTACTTAACAGGAAAATGTAAAATTTTGCATGGACACTCCCTTTAGTATCAAAAATATCAATTTTTGTTGTTGATATTTTTATGAATTTTTAGAGGGGTTTGAATTTTTAGTTGGTTTTATAGAGAGCTTGCATGCCTAGGCAGCATGCGTTGCATGGACGACAAACGGTCAGCTGTTACCGTACTTTATCTATTTCATAATATTATTTTTATTTGCGGTTCACTTCAACTCTGATGGCAGACCTTGAATTACTAGAAATTAACTGTAATTGTGTCCTTCTTAGAGTTTATGCTGTATCCATTGATGGTCCAGCCCGGGTAACATGCCACAGCTTCCTGACCCATCCGCATCCCCAGTCAGAACACTTCTGGGATGATGATACCTTGGAAACCTGTACTGGTGCAACCCCGTTACGGGTAACCTGAAGGTAACGTGTTATCTCTAGGTTATCTGTTTGTGGACACTGTTCCGCAGCGCCCAGTGTCAAGAAACATTGTACTTTGATTACTTATCAATTGATGGATAACATATAGTATGACGGGAACCGTGCTATAATAAACTGCACCAGATTATATAGTGTCACGTTAATTTTGATGATGCATTATTGAACGCAATAACTACTTCTCTGCATTGACGAAGCACGTGTATTCAGCTAGTCTATTATAAAATACCTACAGTTGAAGAATTGTAAACATTTATGTACGGCATCTACTTATCACGTCTTGGAGTTGATGTTACAACTAGCAAATTCTAACGATGGCGATTTGTTTCTCGAAAAAATAAAAAGCAAAATGTGTGGTAATTGTCTTAGCTCCTGATTGTTTACGGGTCAGATGACCACTAGTGCATAGAAAACTACTCGGACGATCCTGATGGTTTTCGGAATGGACTAGCGATAATGAGATGTCTGCTGGTTGGAGAGTGGAGCATGAAATCTCTCCTTGCCACAAAGCAGACCTCCAACAACTTATTACCCGTCGAACTAGTGAAGCGGTCAACCTCGTCTGTTCCTATTATTCTTGGGTTAAGGAGATTTCGTCCGTTATACAAATGGTTGCAAAATATATTCTGTTACCGAAAAATGTGGGGTATAAACGGTACCCAAGATCTATATATATCGGCAATTCATTAACAGAGAAAACACGCTATTTTAAGAGATGCCAAGAAACGGATCTTTATAAGTAGTAAACGATCGAGTTAGTCACTCGCCGAATTATTTCCAGTAGCTATGAATATATGAGTAGCGACTTTTCGACTCCACGGATGCGGTCTAAGTCTCCTGTGAACATGACGTACAAGAAAGATGCACTCAACACTGAAAGACTGAAAAATATACCATGGATTTAATAACACTGTTCTGCAAAAAAAAAACTTTTCTCCCCTCTGTTGAACAATTTTGCCTGTTTCTCATGTTTTCAGATGTGCTGAGTCCGAATCTGAACTCAGAAAAATTCTATCACCCTCTGATTTTGAGAGAAAAGAGGAGAAACTTGGAAAAATTGTATTTGAAAATTATTGTCTTTATTATAACAGATTTTTTTTTCTTTTTCAACGGTAAAATATAATTAATTGAATCCTGCATGCTATCAGGTATAATACTAGATATGACTCAACTCAAAAAATATACACACATCGTCAATGAGTATTTTTTTTTCTTTTGTACTCTTCCTCCTCTGTCTCCCACTGCAGTATCCAGCAGTAATCCGCCAGCATCTTCTCATTCGATTTGCCAGTATATCTTTTTTCCATTCTGGATACGTCTTGGTGGAATCGTTCTCCATGTTTGTCCGAAACTGCACCCAAATTTGGGGCGAAAAAGTCTAGGTGACTATGCAGGAAATGTATTTTTAAGGACATATTGCATCCCAATGTTTTATATGAAGTAAGCAGTTCTTGGACTATTTTTCGGTAGTCTCTAGATTTTTCGTTTCCCAAAAACTTAGCACATACCTCTCGAAAAGCAATCCAAGCCTTTTTCTCAGTAGTATTTAACTTTGCTTCAAAGGAAGGTCATTCCCCTAAAGATCCAGGTAGAGACCAAATCCCTGCCTCAAGATCAAAAACTGAAAAAAACACTTTTAGCCATATTTCTTCAACCACTTGTAATATTCCCATAAAATTTTTTTTCGTTCAAATATACTTCATTGCGCTCAAAATCATCGGGCTTTTGAATTTTTTCACTATGTTTTGATGCCAAAAAAAACTCGTCAAATTTACAAAAAACTCACATTTTTGGATAAAAAAGCAAGAATTTCTCAAGAAACTGTGCGTGATAGAATCTGACTTCAAATTCGTGTTCAGCACATTTGAAAACAGTAAGAAAGCATGTTTTGGTTTGAAGGAGGATTTTCGTTCAGAACAGTGTAATTAAAACAATAGGTAATCTCGTCGTGGTAATGTTGGAACCAAATTAACTTGGAAAAGATATCCCACGGTAAAAAATAGAAGCCATAAGGAAAGTCAAAATAAAATCGTCTCGAACGTTCGGTGTGATTCCAGAAAGTATCAGCTACTTTTCGTTCCTTTTTGCCTCGTTCAATGATAACCTCTTAGTGTTTTAATTGCCAAAATTTGAGCTTCGGCTTCGGCTTGTACTGTGTATCCTGAAAAATTGTAACCCAGATTTAGAATATCGCTGGTGAGAAAGGCCATGCCACCAAACTCGTTAACCCCAGTGAAATTAAGTAGCCTAATGTAAAATGTAACACAGTGACGACAATAATTAAGAACCATAATTATTATGTTTCTTTCACGAATGAAAATGTTTATGTCATGTTCTTGTCGTAATTTCCTTTCAAAGATCGTTACACTCTGGAGGCTCTGTGACCGTTAGTGTCAAGGCGTGAGCGCTTAACACTCCGTGCCATGGGACGTGGGTTGGATTCCCAGTAGGGGGTAGTGGCTTTTCTTTGAAAAACGAAAAGGCATCATCCCTATCCTGGTGAGAAAAGGGATGTCATCACAGTATTACCAGTCGTTTCTGCTTTTCTGACTAGAGTCCAGTTTTGTCAATGGATGTTTAGATTGGCTAGCAACTAATAAAAAATATTAAGGGTTCCTCTACTTCTAATGTTAAAAAGGGACAAACCCTAAAAAGACACTAAAGCATTGGGAGAATGTTTTGTAAAGCCTGTCAAGGACTTCAGAAATAAGGCTTTTGAACACTTAACAGTCGTCAACGTTTCTAGAATACCTGTAACACCACGATAACTTGGCCTTTTTTGCTAGAAAGCCCAATGATACGTCCCAAAGGAGCGTGTGTTGTCCAAGAGAAGCCCAAGTGAGACGGGGGTTATTGACGCAGCCTATGTACAATACGCAGGCCTATTGAGGTCAGGGAAGAGAACCGGTCTCTCGCTGTCCACTCCGGAGTAACAACTGACCGTAGGACTTGCAGTCCGGTACTTGATGCACGACTCCTGCGTCTTGTGGGTGCGTCCCGTTCCTGGAGTTCTTATGTCGAGGGCACTAGAAATGATCTTAGTAGCACTTTCCGAATGTTCATCATTAGTTTTTTTTAGCAGCATATCGTCCCTACCATGTTAAACTATTGGATATAAAAAGCGGAGCTGACTATAGTCCGCCAACAAACAAAAGAACAAGAGGGGGCGTGGCTGGAGAGGAGCTACGCATTCCCACACATTGGCTGGCTGCAGCGTATGCGCACTCCCTTGTTCTTTTTTTGCGGCAGACCTATAGCGAATGAACATATTCGATTCATTGGCGATGTATTATATTAAAAAGTGGCTATATTCAATCCTTTTTTCAAACCCTTTTCTGCTATTCTAAATGGGTTAGAGTTTCGACAATTTGCGACAAGCCGTATCGCCCACAATACAAGAGCAAAGTCTTGAATCTGAAAAAAGATTTTTGATATTTGATAGTTTGACAAGGTAGGGACGATATCGACATCGAAGTTTTGTTTCAAGGAAGTAATAAAAGGCAGGTTTTGTCTTGGAGTTAACGTTTTTATTGAGCCAATTAAGTATATTTATTATTCAAAAATTTCTCTTCAGATGAGCACGACGGTGTATGCCGAATTTCGTTGCAATATGAAAAAACATTTCGACCTTCTGTAGCATATTGTTTAAGAAATGTCCACATAGATAATTTTGATAGTTACCGATATATGTAGTAAAAATACAAAAAATTACGGGCCTGGCTGTTTATAGTACCACATACACTAATATATATACACATACATATATAATTTGTATAATTAAGCTTTGAAGTCATTTAAAACTTCTTTCATGATAGCAAAATTCATTACAAAAGTGCTAAAAATTATGTTTAATCTGTCCTCGTTGATTCCCTGGCCATTATTCAATAGCATATGTATTTTTTATTTGCCATAATTAGAAGTATTTACATTTTTACAATAAATTTTCATAGTTTATTTTTAATTTACATAATTGGGTTTATTTATTTGAATTTTATAAAAAAAATTATAGATAATTAGGAATGAATCAATTAAAAAAATATGTCTAGAAAAATATATAATATCCCCCTACGTTTAACTAAGTCCAATCATTTCTAAGTTAAACAGGGAATATGTAGATCCTTTTTAAGAAACATCTTAAGAAGAACTTGACATTGTTAAAGGAGTTTTGTGTCCACATTTCTGTTTTCTGTTCGTTTTTTGCGTTCCTTGCCTCTTTTCGAATACGAAAAAAGGAGCAAACCAGCTAAGGAACATATTCGATACATTGAGGAAGCAATAAGGTGAAAAGTGGTCTTATTCGATACTTTATTTAAGTCATTAACGTTTATTCTAAAGGGGGTTAAATTTGCGACAAGCCGTATCTTCCACAATCCAAGAGCATAGTCTCAAAACTTAAAAAGTCCGACTCGCAGGAACTGCATCATCTTAGCGCGGTACCGTTCTTATCCCTAGTCTCATTTGGAATGATTAAAATAGGAACAGTTATTACTTTGGGGTCCACATTTCTAGAAAGGTCTTGATTTATGATTTTACCTGGATGGGTCTGCCAACCTCAGAAAGGCCCCCGCTAGGCAGTTGAAAAGCAAGCTATTATCTTGGAAATCCATATTTCTAACATTAAATTGTTTTTCTTATTTTACTTAACCTGTTTTATTTTCAAATACATTATCCTACTATAAGCAATTACAAAATAACAAGGAATAAAAACAGACAAAAAGGACAGTTCGAATAAGCGAAATCAATTACTTTAAAGTTTTAAGCACTGATTTCTCCGATTGACATAGCCTGATCAAAACTTTTTTCAGAACCTTTTGCGTAGAGCATTTACTAAGCTTTCTAATGGCAATCTTCCGCTTACCAAGATTCTCAACCGTTTTCGAGATATTAAGGAAAATATACAAAGTTACCAAAACTTTTCATGTCTGTTAATAAAATATTTTATTCTAACCCTTCCTTAACTCCAAACGTACCCAAAATTTCAACATATTAGTTTTGATGAAAGTTGAACATACAGAAAATGTTTCAACTGAATCCCATTATTGTGAGTACCAAAACCAAAAGCGGTATTCAACTACTATTTTTCCAATTTTCTCGAAAACGGTTAAAGCAGCTATTCCACGTGGTTTTGACCAATCAAGTATATTCAAGTGTTTGGATACATACGGCGTTGGTTAAAAAATGTATCCAAAAATGGAAATTATTATTATTAGTACATACTCATGGAAAGGTGTTTATTCTTATTATTTTTTATGTTATAAATATAGATTTTCTTTTGATGACTAAATGAAGGGTATTAATTAATAATACCAAACAGGTGAAGAATAACCCTTAGGGGTAAAGGGTTATTCTGCACCTGTTTGGCATTATAGATTTTCTTTATTCAACATAGTATAGAAATAAAATCAATGTTAAAATGCTTTATATATTGTTAAATTACTTTTTAGTTCTTAAAATATCTACTATGTCGTAATAATAGACGTTGGGGTTTACTCCAAAAAACAAAATATATATATATATATATATATATATATATATATATATATATATATATATATATATATATATATACATATTTAGTAGTTCATTTGTAAAATAAAAGATCGAATAGATTTATGTGTTTTTGGATTTATATAGATTATTTGATGAAACTTCTACACTATTTAATTATGCAGTTTAACGGAAATTTTTATTCTTGGTTCTACAATTAATTAATGCTCGCATGAAATGTGGTGCGCGGTCTTTGGTGTTTCATTGTCGCAAGAGAAAGCCGAATTGTTTTCTATGTATAAAATTTGATAGTCAGTCCACAGTTATTGTCTTGGATAGAATTGAGCTTAAGTATACTCGTATTTATTTACTACGTGCTTTTGTACTTCTAGTATACATGTGAAGAATGTATGACCCATAGTCGAGTGTGCTGTACAAACAATAGAACCTATAGATCATGAAAATAACGGTAGTCTATACTTTTGTTGTGTTTGTGTATGTATATATATATATATATAGAGAGAGAGAGAGAGAGAGAGAGAGAGAGTGAGAGAGAGATTTGTCTGGCTTTCTAGCATGGGCGTATATAGAAAATAATTTCGGAGGGGGCTGGGAAAATTTCGGGGGGCTGAGACTATTTCCGGTGTATGGAATACTAACAATTTAGATCTTGGAAGAGTTTTAGCCAACTTGAACGCTATTACACCCAAAATAGAATATGTTTTATGAACTAAATGATCTTAATTTATTTTTAAGGGTTTTATGAAATTTTACCGATCAAATCAAAATTTCGGGGGGGCGGCTGCAGCCCTCCCCCTTATATACGCCCATGCTTTCTAGCCGGCTCAAAACTGGACTGATTTTAATGAAATCCGGTAAAACGTTTGTTAACGAGCGAACAACTGCAACATGTTTTTGCGTCACTGGGTTTTAATTTGTAAGTAATTGGACGTGAGAAATCCGAAGAAACTGTTTTCAAGGCCATATCTTGTACCATTGTCGACGAAAATTGGGAAAACAAGATATTTCTAGGGGTTGTAGGTTATATTCCTATATGTGTATTTCGGAACTGGTTAGGAATTCGTAGTAAATGTGAAGAGCTTATTATTTTATTTAAATTTTAACGTACATTATTAATATAATAGGTGAACAACCTTTTCTAGCCAGGATAGGGCTCTTGCTTTTCGAACCCACGACCAGAAGGCTTCCGAAGAGCTAACTAAATTCCCAACAAATACGGTCCCTTTGCGATTTTTTCATAGAGCGATCTTACTTCGAGAAATCGGTGTCTATCGGTTTCCTATTGTGGCGCCTAAGATCTTGCTTCATTTCAAATTTTTCATGTAAAGTTTAAAACAAAACATCTGTTTCTTATAAGCGTTCTTCATTGCCCAAAGGCTAAAGACGGATACGCGCTAAAATGACGCAGTTCTTGCTAGTCGGACTCATACTTGATGATTTCGTGTTACCTTGTACAGGTTACCTACCTGCGTCTTGAGATTCTAGTTCCCACAGCATATGCCAAGAACGACCAGTCGAAAAACTGTTTAATTGGTATGCTAGCCCGATACTGGGCTGCAAGCCAATATTTGACACCTCTGTCCAGAGCAAGTGCTGTTCTGCATTACGCCACAGCAATTAATTTCTGAATAAATAAATATTCTAGACTGATTAAGCATAGTCCTTCGGCTGCTCGCGAGAGTGCCTTACCAAAATAGAATATTGGCCTTAATATGGTAAGGTGATTAGGCGAAGGGAGCCAGCTTCAGATAAGCGGCCTAGTTATGTTTTATCTGATGTTCGGAACCAAGATATTATACGACTGGACAAGGTTCGTGGTATACTTCAGTTATTATAGCGTATTTGGGTCTCTCCGTGGTCTAGTGGCAAAGGTCTTTGCTTCTAATGCGGGAGTTGGGGGTTCCAGTCCCACCTGCTGCAAGGATTTCTTTTAATTTTAGGACCCGGTGATAAAAAAATAAAAATTGCGTAAGTGACCTGTTATTAACTTAAAGAGATTAGAATGAAACAAAACTACCGAACTGGAACTGACACAGTTCTACGTTTGAACCTAATTTTCATAGCATTTCTAACGCTTTCCAATTTGGGAAATCTATGAATGGTCCAAACCATCTCAAGTGAGTTGATAAAATAATTTCTTTGTATTAATTTTTATTGCGAACCCAAATTTGTTATACGTTAGTTTTGATATATATCAAACTATCGAATATGCTAAATCTCATCTTTCAGATTCTAGACTTTGCTCTTGGATTGTGGACGATACGGCTTGTCGAAAATTGTCACAACTCTAACCCCTTTAGAACAGCATTTAATGCCTTAAATAAAGTATCGAATAAGACAATTCTTCAATATTTTACTTCTTCAGTGGATGGAATAAGTTCCTTCTCTAGTTTGCTCCAATTTGCATATTAGTTTGACGCGGTAGGGACGATAATGTGTGATATATGTGAAACGTTTCGAGTACTTCGTTTTTGAGCAACCCAAAAAGAATTCCATAGTAATAGAAAACGGAGAGTTGGCAGACCAAACGTGAAATGGGAAGATGCGCGAGACCTTCTTACGGAACCTTTTGGAGGCAGCCCAGTCCCTTTGATGGATTGTTGGGCCGGATATGATGATGATGATAAATATATCGCCTAATTGGTTTAATTATTTTTTCCGCGTCAAAATAGACAAAAGTTCATTCAAAGAAATATCTTATGGGTATTGTCCAAAGAAACGATGTTCTGGTGGATGTCTTGAACATTGGCAGTCAGTTCCTTGACCGCATTTAGGTTTTTGTCGATTGTGCACGGTTTAAACCTAGTTAAACCTTGATAAAAGATTGCGAACTGTTTTAAATAATAGATGGGTAATATATATTATTATATAAAATAGTTCAGAATGCCTTAACTAAGTTTAACCCGTTCCCAATCCAGAAAAACACGAACGCCCGCAAAGTGCCACCTTACTACTATTTACGTTTATCGTTGAGAGAGGAAACACGCTTAATGTTGTGTAATGAAATTGATAGGAAGTTACATTTTAGCATAACAATTCGTAATAACTGTTTACATGATGCGTCCTACTTGTGTAAAAACTTGTGCAAAAGAATCGATTCCTTTGTTGGAAAACAAGGCTTTAAAAAAGTATTTGGTGTAACGTTTTTTTTTTTTAAATTAGTCGTGACACACTTAAAATATTATTTTATCGCAAACTAACTAATATAGAAAGGAATTCGATCGATTTCTGTCAGTTTCGCCTAATTTTTCATAAATCTTTGAGATAATGTACATGAATGCTACATAGCATATAGTGCATGAAGAGGTAACTTTCACTAGCATAACTAGTGTTATATTAGCATTAACTTTCTTTTGGTATTAACATTATGGAAAACGAGATAGGAATTAAATAGAAACAAGGTCATTCACATTTTTAAGCGATTTTCGAAGGAATATTGCAATTGTTGTAATTAAGAAGGTTCGTTAAATCTGCAATCAATAGGGTATCAGTTTTATGCTGAATAATGGACCCATTTTTTCAATACATTCTAAAAGTTCAATGTGTCCTCTGCCTGTTCATGGACTAACATCTATTCAGATCCAAAATGAAGACTTCTTATCTCACCATGTGTGACTATTTCTTATGGGGTTATGTGAAGAAAGCTCATCTCTATTAATAACTCTAAACGATATGTGGAACCATATACAGGGTTCCCACTGACAGGGAAATTTCAGGGAATTTATTTATGAAAAAGAGTCAGGGAAATTCAAAATTTCATTTTTTTTTCTTTTATTATGTTTTTAAGGCAGGAACAGAGAAAAAGGCAAAAGCTCTTCTATGTATATATTTTTTCCAACTCTTATACTGTCTTTCTCTTATTTCGAATATTTTGTTCTCTGTAACGCAATATCTGAGAGGCTGTGAGGGTTGCACGAAGAATCTTAAAAACATGGTCTTATCTAGATTTTTAAGGATCTTAACTAGAGATCTATTGGCGTAAATTCGCAGCATTACCTGATGCAGCTGTATTTATATCACGTACGGTTATAGTCTGTCTTTGCCGTAGAAGGCGGGGGGCCCGAAATTTTGATTTTACCGGTAAATGTGTCATAAATACCTTCAAAATAAATAAAATAAGATGATTTAGTTAAGAAGAAATAGTTTGTTTTTTTTTTACCAACGTGTCCACCGCTTGAAGTGTGCGCCACAACTTTAAGCGTAATTGTACATGGTACAATTTGTTACTGTCGACCGAAACAAACATTTCTGCCGCACAGTTCAGCACACTGGTGGAGTGAGTCGTGCCTTTACAGTTGATTCTTCCACTTTATGGAGCCTATTCTTACATTTATTTCTGGGTATGTTTGCACTTAATGCAAATTATAGCACTTCTTGAAACTGACCCTTGTTCTTTCTTGTTTTAGACCCTTGATCCTTAAGCTAGATCCCGATATCCTTCTACCGTCCGGATGTTACGTCACATACTAGATACGCACAAATATTTACTCTCTTTGACCTTCCATTATCTTGGAAACCGTTAACTATTTGTTGCTTATAATCCTCTAGATAGCCTATTTTTTAAGGACGATGTATTCGGTTTAAATATAAAACTAAAACCGAAAAAAACATCTTACCAAATTCGTCTGGTTTAAATAGGAAGTTTAAAATGCTGAAATTATTTATTGGCAAAATTGATTTTTTCCCCTATTATATTACAACTGCTTATCTTGTCGCGTTTAAGCTATTATACCTAGTTAAAATAGAAACGGCTTGTTTTTTGTTTCAATCATGCATACATATGTGTGTGTGTGTGTGTATATATATATATATATATATATATATATATATATTAACATATATATATATATATATATATATATATATATATATATATATATATTAACACACGTACAAGTAGGAACCACCAAGTAGGAAGTGTGAAATTTGTAGCAGATTATACCTTTCATGTTTAACTGTTCACATTTATCCCTGAAACTGATTCTCTTTTTTTTCTCCCTTTTTTTTTTTAATGAAATTCTATTCACGGGTTGATGTATTGAATTGATCTATCATAGAATAACTGATTACAGTTTTCAATTCTTTTTTAATGGCTTTTTTCTTTAATAGTAATTCCTAAAAAAAATTTAGCTCTGGTAAATGGAATATGGCCTGGTAGTTCTTGATCTTCAAACTTTCTCTTAGTGAAACCATTTCATTAGAAAAGGGTTTTTGTTTAGTGTTTTTTTTTTTTTTTTTCTTGCGCAAAATTATACATTATCCGCTTCTTTACTTTATGACGATTATACATATTTATTGATAATCTGCATGTAATGTTTTATTTATTAGTGTGCTGAACCAAAAATGTGTTTTCTTCTTCATCAAGTTCAGTTTTTCCTGCATAATATGCAGAGTGGGCGTATAAAACGCACGAAAATGTAGATCAATCGTATGAGATGAACAATAATCCGATCCGTCGATCATTTTGGTATTCAGCACTCGAATGGATGTAAGTAAAGTCCTTACAGTCTTCTGGTATTGGCCATGTCTCAAATATCTTTACCGACGTTTCGCTAGTCATTCTGTCAGCTTCCTCATGGCTAAGTCTGAGAATGAAGATGTTCTTCTGGTCCACTGGTTTAAATGAAGGTAGGTGTTCGTGCACTTCCGCTAACGTAGTGCAGATGGAACCCACCAACAAGCGCAAGACTGGTACTGACCAATCAGAGACATGGAAGAGCAGACTACGCCCGCGGAAGCGGACAAAGACATTTATACCAATGAGCCAGAAGGACATCTTCATTCATCAGACTTAGCCTCGAGGAAGCTGGCATACGCGATACCATTATGACGCGATACATTGGTAAAGAGGTTTGTGACATGGGCAATACCAGAAGAATTCAATGTTTGTGATGTCTTGTACCTTGAAAGTCTAAGGGTTAAATTAAGTAAGGTCATGATGTTCATGCGATTTGTCATAAGGTCAGTACAATCAAGGAACCTACGATGCAAAATAGGACTTTTTCCGACTAGTGCACTTGTTAGAAGTATTTTGAAGCGAGAAAGAGAGATTGATAGCAGCATTTTCCAAGGACGTTTAATCAGCCACTATTTCTCCTAACGAGACGAGCATCATCAGGAATGTTCCTCGATTCCCGTTATGAGAGCCGGTGTAACTAGACAAGCCTGATGCTTTACTTGTGTAATTATCATTGTCCACCTATTCGTGTCGCAGGCTGTATAGCGGCTCAAGGTCTTTGTCTAAGCTAATTGTCCTGAATTGAGGGCCGTGTCCTAGGTTCTTATTCTAAGCGAGAGGGAAACCTGCCCGTGCCTTCATGAGGGCTTTCAGGCCACCAATGCTCGAAAGTAAATCTGCAGGAATAGGAATGTGCGTGACCAAAATTCGAAAAGATAAATGAATAATGCCAGTTAAGATTGTTCAATTGGACACTTCATACGTTGGTACAAAGTAAAATTAATCAGGATTCGCATCGGACACAACTTGCTCGGGTAATCAGTCATAAGTTGTATTATCACAACAAGCGGGTCTATCCGTGGTCTAGTGGCTGAAGTCTTAGATTCAGATGTGGGAGATGGTGGGTTCGATTCCCACAGGCGGCAGGAATTTTCTCATCGCACGACTCGTTGGGAACATGCCTCGCTGCGCCCTGGATTTTGGCGCTAATGTCGATGCGCCGTAAACAAGAAAAGAAATTTACAAGAAGCCTCTTATCAGTCTGATCGATAATGAAGGATGAAGTTGCATCCGAGCATGCGAAACATGTCACTTATTTTTATTCAATTGACGATTATCTGAATTTGAAATTTTTTCCGTTCACCTTCTGCCTACATATGATAAATTGTAAATTAATATGAAATGGATCAGAAAGATTAAAAATGTAACTTTCCCACGTATAACATAAAGAGAAATGATCCTGCTTTGAAACCTGACTTAATGCAAGTGGACATCATTTAAAAGATATCTTAAGATCTTATACAGCCTTTGCATTCGTAATCACTTGCGGAGAAATTAGACAATTAATTTTATTTAATCTGATTTAATCGGGTTTACTGATAATCAGCATGGAAAACTAATCAGTATTCTGTAAGGCTTATCATAAATGATCGACTTAGTACTGACAGGAACGGAATGGATGGTAAAGGGTAGACATAGTTATGTGGGAATTCGTATATATTATCGTAATTTACAACTTATTAATAAAATATTTTAGCTTACATACAACCTAAATATATACAAAGGTAGGGGCTACCAGGTATTATCGACATAAGGTTAGTACAAATATGTTAATGAATCAATATTATTGGGTAACATTGACATTATACAATAATTAGGACCTAAGCAACAAGAACATACTGCGTTTTAAACATTAATTGTGGAGAAGATAATTATTTATGCAGCCCCATCGTTCAAAAGCCTGACAATTGCGGCATTCGAAACGCATATTCTACTTGGCAAACTGACACGCAAGCCACCCTCTCATGCGGAGCTCCTTATGTTACGAGTTTTATAGGTTATGCTCTAGGTTTGGGGATTTATGGAGTCTCAGTTAAAAGAATTTATAAGTTATAGATATCTTTTGGAGTTTATTGGGTGTAAGGGATTTGTAGCAATGCGAGTAGCTATTTACAGATTGTTTGAGAAAACTAAACTCCTTCAAAGGGCAGATAAGACTGTTTTCTTAGCCAGCCCTTGAAGTATTTGAGCAAACCCTAGGTTCCTGAGGAGCCTTGGGGCTGTCAGTCGAGAAGACGTGCTGCATCTGTGAAAACCCAACACCGCACCCACCTTCACGGGGAGGTATGTCTGTGCTTCTTGGGTTTCCCGGCTTCTTCTTAATGACTACCAGCTGCTTACAACCTTAGTTTAGCTTAGCCGGTTGCAGTATTTCAAGAAATGAGTCATTTGAAGGAATTTGAAGTATTAATTATTGAGAGGGAATGTTTGACCGGTTAGGATGTGAAGGTGTAGTTTTATTAACCACACGACCCAACCAGACAAGAACTGCCTTCCAAATATTCTTTATTCCAATTTTTTTCCTAATGGAAAAAACTGTCCATTTCTTGAAATGCGATGCGTAACTCGAGTATAATTTCATATCGTTCATTCAGCTAGACAATCAGTTCAATTTCTAATAGATCCTTGTTGCCAAAAATAAACAGCGGAAATAGATCTACATCTTTTTATCTACATAATCTTTTCAGCTAAGTATTGAATTTTTTTTAATATGTATGCTTAAGATGAGGGTGGGGAAGGATCGATGGATTCTTGAAGTAATTGGCAGTAATTGTCGTCCAAATCTTGGGAAGTAAATCCTAGTAGTTACTTCAAGAATTTATTTTTATGTAAAATCGATCACTCAGCTTTCCGACGAACTTCAATTCAAGTACTTGCTTTGTTAACTGTGCCGCAGAATCTTAGAGTAGTTACAGTACTATAGGTATACCGCAAAGAAAAGAACCAGGAAATGCGCATGCGCTGCCTCCAGCCCATGTAGGGGAAGGCCTACATCCCAACCAGCCCCATCCCTCCTAGTTCATTTATTTCTTGCCGAACTATAACAGCTGCTTTATTCGACAAAACGAAGAACAGAAGATAGGCTCTTCTTTGTCTACTTTATCAACATCCAACAGCCAACTCAAAACATCATATTGATCATTCAGAATTTCCAGCTTCGATAAACTAGATCGAGCAGATGATCTTACTAGGAAAATCCTTGAAGATGGATGTCAACGAAAAATACTTTGAAAGGTAATTTGCACATTCGAATATGCAACTCTAAAATTGTATTTCTTACTTGGTCAAGGCGAAACGATATTTAAATATTGCCTTAGAGATAGGAATTTAGGAGCTGGTAGCCATGTGGGAGCCGATGTCTTTCCCACACTCAGCAAGCCTGCTATCATTATATCATTAAATAGACCCTCATGTCTGTTAAGAAGGATCTCTTAGCTCTCATTTCGTAATCAGTTCAGTCATTAAATTGATGTACATTGGGGTGATAAGCCTGCAGACGGGGCAGAGAAATGATGAAGTACACTACCAAAGTCTGGACCTTACCCCAATTTCTTTAGCATATAAGTACGTCACGCGGGAGCTGCTTACCAAAGCAATGTACTAAGAAAGTTGGTTAGAACCTACATAAGTATACAATAATATAACCCTTAAGCAGGCTACACACGGCCAGAAAGGCCTGAACAGTCCGCCTGAAAGCCGGTCGCCTGAATGTGTATATCACACGTTCAGGCCTGTACGACCGTGTGTAGCCTGCTTAATTGTAAAAATCAAATTGTACATAAAACATTTTGACTACATCTCAAGGATATTCCAGACGGAAAGGAACTTTTTTTAACAAAACTGTCAACCTCTATCGCCAAACGTGCAATAATTATACAAAAAAACCTCAGTAGACATTAATATTAAATTGGCACAAATACGACCACAGAAAAAAACTTACGACTAAACTAGAAATGAGTGAACAAAAAATAGACAATACAAAAAACTGTTTGTTGGAAAATGCACAAAAACGCCCTTAACACTAAATTTATCAGATGAGTCATTTTGACTGGTCGTACAATTTCAATTCAAAATTCCTACTACATATAACATTTGCTTTCTTAAATGATGTTATGACTTTTTTTAGCTATAAGTAGAGAATACATTTAATGAACTAATGTTACTTTATAGTCCGAGAGCCGGCAACGCACTTTTCATGAAGTGTTTTATGCATCTTGAAATTTTGCTATAATGTACCTCTTGGATATATAAGAAGGTATATATGTGTTACCTGGACATACCTTGGAACACCAGGTACTGCGCATAGGGGAAAGGTGCAAAAAAATATTGCCCGAAAATAGAGTTTTATTTAGAAAGCAATTATCTTTAATGTAAAATTAAGACAATTTTACAATGAATAAATAAATAAATATGTCAAGACACTTTGAAGGGGTATAACACTTAACAAACAAAAACTTAATTGTTTTTATTCTAATATTAAATGAGAGTTTTATTTTCGCTGCCATTAAAACCGGAACAGCTGTACAAGATCATGTGAGCAAGAACCAATGAGAGCACAGAAAACAACCAACACTGCGCAGTCGCGTCATACAATCTTACGGTTACGCGCAGTGCATTCCTGTCTATCATAAACAACATTTATTTTCATGTTTCCTGATAATTAAACCCCACAAAAGTGTCTGCCCTTTTGCAATTATTTTCAAATATGTTTATAGAAGACGCTGTTTAAATCACAGCGTGAATAAAGCACTTCATTAATTATTAGAGAGAGAGAAAAACTTTATTTCAGAAACGTTTGGTTGCCCAACTAAATTGGGTTGCTCCACACACAACATAGTAATCAACCCTTCAAATCTGGGTATTCCAATGAAAAACAAAAAAAATATAAGAACGAATGAGTAAAACAATAAAAACTAGGTACTCAGTTTTTTTATTATTATTATCATTTTAACCCCCTTAAAAGTCCCTGCCTTAGTTATTATTAATTTGAAAATTGCCTTAATTTGCCATTTATTTCATTAATAATAGTTGGATTCTGAATAAAACTCTACTTTTAGGCAATATTGTTTTGCACCTTTCCCCTATGCGCAGTACCTGGTGCACCAAAGTATGTTCAGGAAACACATATTTACCTTCTTATCGACCGAAGAGGTACATTATAGCAAAATTTCAGGGTGCATAAAACACTTCATGAAAAGTGCGTTGCTGGCTCTCGGTCTATTATATATATTAGTAACAAATATATTTTTGTTATTGACATTTATACCAGGACCAGGTCTGGTATATCTAGTGTTAAGTTTACCTAAAAATGATTTCTAAAGCAGATACATTTGAAGTAAATCTCCAACAGACCTTGATATTGTTGAAAAGGATATGAGTTTTCTCCCAGATAAACGTTTTTTATTTTAAAGTAAATTGGTTCCTGTGTTCTGTCCATTCACAGTTTTGACACGACTTTTAGATTTGGACATCTGGTTCCCCTTGTTGAATTTCTTTTAATTTAATTATATATTTTTCAGTTAATTCTGGATTTCTAAATATGAAAAACAACACAAGATAGTTCAAAAAAATAATAAATTATTAAGTTGATTTAATATGTTCACTTGTTAATAATAATAAATAAAAAAAATTAAAAAAAAAAAAAAAAAAAAAAAAAAAAAAAAAAAAAAAAAAAAAAAAAAAAACAATAAAAAGAAGAAAATTCTCAACGTAAATATATTTTCTCATTTCATATCTCAAATGAAGAATTTGATCAATTATTAATTGCTAATTTAAATATATTTTGGAGCAGCCCCAAATACTAAGTGAACTATTTTGTTATTGTTGTTTACAATACATGTTTTTTGATATTTAAACATTATATCTACAGTTTCGTTGCGAGCAAGTGAATATAATATTCAATGTGAACAAATTAATAATTTTTTTTCTCAATAAACGCCTTTCTCATTGGATTGATTAATATTTAATCAGATTACATTTTAGATGAGCACGATTTATGGCGAGTTTCGTTGAAACATAACTGACAAATTCCACACATAGAGGCTAGTTAATTATTTTATTCGGGAGTAAGACTTACTTCCAGATATATTTTATCTACCATAAAGCAAGTTTCGGGGCGAAAAAAAAACAAAAATAGTGACTAGCTGCATCTGTAAAATCAAAAAAAAAAAAAAAAACTAGGTATCCCGTTCATTGTTTCGAACCCGTGACTATTTTAACCTAGCCTAGAACACTCCCCGAATCAAGACCTACATTTGTGCCTAGTTTGATCAAAATCGTTTAATCTGTGTGGATTTGTATAAGGAACAAACATACAGACAGCTGTTAGACGTTTTTTACTTAGCCTACGAGACTTCCCGCCGGATCAAGACTTACCAGTGTTCCAAGTTTGGTCAAAATCGGTTAAACTGTGTGGATTTGTATAAGGAACAAACAGACAGACACGTGATTTTTATATATAAATATCAAGAGGAAATTAAATGCTCTTCGCTTTAGATTTGGAGCATCATCATAAATAAATGAATAAAAATATAAACATCAATTGTATAATGAAGATTTGAAGTTCTTTGAAAATCCTTTCAAAGGTTGCACTCTTAATAGCAACATCCCTTGGGAAAGTGCAAAAATGATTGTTTTATAAATAGGTAATAAAAAAAAATTATTTCGTTTAGAGCCTTCTGCTCAAATTGAGGAACATAAATATGCTTTAGGTCATCCGACAAACCTATGTAATGTACTCTGTAACATATCGTCGATACAAATGCTAAGTATCGAATGTGAAAATTTGTTGGTACCTTAGAGATGACTTCATATATATTTTATCCTGTGATATATTTTAATTAGACTTAATGCACATTCGTTAGTTTGATTATATGTTATTGATAATTATTTTTCTTTAATTTTCCATAACGTACATCACACCAAAAGCAACCAGAAAAATTGAAAATGAAAAATGGATTTTTTCACATTCGATACTTTGCATTTGTATTGACGATATAGTCTTCTTTTTCGTACATGGCCACCGCGCATTCTCAAACGCTGCGTACACATTCTTGTGACACTTTTTTGTAACGCTAGGCCCACCCGATAAACCTATATAACGCACTCTATGTACACTCAAACGCCTCAGCGCAAGCGCGAACGCCAGCACACATTTTTTATTACACATAGTCTTCTTTGTCGTGCATGGCCACGCCACAGCGCTTGCGCAAACGCACACTTTTTTTGTAACACATAGTCTTTTTTTCGTACATGGCCTCTGCGCATGTGTGAACACCACTATGCATGCGCGAACGCCAGCGAACACGTTTTTTGTGACACATACAATCTTCTTTTTCGTACATGGCAACGGCGCATGCGCGAGCGCCACCGGACACCTTTTTGTAACGGGTTTTTCCAGTTTAATAACCGCTAAAACATATTTATCCTAATAAAAAAATATTTTGGAAAATGCAGAATAAAGCCAATGACTTTTAAATCAAAGAGGGAATATGCTGATCCATTTAAAGAAATTCAATAATATTGCTAGACATTGTTGTAGAGGTTTTCTTTCATATATGCATTATAGCGCGATTCCTTCCTCTCTCCTTACTAATGGAACCAGGGATATGAACGGAATCTCGCTAGAATGACGCGGTTCCCCCGAATCGAACTTTTAATTCTTCCTAAATTGTTCGTATTTTCTGGTCGTTCATATTTTTGAAATCGCTTTAAAATTTGGACTTCTGATTCCCCCTTTAAATTTCGGTTTAATTTAATGTTATATTTTCCATGTATTCTGGCTTTCCAAATGATCTCTATTCTAATCTTTTTTTTTTTATTCATGACATGGATTAGGCGTAGATCCGTACGTGGGATACGGGTTATCTATATTTATAAAAATCACGTGTCTATTTGTCCGTTTGTCTGTTTGTTCCTTATACAAATCTACACCGTTTGACCGATTTTGACCAAACTTGGCACACAGGTAGATCTTGATACGAGAAATCTCCTAAGCTAGGTTAAAATAGTCCAATTTCAAAATTTGGTCAAAAGATCAAAAGTTTTGTTCGAGAAAAATTGGCTACATTGAACGATTCAGATTCTGACGGCTATTTTGAATAATGTGTCAAATTAATTTGTTGATGTTCTTGATAATTAGAATAACTCGAACTCATTGATGACTTTACATCATTATATAATCATGAAATGCAGTTTATATCAACATTCACTGTCAAACTAAAGAGAACTGGCCTTTCTTTGATAAGAGCTACCTACTCGCAGGCTGTGGTGCTGGCCTCTGTCGGCAGTTTTATGAATTGCTGTGGTGCTGGCCTCTGTTGACTAGACAGGTACAAACAAGTTCACACCGTTTGACCGATTTTGACGTAACAGGTAAATTTTGATAAGGGGAGAGTCATAGCCAGAAAGTATGTGTAGCATGGCACACTGGGTAACATATTATAAATATGACTTTTATTTCAACAACGAAATGTACTAATAAAATGACGGTTACACCACTTTTTATGCTGTTAAATTGCTATTTAGTTCATGAAGCACTAAAATTCGTTTGTATTGTCTTCCTTGATTATGGTAGTATATACTTTAAAACCAAAGCAAGCTGACCGGTTTAACATGGACGCTCATATATGAATTTTTACATTGACGCAGGGCGTGTATTTTATATTTGCAGGCAACGCTACGTCTAAATGCCTGAGTTTAGACGTGGCTCGGCTTACTTCAGGTCTTACTTAAGTTGCTCCTGAAGAGGAGCATAGTGGCGCGAAACATTAAGCGCACGCGATAAAAATAAATTAATGAGAAATTGAAGTTTTTATAATATATGGCATGCCAATTTGAGAAGATATTCGAGATCAAGGATCACAATCGTATAATATGGACACTCATATATTTTATGCAGACATACATTTGATTACCCTATTTAAAACTTCGTTCATAAGTATACTAATACATAAAGCTGACTATAGTTAGTATTCCATAAACCACCAAGGCAAAGTGACATTGGATTTGTCTTGGTGCCTAAGGCAGGATTCTCGCTGATATCCACGCCAGCGTGACGGCAGGATTTCAAGGACAATTCTTGAACCCGTCTCGTTCATCATTTTGACGAAAGGGAAACGTTGGCTTCTTGTGTGAAAGAGTTTTATTACACTACCGGTTGCCCAGAGGCAATATACAGAATTTGAGTGATCTTGAGGTTTGGCGATTCAAGGCTTGCAAATTAGCTGGAGAATGGTAGCCAAACGCCACCAGTGGTTCGGCGAAACGTATAGCAAAATATACATTTTAGAAGAAATTTTTCTTTTATTTCCCTTCAAAAGATTTTCTGAACTCACCAGCCTACAAACTAATGTGATTCGTTCTCTTTCTATAGGGAAGTAACTAATTAATCCAGCAGATTTTAAATGTGCCCAGTGTTCATACAAATATTTTTGACAATCGAACTCAATATTCCCAATGCCTATTTATAAATACACTTCATTTCATTATAAAATAAAAGAAAGCAAGAACGCCTCCCGAAAGACAGCTTTTGATGGCAAAAGGGTATGGAAGATCTCTAACGTGATCAATAATTTCTCATCAATCACACTTCTACACTAACAGTATCTGACTAAAAACAGCATGGGATACGTCTTAGCAATCAGTATTTCATGGTAAACCATTGCACACTCACAATCTTATATGTACAGTAACATGTACGGAGCTTGGCAATGACAGTGCATAATGGTCTCATAAAGCCCCGTTTCCATTACTACGAATCTGCCCTGCGACATGTGTCGGGCACAAATCGCAGAATGAAAACCTTAGCAACAAGTTACGGCACATGTTCCTGTGGCAAGATTCTGCCAAACGACCGCTAGATAAATGTCCGCACGACTTGGGCCTAGGGTAATGGAAACAGCCTGCAACTTTTGCACAAACAAACCTGTGTAGTGTCCACAGAACCTTACTTAAAAAGTGTCTACTGAACACGAGCGCTGTGTTATCGTTGTGTTACACGTTATTTTTGCTAAAAAAACTTCTAACACACCATCTTCGTTTTTTGCGCCTTTTTTTTTCAAATTCATAGTTTGCGCCATTACTACAAACGCTGAAGCAGCCAGTCTCATATTTGCACTTCGTAAATTACACCACAGAAATTCAATTTGCAAGTGTCTTGCCTCAAATACTTCTGCGACTTTTCGCAGAGAATTGTAAACACAACTGTGCAACAAGTCCCGGGGATTTGTCAGAATGGAAACGTAATTAAAGGGTGCATTCTTAGATTTGGTTTCGTCCGTTCTTCTGTTGTAGTAGAGCTGCTAGACTAAATATTGTTTATTCGTTTAGTATGGGTAGTACTATAGTTTAGCAAAACATTACTATTGCTAAACTATAGTACTAATAATGAAAGATACATTCAATTTATTTATACTAATCTACCTTCTGTTGGGGCAGTCCAATGGTAAAAAGTGTACAATTTTACTTGAAAAGTGAAAATGTCTTTTCACTTATTTAAAAAAGCATTACGCTATATTACACATTTAACGTGCTGTCCAGCGTGGGGCAAGCTTCATTACGAAAGTCATGTGTGAAGCGTTCGTTCGATTTCGCAAGGGAAAAACTAGCACGTTGTTGCCGACGATGACAGCATAATGAATGAAACAGATCTGATGAAATATGCAATTTTTTTATACGTACATATTTTTGGAACATTCATAGAAGACACTTTAATTTTACCCAGTACATAGCATCCATGAGACTCTTATTCCCAAGAGATAGGGTAAGCTTGATTATTAAATAAATTAAACAGCCCAGATTATGTTTATATTGTTACAGAAATGTAATAGCTCTAAATATATATATGCTTTACAGAAATATAACTGCGCAGAATACTTTTATACTATTACAGATATAAAAAATCACAGAATTCTTTTATACTTTTAGTGAAACAGAATAGAGCAAAATAATTTTACAGAAAATTAATGCCCCATACATTTGTTCTTAGTGGTTATATATATATATATATATATATATATATATATATATATATATATATATATATATATATATATATGTCACTCCCCTTCACACGTTTTTTTTTTTTAAATAATATCAAAATTTAATGATCTAGTTAGAATTTAATGTTTTTGTGGCGTATTTAGTAAATTACTGTTTAATTATTGATTTATGCATGTTAAGAGTTTTTACCTATTTTAGGGTTTAACTTTTTTAAAAGCACTAACGTCCCGAATTCACAGGGAAGACTCCGCTTTTTTTTATTATTTAGAAAGGCACGTTATGTATTATACCTTTAGACGTTATAAACTTATGTACGTTCAATTTAAATGTCAATTGAAATAATAGAAAAAATAATTTGCCTACTTATATTATTATAATTATATAATTATACATGAACGCGAAAAGCAATGACGTATCCTTTCAGTGGTATTATATACATATATATATATATATATATATATATATATATATATATATATATATATATATATATATATATATGTCGAATGCTCTCTAGCTGGCTCAAAAATCGACCTTGAATTTGGTACAAAAATAATTTGTGTTATGTTTCAAAGGTTTGTTAACTAGCCGAATCTGTCTACCGGCATATTTTTTTCGCGCGAAATTCGTACGTTTTGCAGATACCCGTTTTAAACCTAATTTGACTAGGGGAATCTAATAAAACATGTTTTAAGAGATTTCTGGAGGGAATTTTAGTCCGGAATTTCACTAGAACTGTATGAAATATATTTAAATATCTCTCATGCCTGAACCCTGATAATCTCTACGGTCAACAATTTCTTCTCAACTGCATAAATTCATTTCGTGTATTTAGTTCATTAGCGGAAGGAAGCCGAGGGAATTAAAATATTTCAGAAGAGTGAAGGCTCGCATGGCTCGAAGGGAAAAAACTTAAACGAGGTTAGTATAACTTTGAAAAACTTCGAAAGACTAAATTCTTTACTGAGAAAGTAAATCGACATTTGAAAATACTCTGTATTAACTTTCACAGGGAATGAGAAATTTCAAGCGACCCTATTATGTGAGGTATTTGAACAATTCGTACACCAACAATTATTGGTTGAGCCCGGAAGATAGGCATTTATTTTTGGTTAAAATAGGCAGGCAAAAAGGCACTTAAAATACTGAAAATAGGCAGTACTGTAATTAAAATAGGCATTTATTAGGAGTGAAGACAAAGAGGAACCTTACTCATTAATGATGAAAATATGTATTTTAAATACTCATTCATTTGTTTATTATCAATTTATCACAGAATTAGTGTACTTACTCTTACTTTCCCTTCTTACAAGCAACAACAAGATGCTTTTTCAAAGTATCAACTCTCATAGACCTTCTCAGAAAAAACATTTTTTTCATCATGGAAAAACTTCCTCTGCATTATCTTATCATTTCTAAATCCGGAATGCCAGGTAATTACACCATTGTCACAGCAAAAGGGGTGTGAGGAAGGAGTCGTACTTCTCTCATCCTCTCTCTTTCCTGCTATTCATTATGCTTGTGCATTCCTTCTACTAAGGAACGGTTCTGTTATTTACAGAGGTTCAATCCATGGGTTGGGAAAATAAGCTTTCGAAAAGATATTTGTATCGGCAATATGTAATTTAACTTGTGAAACCTTTTTTTGTCTTCGACGAACTGAAATTCGAAATTCGTTATGTGCTTTTTAAAATGTTTAAATCGCAGAAAAAAATTGCATAACGAGCAAAAAAGGCAAAAAAAAAAATGCTTTAAATCTTAAAATAGCCAACATAGGCTAAAAAGGCAAAATAAAAATTGTCTCTACACTTCCTAAATGCACGAAAACATATTTATGTCTATCTGATTCTTCAATATATCCATTCAGATAAAAAAGGCATTTTGCCTAACTTCCGGGCTCTAGTTATCAGCTTCATGAAATGTATAAACTTATTGTGCAAATCTGGCTCATTTAATATCTAACGATGTCAGGGATGTCTGATTTTTTAATACTCGATTCTCTTGATTGGAACGCTATATTGCCAGTTACATCACGTATATACCAACTATATTTTACTTAGAAGTAAAGAAAGGAGCTGACCCTCCTTGTCCAGAAGTGAATAGATACAACTTTTTATGGCAGTAGTAAGAAGATACAAGAAATCGAATTTCAATCAATCCTCGTTGATTATTTGTATGGCATTTTTCGATAGTCGTTAGCTTAATTGGAACTCATACTCAATGACACTAAGTTCCAACGTATAAATCTAAAACCCTACACACATTTAAAACAAACTCACAGAACGCAACCACAGGAAACATTTCTAGCGCAAATCGACAATTCTAGGCCATTAGTGCCGACATATACGGTGCAGCAAGGAATTTTCTCATCTCAGGGCTCGCTGAGAAAATTCCTGTTGCCGGTGAGGATCGAACCCAACATCTGCTGATTCTAAGGCGCTAGCCACTGGACCAAGGGAGAATCCGGCATATTTTAATATTTATTTTATTGTTTCCTCTAGATATTGTAGGCAACCATTTCTGGTATTTTTAGTTTTATAATTTTATTTACCTAGTTCTTGCATATTACTTCGTTTTATTTATTTTTCAAATTCCTAAATTTTACTACTGCCCCTAGTCATTCATGATTAAAAGCAACTATTTTACAGACTTATATTCTGTAACATTGAAGATTTAACTAGGTACTGAATATTTTTAAATTAGGTTTTAAATATTTCCTTAACTTAGTCTATTTTATTGTTGCCTCTTGTGATAAATTATTGAGGTAAATGATTTCCCTCAATGGTTTTTTTTTTTTTTTATTTTATTTGGTTTGATTTTTTTTAATGGTTTGATTTGGTTCTTTAGTGTTAAAATTTGATTTACCTAGTTACTTCGAATTTAATTATTTTCAATTTCCTCTATTTTATTGTTGCTCCTAGAATATGTATTGTCTCATGCAACAATTTCAGGGATTTCAGGTCTAGAACGTTTTAAATAACTGACCAATGAAATTCTATAGCTAAAATAAAATTTTAGTTGTTACTCATTTCAGTTCTAGAACTATAAAATGTCATTTATGACAGATTTCAGTTCAAAACCTATAACATTTCACTTCTATAACTGATTTTAGTTCAATAACAATACAATTTCAGTTCAATAACTATAACATTTCACTTCTATAACTGATTTTAGTTCAATAACAATACAATTTCAGTTCAATAACTATAACATTTCACTTCTATAACTGATTTTAGTTCAATAACAATACAATTTCAGTTCAATAACTATAACATTTCACTTCTATAACTGATTTTAGTCCAATAACAATACAATTTCAGTTCAATAACTATAACATTTCACTTCTATAACTGATTTTAGTCCAATAACAATACAATTTCAGTTCAATAACTATAAGATTTCACTTCTATAACTGATTTTAGTCCAATAACAATACAATTTCAGTTCAATAACTATAACATTTCACTTCTATAACTGATTTTAGTCCAATAACAATACAATTTCAGTTCAATAACTATAACATTTCACTTCTATAACTGATTTTAGTCCAATAACAATACAATTTCAGTTCAATAACTATAACATTTCACTTCTATAACTGATTTTAGTCCAATAACAATACAATTTCAGTTCAATAACTATAACATTTCACTTCTATAACTGATTTTAGTCCAATAACAATACAATTTCAGTTCAATAACTATAACATTTCACTTCTATAACTGATTTTAGTCCAATAACAATACAATTACAGTTCAATAACTATAACATTTCACTTCTATAACTGATTTTAGTCCAATAACAATACAATTTCAGTTCAATAACTATAACATTTCACTTCTATAACTGATTTTAGTCCAATAACAATACAATTACAGTTCAATAACTATAACATTTCACTTCTATAACTGATTTTAG
The DNA here is from genome assembly GCA_946811695.1 of Gonocerus acuteangulatus. NCBI lineage: Eukaryota > Metazoa > Arthropoda > Insecta > Hemiptera > Coreidae > Gonocerus > Gonocerus acuteangulatus. The sequence continues at coordinate 18,534,943 of OX328129.1, read as the reverse complement.
TCCAATAACAATACAATTTCAGTTCAATAACTATAACATTTCACTTCTATAACTGATTTTAGTTCAATAACAATACAATTTCAGTTCAATAACTATAACATTTCACTTCTATAACTGATTTTAGTCCAATAACAATACAATTACAGTTCAATAACTATAACATTTCACTTCTATAACTGATTTTAGTCCAATAACAATACAATTTCAGTTCAATAACTATAACATTTCACTTCTATAACTGATTTTAGTCCAATAACAATACAATTTCAGTTCAATAACTATAACATTTCACTTCTATAACTGATTTTAGTTCAATAACAATACAATTTCAGTTCAATAACTATAAAATTTCATTTCTATAACTGATTTCAGTTCTATAGCTATACAATGTCAGTTTTATAACTAGAGCCCGGAAGTTAGGCACTTATTTTTGGTTAAAGTAGGCAGGCAAAAAGGCACTTGAAATAATAAAAATTGGCAGTACTGTAGTTAGGCAAAAAAGGCAAAAAAAAAAAAAAAAAAAAAAAATGTCTACACTTCCTAAATGCACGAAAACATATTTATTTCTATCTGATTCTTCAATGTAAGATAATATAAAAAAAAAAAAAATCAGTCCCGTAACAGGCCACAAGGGCCCAGAGGGGCAGATACTGTAGAGGTATCTGATTTTTGACCATACGGCACACTAGGGAGATAGCGTGGTTAATACTATGCTCCGACCGCCTGATTTTCCCCTTGGCTGCTTCGACTGCTAGAGTCATTAGCACCCAAGGTACCTATTAGTAATAAAATTAATTAAAGGCTGGGTGAGCCTAGGGACGATCTGGGACCCCAAATCCAACCCTCGAACGGCAGCACTAGAAGAAAAAATCTTTAGTACGCGCTCGGGTTTTGAACCTGGTCCTCCAGATCATTATTCGAGTGCTCTACCACTGAGCTAACCTCGCCCCCATAAAATAATATATTCAGGTAAAAATGGCATTTCGCCTAACTTCCGGGCTCTATTTATAACTAGACAATTTCAGTTCCATAACAATTCCCCATTTGCTCGAGGTGCCAATAACTTTTGCATCTTCCGAAATCTTTTTAGTTTTTAAACTCAGATGAAATATATTTTGTAAAAATAAACAAAATGGTACCACCTTTTAATGGATCTATTTTGGCTTCTAATTATCCTTTCTTCCGCATTACATTGTTTATATTATTTCTTTACTTCCTCCATTTTATTGTTGCCCCTAGTCATGAATTATTTAGGAAATGATTTTAGTTCTATAAAAAAATATTTTATTTGCATAGTTAGAGCGATTTTTATTATTTTCAACTTCAATTTTATTGCCCCTAGTTCAGGGATTTCAATTATATATCTTTTTAAATATTTAACTAATTACGTTGTACAGCTTCAGTTCTATAACTATAAAATTTTATTTCTATTACTCATTTCAGTTCTATAACTATAAAATATTAGATCTATAACTATAATATATTAGTTCTATAACTATAATATATTAGTTTTATAACATTAATATATTAGTTCTATAACTATAATATATTAGTTCTATAACTATAAAATATTAGTTCTATATCTATAAAATATTAGTTCTATAACTATAAAATATTAGTTCTATAACTATAATATATTAGTTTTATAACTTTAATATATTAGTTCTATAACTATAATATATTAGTTCTATAACTATAAAATATTAGTTCTATATCTATAAAATATTAGTTCTATAACTATAAAATATTAGTTCTATAACTATAATATATTAGTTTTATAACTTTAATATATTAGTTCTATAACTATAATATATTAGTTCTATAACTATAAAATATTAGTTCTATATCTATAAAATATTAGTTCTATAACTATAAAATATTAGTTCTATAACTATAATATATTAGTTCTGTAACTATGAAATATTAGTTCTATATCTATACAAATTCAATTCTATAACTATTCCTCATTTGCTCGATTCGTCAAGGGGGCCATATTTTTTTTCATTACATTCGTCTGCACGTGTCTTTAATTGTGGAAGATCTTCCTTTGTTAAGGCTAAAAGTATGTATACATCAAGTTGCTCCTGAAGAGCCGACTGTAGACGCGAAACATGTATTGTAATAAATCTAGTGTATTTTAAGAAGATAAAAGGGTGGTTACCTATAGATAACCTGTACCTATAGATAAAATTCGGCGTTAATTATAACGGACGTTTAAATTTAAATAAATAAGAAGAAAAAGTTTAATTGTATTAATGGCCTTCCGCAACTTTTAAACTAAGTTATTGAGATCAGAGTCACATTTTTCTAATGCAGACAATTGTTGCTGGCTTTTTGAAGAACGTGAAGATTTTCCGAAGCTCATAGGGGTTTTTGTTGTTTATGAGCGATATGATTAAAAACTAATCTCTATTTTAAAATATGTATCGTGATATTCGATCACAGTAGTTATCCATCATAACCATTAGGAAAACTAAACGGTTTAACTCTATACAACATTAAACCTAATGTTATTTATTTTCTTTAAAGCTCTTTAATAAACCATGAGCAATAAAGGCAAGAACCCGAGTATAATAAATGATGGAGATCCCGTTATCCTGACTCCTTTAAGGATCAATGTATGATTACAGGATACTATTAATCTGCTATTATATAGTACCCGTTATAGCTCATGCAGCTTCTCGTTTTTCCATTACCTTATATTCCAATAGTATTTACAAGCAATACGACTCTAAGCTTGGGCATAAGGTCATAGCCTGTAGGACACAACCTTTTTAGCATAAATATGCTTTAGTGACGACTAAGCGTAACAAAAGTGGCTGCTGGCGACCGCGCATGCGCAGTGGCCATGTACGAAAAAGAAGACTGTATGTTAAAGAGTACATTACATAGGTTTGTCGGGTGGACCTAAGCGTTACAAAAACGAGCCACAAAAAGGCGTTCACGCTTGTTCTGGCATATATATATATATATATATATATATATATATATATATATATATATATATATATATATATATATATAGGAAGTTCGTAACAGCTTTCTTCAGTCCTCAGATATATTTTTATTTTTTTTAAGTTACATAGGTTTCACAATAAGTTATTTAAAATCATAGGCGTATATAGGAAATAATTTCGGGAGGGGCTGGGAAAATGTCGGGGGGGGGGGGGGGTTGAGATCATTTCCGGGATATGAAATATGAAAAATTTAGAGCTTGGAATAGTTTTAGCCAACTAAAACGGTATTACACCTAAAATAAACTATTTTTTTGTTAACTAAGTGATCATATTTAATTTATTTTTAAGGTTTTTACATGTTTACCATCAAATGAAAATTTCGGGAGGGGCTGCAGCCCCCCCCCCCCTCCTATATACGCCCATGTTTAAAATTTGTAAGAACAATTTTTCTGCTATAAGCCATTTTCAATCTGTGCAATATCCCCTATTAATAAGACCATTATCATCAGATCTTGTTTTTTTACTAGTCCATGTGCTTGTTTAGGTTAATGTACTTTTAGGCTGGCCATACACGTTCCGGTAAACCGGAGAGGTTTACCTGCACAGGTGACCTGCGCAGGTAAACCGGAGCGTGTGTGCCAGCCCTTCCGGTATACCTGTGCAGGCGTAGAGACCTGTACAGGTATACCGGAGAGGAATCAAAATTAAATTATTTTTACTTGCGCGGGCGAGTAGACCGGAGCGTGTGTGGGGATTATAATTATAGGCTCTTGAGATATGATTACAATTACGAGTATAATCACAGAATCTGAAAAAATAAAAACAGAAAAAAATTGTTATTACAGTTGTAATTACAGAAAAATGTTGCGATTAAAAGAGTAATTATACCTTCAGTTGTGATTACAAGTGTAATCTTAATTACTGCTGTGATTACGATTATAATCGTAATCATATCTCCCGGGTCTGTGATTATAATCGTAATTTTAATTATATCTCGAGAGCCTATAATTATAATCTTAATCGTAATTATGATTAAGACTACGCCCAACAATGTGTGAGAGTCATTACCTGCGCAGGTAAACCGGAGCGTGTGTGTCAGCCCTTCCGGTATACCTGTGCAGGCGTAGAGACCTGTACAGGTATACCGGAGAAGAATCAAAATTCAATTCTTTTTACCTGCGCAGGCGAGTAGACCGGAGCGTGTGTGGGAGTCATCCGGTATACCTGCGCAGGCGTGAGATTAGTTGTGGCAAATAGTCTGATCAGATAGCTTCGTTTGGTGATTTATTTACTGCATATTCTCTGTACTCGCGTGTCAGTGTTTTTTTTTTATCATGTCTGTCCGAAAACGAAACCAAATTCTGGAGGAATTCATCGAAATTTATCGGTCAGAACCATGTTTATGGCTTGTAAAGAGCAAAGAATATCACAACCGTGACGTGAGGGAGGCCGCTTATGACAGACTTATAATCAAATTAAAAGAAATTGAGCCCGATGCGAATAAGAGTATGGTGGTAAAAAAAAATTAACAACCTCAGAAGCAACGTGCGCAAGGAGAAGAAAAAACGGGATTTTTCAATGAAATCTGGAGCGGGTACGGAGGAAGTCTACTCCCCACAGTTATGGTACTTCGATCTCTTCGACTTCCTGGGAGACAATGATTTGGCCAGTACTTCATCTTCAAACTTGGACGATGAAGATGGAAGCGAGATTGATGAAGTAAGTACATATAAATTACAATACAGTTTTATAGAATTCTAAAACATTTAATAGCACATTTCACAATACACTTCCAGGTTATATATAATCAAATGATAGTTTTAAACACTATACGAGTGAATAAACTACTCGAGAATTCAGTCTACTTCTTGTTTCTCTACACCCGTGTGTCTTGCCATGAAACTTTACCTTCATTCACAAAGTAGGAAGTGTAGGCATTTCTTAGCCGTTTAGCAGCATTAACTATGTTCCCTTGGTTAAGACGCTGCAATGGGATCATGTTGGATTCAGTGGAATCTAAACCTGGATTAGCAATAGTCCCATCACATGTTTCTTGATATGTACTGCTGGGAGGGGCGTAAGAATTTGCTTGTTGTGCAATCAAAAAATTATGCAATGCGCAAGTTGCCTTCACTACCTTTATTATGTTTTCTGGGGCCAAATTTATTTGAGTGTGAAAGACCCGGAATCTAGCTGCAAGTATTCCAAAGCTATTTTCAACAACGTGTCTTGCTCTTGAAACGCGGTAGATGTAAATCTCTTTGTCAGCTGAATCTAGTTGCGCTTGACGAAAAGGCTTCAAAATGTTAGTTGAGAGAGGAAAGGCGTCATCGGCTACAAAAACATAAGGCACCTTTTGGAAATTTTCCGTGACATTACTTGGCTCCGGTAAGGAAAGCTCATTGTTTTCCATTTTTTCATAAAATTTAGTATTTAGAAGAACGCCGCCATCAGAATTGCGTCCATTTGTTCCAAAGTCCACCAGGAGGAATCGATAGCTAGCATCGACTATTGCAAGAAGTACCATACTGTGTCTGCCCTGCTAATTGAAATAAAAGGATCCGGAATTTGCTGGAGGAACTATGTCTATATGCTTGCCGCCTATGGCACCCAAACAGTGAGGAATCGATAGCTAGCATCCACTATTGCAAGAAGTACCATACTGTGTCTGCCCTGCTAATTGAAATAAAAGGATCCGGAATTTGCTGGAGGAACTATGTCTATATGCTTGCCGTCTATGGCACCCAAACAGTGAGGAAAATTCCACCGATCTTCAAATGTTTTAGAAATGTCACTCCATTTCTCAATAGAAGCGGGAAACTGAAACAAAAGAAACTTTATAATATTCTGTTCTCGTGCATATGTAGAGCGTTTCCATAAAATCAAATTCATGTATTTATATTTATTTCTATTGACGTCAATATCTTATAATTTTGGTTCCTTTGCAAGAGAGAGCTGATACTGTCCAACAGACTCCCCCCAGTGAGGAATCGTCAACAATACCTCCCAATCCTGGAAGCCTTATGCATAAAGAAAAGCGTGAAGCACCTCCGCGCCCGAATATAGGAAAAAAACGAAAAAATGATGACCTAACCACTGACGTTTTGGTTTCAGTAAGAGATCACTTTAAGAAGCCGCCGCCTCAAGATGACCGCTACGACCTACTGGAAAAATCCATTGCATGTAGGATTCGAGCTTTAGAAAAACGCCAGCGTCTGATCGTTGAAAAACGTATCAAGGATCTTCTCTTCGAAGCAGAAATGGGCATGCTAAACACACCTACAACATCTTACAACAATGACGGTACAAGTTCCAGCTCAAGTAGGACTCCAAGTCCCTCTCCTAATCTGTACGATCTCAATTCAAATCAAGCCAGACATTCTCTACTTAGAACCCATGACGAACCTACGAACCCATTGGCTAACTACTTTAGTGATTTTAGTGGTATCATTTGATACAAGACTGAATGGGAGCACCCATATGTAAACATAAAAATCTATATATAATTTACTTGATTAACCCTTTCATTGCTCTAAGCGAGTTAACATAGTATAAAATAATGCATTATATTATATTTCCTGAGCAGTTTTTCAATCTGTAATAACTCTTAATTTTTAGTAAATGATAAAGTAATGAAGGCTTTATATCTCAAATTTCTATATTAGTATTTCTCAATTTATTTATTTTTGGATTAGTTTTACCAGATTCTATTAGTATATAATTTTTTAATTCATCAAATCTTGTTCTTATATTAATTGAAATTATACATTGTGCAAATATTATATTACTTCTAATTAATTAAAAAGAAAAAACACGTGTAAAATCCAACAATCTTCATTGTTGAGGGTAATTGTTGGAGCCTCTGAAGTCCTCACAGACTTGTGTCTCCAACCATATTGTTGTTTATTTCATTACTCACTAGTTTAATCTTGTTTTGTACGGTCTGACTAAATATAAACTTATTATATTGTAATTTATTATCAGAGTGATTTTCTTTTCCATTATAAAAAATTTATTTTATTTTAGTATAAAATTACAGATATATATATATATATATATAAAATTGGCATTGATAATTTCAAACATAATATCGGGTCCTATGAGTCCGTTCATTCGCCAGCAATGAAAGGGTTAAGAAAGACATTTATCTGATATTTTATATATCTGATATTTTGATTGTTTTTTTATAGTTATAAAATGATGATTTTTTATATTAATAAAATAATTGTCATAAGATGTAAGTGTTTTTACCGTAAATACCTGAAGATACCCTCTTTTCAGCACAGTGTACGATAGCCTCACATGTCTCAGGAATTATTTTGCCTAGAGCTTGAGGTGATATTATTGTAGAATACTTGATGAATTCATAAGATCGACCCGTTGCTAAGAACCTTAAAGTGGCTGTAAGTCTCTCATGGGGTGAGATAGAAGTTCTCATCACTGTATTTTGCTTTTGAATTAGGGGTGCTACAAGTGAGAGCAATGTTTTGTAAACTTCTTCACTCATCCGTAAATAGTTATGATAATCCGAAGGATCTGAACACAGTTCTTTCAGTAATACTGTATGAGTATACTTCCTTCTCTTTTGAAGCCAGTTTTTACACCATGCCCTGGGTTTTCGTCTTTTTTTGCTGTTTATAGCCACTAAAAACCCCACCAAGGCAATGACATCATCCTGTCGATCCGCCATTTCTAGACTGTAGCAATCGTTCACCTGTCCGGTTTACCGGAGCGTGTGTGGGCTCTCGCCTCTTCCGGTATACCGGAAAGGTACACCTGTACAGGTAAACCGGAGCGTGTGTGGGCTCTCGCCTTTTCCGGTATACCGGAGAGGTACACCTGCGCAGGTATACCTCTCCGGTATACCGGAGCGTGTATTGCCGGCCTTAGTATGATTTAGGAGGAAATATCATGTTTTGAATTTCGGCTCTTTATTTGCGTTGTTAGATTTTATTTTACTTATTTGGTTTCTAATTTATTTTTATTTTTTTGCACTGTCTATGAGCACATTTATTATTTAACTGTTTAATGAAACAGGTTTGGTATTCTGTGTGGGTGTACACTCATATGTCGTTACAAATGCAAAGTATCAAATGTGAAAATCACCACTTTTCAGAGTGGAAAAGCGTTTATTCATAACTTTTTTTTTTGAGCAGTCGAATATTCGGCAGATTTGACCTTTTGGCAGTGGAATACTTTTCCTTTCATAGAGTAAACTAAGATTCAAGAGTTTGCCGTACATAAGTCCAGCAGAAATTAGTAAAGATTGACAATGAAAGATGCATTTTTTCACATTCGTTACTTTGCATTTGTATCGACGATATCATAATATCCAACATATAGCAGCTACAGTTAAGTTTTGTTAATAATGTTGCTTGGCACTATTTTGCCCTAGCCCCTTCAATTATTAAAAAGTTAAAAGAATTATTATAGATGCATTTTTTCACATTCATTACTTAGCATTTGTATCGACGATGTATACATACATATGTACAAATACGCACACACAAATAAATATATATATATATATTTATATATATACACTGAATGATTGTTAAGATCAATTTTCTTAATTAATTGTGTCGAAGACATATATATATATATATATATATATATATATATATATATATATATATAAGGTCATGAGGCCAACCTTAGAAGCGGAGTTCCTCCCTATGGGGGGAGGGAGGAACAGCGCTAAAAGGAGTAGGACCACCAGGAAATGTGAAGATTGTTGTGTGATGAACGGTATAACCGATTAGGATTGTGTGGATAAGAGCCTGGCTTCCGGTTCACTTGCTATCGCAACAGATGTCTCAACATACACATCCCAAGGGACCTCCTCTACCAGTTCATTGTTATCAAGTTAGATATAATTTTAGGGATAAAACACATGCTCGGATGGAGATGAATCAGGGAAGACCTCCGTAATGATTATGGAGGAATTAGGGCCTGTACATCAGGAACTTATATAGGAAACTATTTCGGGGGTGGCTTGAAGCACCGGGGGATTTAGGGGTATGGAATACTAAAAATCTAGAACTTAGAACAGTTAGCAAAATAAAACATTATTACACCCAACAAAAATTGCTGACCTAAGTGGTCTTATTTAGTTTATTTTTGAGGTTTTTATTACCGATTAAATCAAAATTTCGGGAGGGGGGTCCAGCTAGTAAATTCGCTTAAGGGCGGCAAGGGTTTAGATGAACGTCTCAGCAGTAGATATATCTGAAGCAGGACTATCTCCGGGTCTTTATGTGAAGACCACATCCAGTTACTTGTGAAGTATCTGTAGTAATTATAGCAGTGATTCAGCGCACGCGCATAACTCATTAGCTTTTCTATTGGCCTAATTGTATGGGCAATCCTATTGGTTGTTCCTGGTAGTAATGTAACCTTTTACACTCAAGTAAATCCAACTCGCAAAAATTAATAGAATTCTGTTAATTTTAGCGAGTTGGATTGACTAGAGTTTTGATATATTCTTGTGCGAGCGGAATCGCATAGCACCTATGCACATAATCCGTAATAAATATAAAATATAAATATGTTATTGAACCACCCGACAAAAAACCGACGAGGAGGCCCCTAAACTTCACAATTACTAATAATATTCTGCTTATTTTCATTTATGTTTTACAAGCCTTAAAGTATTACTTACTAATAAAAGTTATCTAAGGGTTAGTTAGAAGCCATTTTATATAAATATAGTAGTCAACAAAAATTATTTTCAGAAGTGATTGAACTGATTTTAAATACTTTTCATTACACTATTTATATAAGATGGTTTCTAACCTTAGATAACCCATAATGCGAAATAAATATAAAATATGAATATGTTTTATAGAACCACCGGACAAAAATACGGTGATAAGGCCCCTGAACTTCATAATTACCATTGATTTTTAAAATATTAACCTTTTTATTATTAAATATTGCTTGCTGAAATATATTCTGCTTATTTTAATTTATTTTCTACAATCCTAAACCTTAGATAACTTGTATTTGTAAGTAATACTTACAAATAAAAGTTATCTAAGGGTTAGTTAGAAACCATATTATATAAATATATTAGTAAAAAAAAAGTTACTTTCAGTAGTGATTAAAGTGATTTTAAATACTTTTCATTAATATATTTATATAATATGGTTTCTAACCTTAAATAACCTGTAAAGAAGAACATAGATAACCTGCAAAGAACCTGTAAGCTAATCCGTAAGTGCCAAAATCACTATTTACAATCACGACAGATACTTCGAAGTAATTGGATGTGGTCTTCCCAAAAGGACCCCTCCCTATTTCTCCATATAAGGCTACTGATATGCTATTTTAGCCACAGAAGACATTTATCTTCCTGTTTATTATCCAGAGTTGCTCGGTTGTGGGCTCATTAAAATTGCTATGAACACAAAGTACGAGCCATTAATTTAACGTGATCCCATTGTGATGTGGGAGGAAGGAGATGTGAGGTTTAAGATGAGCTTGGTAGGGTTTAGGATGTGACCGGAGGCCGCGTTGCGGATTTGAGCTGCATACTTAAACAGCCTTCACCTGGGAGGATAAGCATGTGTAGAGATAAGCACTCTATTATCCGCTCAGAAACAGGGGCTTATTCACACCTAAACCTCTCGTAGCAAATTCTTTCTAATGGGGTATAAACACCGAGTCGTTTCATTTTCTGCCGCGCCGGTGTAGAAATTTCATTCTTACTTTTTGATGGCATTTTAGCGCAGTTCCTCCCTCCCCCATAGGGAGGAACCCCGCTTAGAGGGTTGATACAATGAAACAATCCGGAAGTGCCGACTAGAAAATTTCGCGTTTCAGAACCCCTAGAGACCGAAAATAACGGTGGTTCAAATTTGTATATATATATATATATGTATATATTTATATATATATATATATATATATATATATATATATATATATATATATATATATATTTGTCTGTTCGCTCTCTAGCTAGAAGACGAATGGTCCGATTTTGATGAAATTTGGTACAAAAATCCTTCGTCCAATTTGAAAGGTCAAGTTCGTTAACCAGCAAAATCCGCCTACTGGAAGATGGCGTTTGGGGCGAAATTCGCGCAAAAAAAATCGTAACGCTTACGTTTTTGAGTTCATAAGCTTCTAAGTACTCGTTTTATATGATTCCTGGGCTAAGAAAACGAATGAAACCATTTTCAAGGCGATAGCTTTAACCGTTTTCGAGAAAATTGGAAAAATATTTTTTGAATACCGTTTTTGGTTTGGGTACTTAGAATCATGGGATTCAGTTGAAACATTTTCTGCATGTTCTACTTTCATCAAAACTAATATGTTGAAATTTTGGTTACGTTTGGAGTTAAGGAAGGGTTAGAATAAAATATTTTATTAACAGACTTAAAAAGTTTTGGTAACTTTGTATATTTTCCTTAATATCTCGAAAAAGGTTGAGAATCTTGGTAAACAAAAGAATACCATTAGAAAGCTTACTAAATGCTCTACAAAAAAGGTTCTGATGAAAGTTTTGATTAGGCGATGTCAATCGGAGAAATAAGTGCTTAAAACATTAAAGTAATTGATTTTGCTTATTCGAACTCTTCTTTTTGTCTGTTTTTATTCCTTGTTATTTTTTAATTGCTTATAGTTGGATAATGTATTTTACAATAAAACAGATTAGGCAAAATAAGAAAAACAATTCATTGTTAGAAATATAGCTTGCCAAGAGAAAAAGATTCGATGACGTCTTTTGAATATTTTCAATTGCCTTTATGCTGTTGGTTTTTTTATTTTATTTTTCAATTGATTTTATCTGTAGAATTATTACTATAGTAAAAGAACACAGGAATGTGTGAAAATATTTGATATTTTCCAATTCATTGAAACGTATGAAATGAAGTATCGGTAGAAGAGGATTCTAGGGTCTTGCGGACCTGACCCCCAGGTATAGCCATAAAACCCTTTCAACAAAGGCCGAGGAAAATATTATCTGTTTCTATTCTATGCTTTTCAAATGAGAATAGGGAACAGGAACCGGGCTCTCCCGTGGTCTAATGTCTAGCGCCTTGGATTCATAAGCGGGATATGGTGGGATAACCTCCGGCAGGAATTTTATCATCCCACGGCTCGCTGGTGAAATTCCTCGCTACACCCTGGATGTCGGCGCTAATGACCTAGATGTAGATGTGCCGTAAAAAAAAAAAAAAAAAAAAAAAAAAAAAAAAAAAAAAAAAAAAAAAAAACTGGAACCGCGCTAAGATGACGCAGTTCCTGCGAGTCGGACTTTTTTTCATTATGTGCTCTAATGGAGCTAAAACAGTACGTTTTTTTTTTTTTTTTTTTTTTTTTTTTTTTTTTTTTTTAATAAATTGTTTGTTTAACAGCTTATCGGCGATTGGGCTATTAACGCCGGGGTATCTAAAGGTTACCATCCTTTTACAATGCCATCAGCTCGTGATCGGTCACTCATTCAGGTACTGCCAACGCCCCGACGTTACTACGGTGATCAATGGGATCCGGTGCCTTCAACGTGGCTGTAGCCGTTGGCAAAAGTGTGTTATTTGCACTTTACGAAGGAGTGTGGCTTATAAACCTACTTGTATGGCTTACTCCTTGTACTAATGTAAAAATGATTAAAATATTTTCAAACCTATTACCTCAACATATTGATGAATAGAAGTCCAGAAAGTCCATAGTAACTTTTTTTTTTCAAAACATTCGTTGTTATTTTAAAGGATTTTTATTCTACGCGATTAATACTTTTTCAAAATGTTTATGGTTTTTTTGTGCCAATGGGAATGGAAAATGAACATTTCTCCAAAATCGTTCTGCATAAAATAAAACACCGAGAATCTGGACTTTTCTTCAACACTGTAAAAATTACTTCCCTTAAAAATTATATATATATATATATATATATATATATATATATATATATATATATATAAAATCAGTCCCGTAACAGGCCACGAGGGCCCTGAGGGGCAGATACTATAGAGGTATCTGATTCATGACCATACGGCACACTAGGGAGATAGTGTGGTCAGTACTATGCTCCGGCCGCCTGATTTTCCCCTTGGCTGCTTCGACTGCTAGAGTCATTAGCACCAACCAAGGTACCCATTATTAATTAATTAATTAAAGGCTGGGTTGGCCTAGGGACGGTCAGGGAGGCCGAATTCAACCCATGAACGAAGACACTTGAAGAAAAAATCTTTAGTGCTTGCTCGGGATTTGAACTCAGGCCTCCAGCTTATTAGTCCAGCGCTCTACCACTGAGCTAACCTCGCCCCCCATATATATATATATATATATATATATTGTTTTTTGACGTTGTATTTAAAAGATTGATGATGTGTCAATATCGAAATAAGGTATATATATATATTAAAGGAAATTATATTAAGTATAATAATTTTAGATCTATAAAAATGTAATGTTTTTGAAAAAATAATTTCAGTAAATAAAGAAGCCAAATAATTAGACATTTTGTATTTCAAAACTTGAGATCTATGCTGGCACATTCACTACATTCATACGAATTTACGGACCACTTTATCACGTAGTTATAAACCATTTATTAATTAAACCAGTTGCGCCAAATAGGTTGAAATCATTATGAATGATTTTTTTTGTAATAGGATGGTTATTTGATGTGGAGAAAACATGATAGGGTGAGCAATCTACACAGCATTCCAAGACCATTGTCCGCAGTGTCTTTATTTCACAATCTATTGTTCCAGTTTTTTTTTTTTATTTATTTCTTGTTTTCATTGCAGACTTATCAGTCGTACGATCGCTTTCTCAGAAGGATTGTTTAGGCATAAGGCTCGCAGTTGGAGAATCACGGGGTGGCGAACTCAATGCGTCCGTCCCTTGAGGTTTGTTGAACTCAGAAGGGGATTCTATTGAGAAGTCCACGTTTAAGCTTTCTTTCTTCAAGACGACACGTAATACCGACGAGCTAGCCTTGATATTGGGACGGGTTTTCGACCTCTTCTTGCTAAATATACAAAAATCTCTGTAGAGAAAAAATAAGACATTTCGTGATGAATTCAGTGTAAGAAGTCCCAAGAGAAATGGAACTAATTATGGGCCAGAAATGTGCATGAAATGGGCTAGAAATTTCAAGTGAAAGTACGATATTTAGGGACTCGCAATTGCATTTTAGAGAAATGTAATTACCTGTAGAATTAATAACACGCTACCTTATAGGAGGAGAAATGTTTCCCTTACAATGGATACGTCGCGACTCCTTATGAGAAAATTTGGGTGTTTTCTCGAAGACCACATCCAGTTACTTTGAAGTATCTGTCGTGATTTTAAACAGTGATTTTGGTACTTACTGATTAGCTAACTAACTAACTCTTAGATAACTTGTATTTGTAAATATTACTTTTAGGCATGTAAGACATAAATTAAAATAAGCAGAATACATTTCAGCAACCAATATTTATTAATAAAAGATTAATATTATAACAAATAGGGCTCATAGCATTAGTTGCGAAGCCCTTATAATGAAATAAATAAAAAAATAATATTATAAAAATTAATGGTAATTGTGAAGTTTAGGGGCCTCGTCGCCGATTTTTTTGTCTGGTGGTTCTATAACATATTTATATTTTATATTTATTATGGGCATACGTCTTATGCGTTTCCACTCGCTACGCTCGCTTAAGATGATATCAAAACTCTTGTCAATCATACTCGCTAAAATTAATAGAATTTTATTAATTTTTGCGAGTTGGATTGAATGACTGTTTTAATCACTACGGACACTTCAGAAGTGTTCTTCGCAAAACTTTTCACAAATCGACGATATGCAATTTAAATTCAGTAAAGATCGATTAACACAAATATTCTGTTCCAGAGCCATAAATGTTGTAGTTTTAATGGTAACATCTTTATAAACCATATAAAGATGGGGCAAAATTCAATAGAGAAATTAATAAACCGTTTATAAACCACAATATATGCCAGACGGAAAGCCAATAAAAAATAAAAAAGAAATGCACGTTAAACGCACCAGTTCCCTTTGATCACCAAAGTTAAGGAACATCGGGCGTGGCCAATACCTGAATGGGTGACCGACCACGTGCTGTTGGCATTATAAAAGGGTGGCGACCTATAGAGAGCCCGGCGTTAATAGCCCAAGTGTTGATACGCCATTAAACACCCCAAAAAATAAAAAAGAAAGTAAATTCATTTCTTCAATTATGTTCTGTGCGTTTCGCGTCATACCAGAAGTATCTTCGGGTCCAAAATCACTCCACAATGAAAATACAGCTTAGACACAGAGAAATTTGTACTCCTGTTATTTTCGTTATTTACGAGCTCTGAAACGTGAATTTTTCTATATGGCACTTGCGGCTTGTGTTATAAGCTGGTTTATTCCCTATGGACGGAAGGAGGAATTGCGCTAAAGGATGAAAAATAGCTGTAACCTGTAGATTACCCGTCCAATTAAAGTTTAAATAAATATATAATATTAGTTAGGCTGGATGACATTTGTTTCTTATTTATTTTAACTTTTTATTCCATTGTAGAGAATCATTGCTCCTTAATGCAGGAATCGGTGTTAAACCTCTTCTGTTAATTACCTTCTGTAGTCAATCCTCAATTCCGGTATTAAATGTCACGGTGGTTATTAATGTCCTTTTAACGACTGGGGTCGGGTGTTAAAAGCTATTCATAGCCATCGCCTAGCTGTGGACTGGTCCTAAGTTTATGCAGGTACTGCTGGCAGTTGAATTTTTCCGTGTTTCATTTGTAGGACACGCCGCAATTTTTTTGCAACAGGAAAAGCAGAGATGTTTCATGAAGTAAGCCATTGTTTTGTCAAGTCAAGAAAAATTACCCGCTTTTGTAAACAGATAAGAAAAACATTGCCTAGAATAAGTCAGTAATACGTAAGCATTACAACCATACTTATTATGACCAATAGTAAGTATACGATTTTGTATTCATGCATTCCAACAAAAATTGATCAGACCTAATCTTTATGTATGTAGGCGGGGACGGCAACATCTTCATGTATTTTTATCAGATGTATTTATTACATTCAGGTTGATACCAGTTCGCGGTGACCTAAGAGTTTTCCTTCTTTTGGCATTTTTATTTTTGGCATTTGTCTCACACCAAGGATTGTCCGCCACCTGAAGCGTGTTATTTCGTCCATTGATGGGTCCGCTGAAAGAATTCTCTACTCCTCCGTGGATGTTTTGGAAGGATAGCAAGCCCGGAGCTAAAAGCAGTTACCGCAAAGTTGGGCTGCAATATCGAACTTCATGTCAGAATGAGTATGATACAAGATGATATATTTTTAAATGTGCCTTTAGTATTAAACAGACAACCATTATACGAGGCGTAAGGTTCCCCACTACCCTGACTTTGGTACAAACGTATGCAGTTTCTCTGGTGATCAGAAATCATTGCAAGTGCCCAAGGAGTTTGATATCTTACCGAATTGTTATCTTCCATACACGAGGATGGGAGCAGGTCTGTGGGGAATGGTATAACGGGTTAACGACCGTTCAATTGTTGACTTCCAATCATCCAATAAGGTTTGATGATAAGGGATTAGCAGCTTTTTTTAGTACAGCCGCCTACGCCCATCCTATTCCAACCTACAGAACCGAATCATCAAGACATTGGCAATTTACTAGAGTCAATACCTTAAGAACTCACATATTGTTTGAGTACGTATCTTACATATTGGTACTGCACTTATCTTTCTTAGGGTAACTAAAGGAATATTGAAGTCACTGTTGAAAATCGGCCTGAAAATATATTGTTGGGCATTTTTAGCGTTCTCATTGTTTTACTCCGTAAGATTTTGCGGGTTGATGGCACCCTTCTAAGGCTAGTAGATGGCACAAAAATATACATTTCATAAAAAAGTTGACATTTATCGTTTTTCCCCCGAACCCTTCAAATAAATTGGTGTTAATTACGGTTTTGCTGGGATTTAAATTATTTAAATTTTAACGTCCATTTATTATTAGGGCAGGGTCTTTTTGCGAAGACCACACACAGTTACTTTGAAATATATGTCGTGATTTTTAACAGTGATTTTTGTACTTATGGATTCTTTAGAGGTTATCTATTTTGTTCTTTACAGGTTATCTAATAATAGAGACCATATTATGTAAATATAGTAATCAAATGTTAATATAGTAATGAAAAGTAATACTTTTAATAGTAATTTGTAAGTAATACTTTTAGGTTTCTAAAACATAAATGAAAATAAGCAGAATATATTTCTGCAAGCTATATTTATTAATAAAAAGGTCAATATTATAAAAATCGATGGAAATTGTGAAGTTTATGGGCCTCCTCGTCGATTTTTTTGTCCGGTAGTTCTATAACACATTTATATTTTATATTTATTTCGAATTATGGGCATACGTGCTGTGCGTTTCCGCTCGCTCAAGAAGATATCAAAACTCGGGTCAATCCAACTCTCTAAACTTAATGGAATTCTATCAATCTTTGCGAATTGGATTGACTTGAGTGTTAGAAGGTTGCTTTACTACCAGCAACAACCAATAGAAATGCCCATAGGAATAGCCAATAGAAAAGCTAAATGAGTTATGCACGTTCGCTGAATCTTTGTTGTGACCTCCACAGATAGTTCACAAGTAACTGGACGTGGTTGTTTTTTTGTGTGTGTGTTTAACGGCGTATCAACATTAGGGCTATTAACGCCGAACTGGATGTGGTCTTCGCAAAACGCCCTTTGCGTCCCTGGGCGTGTTTATGCTGTTTAAGACGTTCTCTTTGGTACCTAAGATGAGCATGCAACATGATTCTGTTAGGTACCAAAAACATTATATACATCGTTCTAAGAGTCATAATCTTTCTACTGTATAAGAAGTTTGTTCTATGGATTATTTAAAAAAGGGTAAAGTTATCATTTTTCTCAATTCAGCACATTGTCTTATACACTTTTCCTCCTTAACATACATTGCAGCTATAGCAGATAACTACAAACCAACCGTAGGGAGGTATATATTAGATAAGAGACAGCAAGGAGAGACACGAGGGGCTAGTTGGACTATAGAAGAAGTGGGCATAATGAAGTCAAATGAAAACACGTGTCAGTACAATGAATCAGCCTAGGGGCCATCTTGTAGTGTCTCCAAACTTGTCGGGTTAGGTATGTTCTTCTTAGGTATCCTAAAATACTTGAACCGTTGTAATTATATTAAAAAAAACGGAAATTGTGTTCTACTTCTCAACTGGTATTGTACTCATCTTTTTGACTCCCTTGTCCCTAACGTGACCAGATACTTGACGAATACCATACAAACATGAAATATAGATTTACTGGCTTCCACAGGACTAAATAACAACTTCACATCGAACAATAAACGCATATATACACGAACTATATTCTACGAAGAAAACTATATTTTTTGCTGAAGCCAGCTAAAGTTTCACCACGAAACCAGGTATATAGCGCTCTCTTAGCAAACGAATGAACAAGTCCGTTAACCACCAAAATCTGTCCTCAAGACCCAAAGTAGTTATTTGCACATCCCGGCCGTAATATTTGATGTATTGCATTGAAACTTTGTATTCGTAGTGATAATCTTAATAGAATAATATATTGCAAAAATAAATTAAATCGGTTTATTAGGAGGGGGGGGGGGGTTACTCCGGACACAAATTACCAATTTGCCACTACCAGCCGTAATATTTCAATGTAACTGGGTATTCGTTGTTGTCATATACAGAGAAAAATGTATTGTTAGAATAAACTTTTTTCTTAGCAAGATTATTTCATACAAGAAACAAATGCATACGTTGCCATACCTTTTGCGGAGAAAGAAAGACGTCACTGGCGTTTGATCGATAATCAACGCCGATGACAGCTGTCTCAAATAAAAGTTACAACAGTTATATATATATATACTGGTTAAAACCCCAGAATAGCTTAGAGGAAGTTATGGTGACTTTTGAATCAGGTTTGAGTTATAATTGCAGGATGACTGGAACCTGAGCAGATGCCGGTTTTTTTCAACAAGGTGAATTGAGATTGGAGCTAATACTTCAGTAACAATCTTAAAATAGATTTCTAGGAAGGCATACTTATTACCTGATTTCCTTAGAATTTAGGTGTGGCCTTTCTTGTCTCTCTTCCTCGGAAGTAGAGGGTTTTAAGCATTTTTACACCATGTTTAGCCCGATTTTACCAATATGTGTAATGAACAACCATATTTTGTTGCACTATTGTTTTATGAAACTTCTTGAAATCCAAATCCTGACTGAGTCTTGTGGTCTGCGTCCTCAGCTTCTTTTCTTGTAATTAGGGAGGAACCTCGCTACATTATGGCTATAAGAACGCCGTAAATCGCCACATTGCGACATTTGAAAGTTTTTACTGTCTTTCCATTTAAAATTCATTATTTCAATAAAGAATATTTTTGTACAATATTAGTATGCCTAATTTACTATCAGTAATGTTGCCTATTTGTAATATTTATAATAACGAAATAAGTCCTTCCACAAAAAGTTGTGTGAAAGGTTTTCAACTGTAACCTTTTACTTTTTTTTTTTTTTTTTTTTTTTTTTTTTTTTTTTTTTTATACGGCGCATCGAAAAATCTTGGCCATTATCGCCGGCCCCAGGGTGCAGCCAGGAATTTTCTCAGCGAGAAAATTTCTGCCGCCGGTGGGGATCGAACCCACCATCTCCCGCTTATGAATCCAGCGCGCCCATTTTGTAGAGGTATTTACCAAATTGTAAGAATACTGAAAAACTGCTGGCACCTGATAATTTTTAATTTTCAACTCCTTTAAACTTCACAAAAATTCAGATATGATGAATCATAAGGGGTCCGGAGAATGAAAGGCAAATATGAATTTTTAGACCATGACTTCTGAACATTTCTCACCAGACTCTTGAGTTGTTTCATCGTGTTGGCATGTTTCCCTGTTAAAAGTGGAGAGAAACTCGCTTACATCTAGGAATAAAAAAAACGCTTTTAGAAGGCATGGGTTCAACGAAACTTGTTACTTTTGGTTAAAACGTTATACTTGGACGCAAAAATCAAACATTAATAGACAATTTCAGCATTATATTTTGTTTTAAGGTTGTTTGAAGGGTGTTCAAGTAAAACACCCTTATCTTGGGCCTAGGAGTGATGGGCTTAACGGTAAGTAAAACAGGTTGCTTACTGAACCCGGCATCTGGGAGTACAGAGGGTAAACCGGAGATGGTAGGTAAAGACCGGAAGGTGCTAGGTAGTAGTGGGGCATTGTTAGTACTGGGGTAGGATGTCTAGGCTGCAACCCTTAACTATTATTCTAGGCTATCCTATTTAGGACATTATATATATATATATATATATATATATATATATATATATATATATATATATATATATATTAGATCCTAAATTGAAGACTAAGACGTTGTAGGAATTTGGTAACAGTTTAATTCAATCCACATTTTTATTTTCAAACTGCATAGGGTGCGGCATGCCATACACTAACCATTAAAGACACACACTAACCATTGGTTAGGTTATTAAATTTCAGATAATAAACATGAAATTCAGAATACGCAAATGTACCAACAGCATTGTTATATACCTTCGTATAATTATATATATATATATATATATATATATATATATATATATATATATATATATAGATGTATATATTTTATTTATTTCCTTCCCTAAGTAACCCTTAAGGAAGGGAGTTTATTTTTATTTTCTACATGTGCCGTACATGACACATGTACATAGCATGTAATATTTATATTCTTTATGATTACATTCTAAATGTAGAACATAAAGGAGAATAAATGAAACAAAATAAAATAAAGAAAAAAAAACGAATTAGAATACAAACTACAAAACTATGTCGAAGGATAAAAATAAAAATAAAAACAAAGGATTTTTTTTCCACCTATAATGATTTTTCCAGTATCCCATTTTTATACATATATGTTCAGCATATTTTAGTAACGCCCTCTCACACTTAAGAAATAATATTTTTTCTGCAACAGGTCAATGTCCTATGTGTTTAGTCACGTATCTCTGTAATGTTTTTCTTTCTTCAGTTAGTAGTGTGCAGTCGTACAGTAAATGGTAATATGTCTGTGTTGTATTGAAGTCACAGTAACAGCTTTCATGTTGGCTTAGTCCAAATCTATAAAAATATGAATTAACTGTCCCGTGTCCTGTTAATAATTGTGTCATGTAAAAATTTGTTTTAGCATACGTTTTGTCAAAATATTCTGTAATGTCTGTTACAAATATCTTTAAGTGTTGTCCTTTTGTAGTTAAAGTCCAGTCTTCTTGCCATTGTCTTATTGTATCTGTCAGTACCTGTCTTTTTAAATGAGTTTTTGTTATTTTGTTGTAGCATTCTGGAATTCTTAGATCTTTCGAGGCTGATTTAGCTGCTAGGTCAGTAAGTTCATTTCCAACAATACCAGAATGCCCTTTAATCCATATGAAGTGTACATGAATGTTTCGTTGAGTAAGATTCTAAAGTATTTATCGTATTTGTTCATTAAGTGGGTCATGAGTTGTGTAATTATTTAATGATTGAAGTGTGTTTTGACTGTCAGTATAGATGTTTACATGTCTAATTTGCTCTTGTCTCTGTATGTATAGTAAACTCTGTAGTACCGCAAATTTTTCAGCCTGATTGTTAGTGCATAGTCGTCCTAGCCTGTACTTATTAGTTTCTGTTAATTCTTGTCTCCTAAAAACCACAAATGCACAGCCCACATGCTCCCCCCCTTCTTGGCTCCCGTCTGTGTAAATATCAATACCTGCATCGGGATTGTACTCCATTGATACCGACGGATACTGAGCAGGATGCATCCAGTCATTATGCCTCACAGGTCTTTCTATTTCCTCAGGGGTGTACATTGAGCTGCCTTTTGTGGTCTTCAAGAGAGAATACTCCATTACATACTGCTTTGCTATGAGATTAATAGGAATTAACTTGGCAAGTACACATGATGCTTCATAAGACACTGTTTTAAAACCCTTTATTACTTTTAAGGCCATTAATCTTTGTATTCTTTGTAATGTTTTCTGGTTGTGTAGTTTAGTTAGTCCATTGTACCAAATGTTAAGTCCGTAAGTAGGTGAATGCAATATTGCTCCTTTGTACAGTATGTGTAGTGCTTGAGAGGCCCCATCACAGAGTTGGCCAAACGTTAGCGCGCGCTAATACCTAATACCTTCCCGCTAATTTAGCGGTACTGATAAGAGCCTGCGCTAACGATTAGCGCATAGCGACGGCAGTGCGCTAATCGCTAATTCACCTATAATGTTTAAATATCTTTGTAGCTAACTAGGAGGAATATTGAAGGTGGAATAAAAAAAGGATATTGGAAGTGTTATTAGTAATAACACTTCCAATATCCTTTTAGCACTTTCCTCCGAAGGAAAGTAGCTATTGAGGTTGGACTCATGACGGAATTTTTGAAAAATTTCTTCAAATCTTTATCGATCCTACCTAGTAGACACCGAAAATGACCCCCGTTAAAATTTATATATATCTATATATATATATATATATATGCATATATATATATATATATATATATATATATATATATATATATATATATATATATGTGTCTGTTAACACGATAGCGGCCAGAGTTTTTGTTTTTTCGTCACGAAACTTGGTATATAGCATTCAATTAGCAAACGATTGAACGAGTTCGTTAACCACCAAAATCGGTCCACCGGAAGGGGGGGTTTACCCCGAACCCAAAACACTAATTTGACCATTTCAGCCGTAATATTTGTTATATTTCAACAAAACTTGGTATTCGTAGTGGTAATATAGAGAGAAAAGTGAGATATAAAAATAAACTAAATCGGTTCATGAGGAGGGGGGGTTTACTCCGGACCGACAATACCAATTCGCCACTACCAGCCGTGATTTTAGGTATATTTCGACGAAACTCGGTATTCATAGTGGTAATCTACAGGTAAATATGTGTTGTAAAAATAAACTAAATCGGTTCATTAGGAGGGGGGGGGGGTTTACTCCAGGCCCACAATACCAATTCGCCAATACCAACCGTGATTTTTGGTATATTTCGACGAAACTCGGTATTCGTAGTGGTAATCTACAGGTAAATATGTGTTGTAAAAACCAACTAAATCGGTTCATTAGGAGGGGGGGTTTACTCCGGACCCAAATTACTAATATACTCATACTGGTCGTAATTTCTGCTGTATTGTAACGAAACGTGGTATACGTCGTGGGTAACTCATGAGAAAGAAGTGTTGTAAAAATGAGCTGAATCGGTCAATCGGAAAGGGGGGTTTACTTTGTAATATATTTCAATAGAAAAGCCAGCCAGATATAGGTTCACAAAGGCGCCGCAAGGAGCGCTAGAGGGACTGCATCCGGTTCCTGCGTTAGATCAAAATACGATAATACGAGGTTTTTTGTATTTATTACGTAGTGTAGTAGGTACCATGTGTAAACATAACTCTGGAAGCAAATTAATAATTTATCAGTTACTCATTACGAAATTAAAAGAGAACTATTCATGTTTTTATTTTATTTATGTAGGATATTTTAAGCAAATTGTTCTGGAAAGCAGTCTACACTACCCAAATTCTGAGGAAAGTGCTTAGTTATGCAGCTCCTGCGTGACGGACTTTTTTTATTCCACCTTCAATATTCCTCCTAGTTAGCTACAAAGATATTTAAACATTTTAAATGAATTAGCGATTAGCGCACTGCCGTCGCTATGCGCTAATCGTTAGCGCAGGCTTTTATCAGTACCGCTAAATTAGCGGGAAGGTATTAGGTATTAGCGCGCGCTAACGTTTGCCCAACTCTGCCCCATCATCATGATATTATTTCTTTTTACGACATATTAAAAATTTAACTAAAACGCCGTTTTCTTCCTATAATTTTTATCTCTCCTCCCTTCTATGCTCTCATGCCCCAAAATTCGTCAAAATTTGCCTCCTTCTTTGTTTCATTATTTAGTGTTATTTTATGACCTCATTCTTTGAAAATAGTATTACATTTTTTGATTATTTGACCAAATGAAACAATACACAAGTGCCGACTATAAAATTTCATGCCACGCCATATACATCAAATACATGCAAAAGTCCGACTCGCAGGAACTGCATCATCTTAGCGCGGTTCCGTCCTTATCCCAAACGTCATTTGGAAAGGTTGGCATAGAAACAGTTACTATTTTGGTTCGACCTTTCATAAAACAATTTATGACCCCAAATAGGTCACGGTAGCAAGGGTAACATACCTCTACCTGACATAGAAAAATGACTCCCTGGACTTGTCAGGGCTCGCTCTAAAAACACACTGCTTACTGTTTCTTATTTTCTTTTACCATAATACTAATTTTACAGATGAATGCAATTAAAAAAGAAAAAAATCAAAAAGTGATTCAAACAAAGACCAAAACCCGTTCAAAAGAACAAAACAAACACATTTGAAGATTATTTTTTTTTCCATTTTCAAGTATCCTTTTTTTTTTTTTTTTTTTTTTTTCTTTATTGAAATTTACAACCTGTACAGATAACAACGTAAATAGTACTGTAATGAAGATTTAAGCACTTATTTCTCCGATTGACATCGCCTAATCAAAAATTGCTTTAGAATATTTTTTTGTAGAGAATTTAGTAAGTTTTCGAATGGTTACAAAGATTTTCAACCGTTTTCGAGATATTTACGAAAATATAAAAACATCCAAAAACTTCTATGTCCACTAATAAAATATTTCTTTTCGAATGCTTCCTTAACTCCAAACGTAACCAAAACATAAACATCTTTTTATGTATGAATTTCAAACATGCAGAAAATATTTTAACTGAATAAAATGATTCTAAGTACCCAAACCAAAAACTTGATTCAACAACTATTTTCCACTTTTCTAGAAAACGGTTAAAGCTATCGCCTTAAAAAAGGTTCCATTCGTTTTCCTAGGCCAAGAAGCCTATAAAACGAGTACTTGCAAGCATATGATGTAAGCGTAACGATTTTTTTCGCTCCAAAAACCGTGTTTCGGTGGACGGATTTTGCTGGTTAACGAGCTTGACCTTTCAAATTAGATTTTACTCATGATAACGTTATATTTTAACGAGGTCCGTAATTTGTAATGTGTTTTCATAAATGCAACCACAACAGCTACCCATTCCTCGCCCCCTACTTAGAGAAGTGTACAAATAAAACAATTAGTTTCTAGCATTTGGGAGAAAAATTCTTTCATCGTACATTCAAATTTAACATATATATATATATATATATATATATATATATATATATATATATATATATATGTTGATAGACTATTCTACCAGTGAGGTAACCTCGCCCCCTACTTAGAGAAGTGTACAAATAAAACAATTAGTTTCTAGCATTTGGGAGACAAAATCTTTCATCGTACATTCAAATTTAACAAGCAACAACATTAAATAATGTTTTTAAAAAATCCAATAAGAGATAAATACGGTTACGGATCTTTACCATAATGGCGATGCCGAGGTTCCAATTATCCTTTCTCGGCTTCAAAAAGTATATATATATATATATATATATATATATATATACATATATATATACATATATATATATATATATATATATATATATAGAGAGAGAGAGAGAGAGAGAGAGAGAGAGAGAGAGAGGAGGTGATATACATAACTGGTTCGTTTCATTTTTAGAAAAATTGAGATGGCATTAGTTTATAAAAGATATTTCAATGGCATTTCAACATATGTAGAAATATAACATATATCTGTAAACATAAAGCTGTACCTTTCGAAGGCAAAAAATAATAATAATAATAATCTGGCCAATCTACAAGACGCAGTTTTGAGTTTTTTGAGCTTCCTGAAAAATATGTTCCTGTGGAGTTTTGCATCTCACCTACTCATATATATATATATATATATATATAGAGAGAGAGAGAGAGAGAGAGGAGGTGATATACATAACTGGTTCGTTTCATTTTTAGAAAAATTGAGATGGCATTAGTTTATAAAAGATATTTCAATGGCATTTCAACATATGTAGAAATATAACATATATCTGTAAACATAAATCTGTACCTTTCGAAGGCAAAAAATAATAATAATAATAATCTGGCCAATCTACAAGACGCAGTTTTGAGTTTTTTGAGCTTCCTGAAAAATATGTTCCTGTGGAGTTTTGCATCTCACCTACTCATATATATATATATATATATATATATATATATATATATATATATAGAGAGAGAGAGAGAGAGAGAGAGAGAGAGAGAGAGAGAGAGAGAGGAGGTGATATACATAACTGGTTCGTTTCATTTTTAGAAAAATTGAGATGGCATTAGTTTATAAAAGATATTTCAATGGCATTTCAACATATGTAGAAATATAACATATATCTGTAAACATAAAGCTGTACCTTTCGAAGGCAAAAAATAATAATAATAATAATCTGGCCAATCTACAAGACGCAGTTTTGAGTTTTTTGAGCTTCCTGAAAAATATGTTCCTGTGGAGTTTTGCATCTCACCTAATCATATATAAATATATATATATATATATATATATATATATATATATATATATATATATATATATGTATATAAAATTGTGGAAAGCAATGTATCCCAAGTTTCTTTGCGAAATTTTTTTTAAAAAATGGCTTAAAAATATAGTCTTACTCTCACAGGTATCGATTTATCGGTGAGTGAGACTGTATTCGAAAGGTTATTTTCTGTATCTATTCACATTCTTTCTTGAGTGAAACCTGAATAGCACATTCTTCAGGGTGCTGAATGGAATAACGCCTACGTTCTTAAAAAATGTTCTTGTGAAGTCTGTTTACCTAAAGAATTTACTACAGTATACTCTGAAGCAGCCATTCTGTTGTCTAGCACATTTCCCGTGATCTTCAATTAACTTACTTAGAATAGGTGGACAAAGTGTCATAATGCCAATATGTTCTTAAAAAATGTTCTTCCGAAGTCTGTTTACCTAAAGAATTGACTATAATATACTTCTGAAGCAGCCTATCTGTTGTCCAGCACATTTTCCGTGATGTTCAGTTAACATACAATCGGTGGAAAAAGTGTCATAATGCCAATATGTTCTTAAAAAATGTTCTTCCGAAGTCTGCGTAAAGAATTGACTATAATATACTTCTGAGGCAGCCAATCTGTTGTCTAGCTTTTCCATGATCTTCCGTTAACATACTTAGAATAGGTGGGCAAAGTGTCATACTGCCAATTTATATGGTTGGGACAGAGATTGCGCGTCCCTGCGTCTACAATAAAATGAAGAATCAATAATTATATAACATGAAGAATCCTGGGCTTTCCTAGGGGAATTGTAGGGACAAAGCTAACTGCTTCTGGAGAACGACATTCCTGGAGAACGGAAGCGGAACCCAGTAATTCTGTAAACAAAACCTCTCGTCACATCCACAAGATTCTTCTATGCATTTTCGAAGGATGCATTGGCATGTGATCCGAACCAGAGATGGGCATAATTTTATTTATAAATAAAAATACGAATTTATTCGTACTTTATACATTTGTGAATACGAATATAAATAAATTCGTACTTCATATATTTGTGAATACGAATATAAATAAATTCGTATTCATAAGTGTGAATACGAATTTATTTTTATTCACATATATTAAATATAAAAATAAAAATAAAATTTTATTCGCAAATTTTTCTGCGAATAAAAATAAATTCACAGAAAAAATTGTAAATAATCACAAAAAATGTGAATATTTACAAAAAATCAAGCGATTAGAAAAAAAATCACATTAAAATATACGAATAAAAATTTATTCATATTATAATTTGTGAATAAAAATTTATTCACAATAAAATTCGCAAATAAATCATGAATTTATTCGTATTAAGATGATATTACGAAAGTTACTGAAGGTGATTTTTTTTTTTTTTTAAGGCATTTAACGTCTAGGTTATTAGCACCTAGATTTTTTGTTTACCCCGAGTCCGCCGCGGGACCACCAGCCATGCTGCAGGGACACAGTTTGTCATCTGTACATCAAAAAAAAAAAAAAAAAAAAAAAAAAAAAAAAAAAAAAAAAAAAAATCACCTTCAATAACTTTTGTAATATCATCTTAATACGAGGAAATTTATAATTTATTTGCGAATTTTATTGTGAATAAATTTTTATTCACAAATTATAATGTGAATAAATTTTTATTCGTATATTTTAATGTGATTTTTTTTGTAATCACTTGATTTTTTGTAAATATTCAAATTTTTTGTGATTATTTACAATTTTTTCTGTGAATTTATTTTTATTCGCAGAAAAATTTGCGAATAAAATTTTATTTGTATTTTTATATTTATTATATGTGAATAAAAATAAATTCGTATTCACACTTATGAATACGAATTTATTTATATTCGTATTCACAAATATATGAAGTACGAATTTATTTATATTCGTATTCACAAATCTATAAAGTACGAATAAATTCGTATTTTTATTTATAAATAAAATTATGCCCAACTCTGATCCGAACATAGGCAATTTTCTTGTATACTGTTATTCTTTCTTATTTACTTATAAAAAGCTAGTATTATTAGTTTTAAGGATGCACAAATATTAGAACATACTTCTGAAAAAGGCAAATAGAAATTAAAATTCTTCTGCATACTGGTATATTGCCTCTCCTTATAACCTCCCGGCCTTCCATTGATGCGTTTTTAGCAGTATATATGCTTATTAACTATGTCGTATGTGGCTAATTGCTGTGTACTCCTACCGTTTTAGAAATTCATAAAATAGCTTGGAAAAGCGAGATACAATTGAAAAATTAAAATCTACACGTCTACTGAATTTTGCCAGCTTTTGTCTAATCGTCAGGCCTTTGAAATGTCATTATTTCAGAATATCCTTAACTTCAAATAAAGCTTTAAGGGAAAAGTAAATATTGAGTGCAATTGAAGTTACAGTCCAGGCAACGAATGCTTAAAAACAGCTATAGGTGGAAATTTTTGGAACACAATTTTTGACTTTGTAACTTTGTTTAGGCTGGATAGGAAGTGAACATATAAAAGTCCTGGCCCCTAGCCTTAGTGCCGGGGGGAGGGGGGGTTTAGAAGGTCACATTTTTCGGGTTTTCATTTATATCTCGGAAACCCTTTGTCCTAGCGACATGACTATTCTATAACAAATGAAAGCTAATTAAATTTCCTACAAGTTCTATTCTATAAAGTTTTTCGAGATATCTTTTAGGTTTCAAAATATCCGCTCTTGAAAGTCGGTCATTTTGGGGAGAAACACTTTCGCCGCATATTTTTCCCCCTTTTTGACGGGATAACTCTTCAACGATTAACTCAAAAAATAAATAACGGTTATAGGGTTGTAGAGTATTGCATTCCCTTCAATAATATATATTACTTTGCTATTTTATGTATTTTCCTTCAAACGTAAAAATAATTTCAGTGTTCGTCGTGAAATCTGAAATTTAGCGACTAATAGTCCAGGTGACTTCTTCATAACTTTGTCTCGGCTAGTTAGGAGGTCGACATATCAAAAGTCCTCGCCCGTAT
The DNA here is from genome assembly GCA_946811695.1 of Gonocerus acuteangulatus. Taxonomy (NCBI): domain Eukaryota; kingdom Metazoa; phylum Arthropoda; class Insecta; order Hemiptera; family Coreidae; genus Gonocerus; species Gonocerus acuteangulatus. Next base: position 18,505,434 of record OX328129.1, on the reverse strand, counting down.
CCTTTGTGCCGGGGGGAGGGGGAGGTTTAGAAGGCCCCATTTTTCGGGTTTTCACTTTTTTAAATCTGAGATTAAAATTTAAATCTGAGATTCAAATAATCAATATCTATATAAAAATTTTAAAAAAAGGAAATGAGACCAGTAGCATGCCAGGATGCCTAGAGCAGCAAATACTGTAGAAGTATTTTTCCCATACTGCACACTAAGGAGATAATGTGGTCAGTATCATGCTTTAGCTTTCCTTACATTGAATTAATTAAAGGCTACGAAGGCCTTGGGATCGTTTTGGGACTTCAAAATCAACCATCTCATTTCACTAATAATATATAAGTTTGTTCTTTTTAGCAATACAATTTAGTCCCAAACCTTCCCATATTCTAGTATCATATTAGTGCAAATAAGGATTGATACAATAAAAAAATCATTCACACATTTGACGATTTTTTAAAAATTATTTGTGATAATTTTATCATTATAGATAATGTATCCATGGAAAATTGCACTAAAAAATGTAACTAGATGATGAACAGGTCTCCTTATTTTTTATCAACACAAGCTAAATTTTTTTTATTTTACCAATTGTGTTATTCTTATCGATATAAAGATAAAGATAACTTTAAAATATCATAAGAAAAAAGTATAAACAAAATTACTCACTTATTAGATGTTTGTTAATCCTTATAGTGACCTATGCGAAGTCGTGAAAACTACCAGGAGGACTTTTAAAACGACACTACACGCGGGCAAACATGACGCTCACACTATGACTGACGCTACACAGACTAACGTGATGACGGACCGACCGACACTGGTGACTGGAAGCCGGGAGACGGACTCACAATCCCCACCAGAGTACTGTTGCCGAGGTGGGGGTGATACGTGTTATCAGTAACTCTCACCGGCTAGGCTTGTTGGTACACAGAGCTTGTTGTTAGGCGAGCGGCGAGTCTATTTTTGTCGAGCTTGCGTTTTGTATCTATGTTCGCTAATGTGGACATTTGTCATAATTATGTATTCCTTTAACTTCTTTTTTTTTTGTATCGCATCCTCTCAATTAATGACATTATTATTAAATAGTAATTAAACTACGAGGAAACTCATAGAGATAACTTTTTTCTGTATTAGTCAATTCTACCTATCAGAAGTACCCAAAATGACACAAAAAAAATGTATTTATGTACGTACACAAACACACACACTTACACATTATGTATGTATACGTAACACGATAACGCCGGCATGATTATTTTTTACATCAGTTCAAAAAAAGTCTTCAATTCGTCATCGATTCTGCCTACTACATATAAAAAATGCAAGCTCTTAATACGTCAATTGTTTGTGAGTGTATATATATTTATATTGTTTGTTTTTGTACACATAAATACATACATATGTATGATGAGTACAGGTAGCAAGACTATTTTTTTTTTTTTTTTTTTTTATTTATTTTTTTTTTTATTTTATTTTTTTTTTTTTTTGACGCGAAACATGCAAAATAAGCTTAATCCTGACTAGACTCAAGAAAAACTCAAAATCTATTTTAAAATCATATTATTTCACTATTTATTATATGTGTCAGTTCTTTTCTGAATCTAATCAGGATATGAATGTTTAATTATAAAGATATTATATGAATGCTGACATTAAGTTACATTAAAAAGAAAATATTATTTTATGTTAAATGGTAAACGTTCGTGAATTATTTCCTCCCAATTTAATGAAAAAGGGAAACAAAAAACAAAAATCAGGCCAGGCAACGTTGTTCTGAATTTTATTAGCTTGCATTTAAAAAAACATTGTATAGAAATCGGTTAAGATTTAGGGGCTCTAGCCATTTTTTAAATACGAAAAAATGTATTATGCCTAACATTTCAAGTCATACTACGGACAGAGAAATGAAGGAATCCCGTTAAAAATTTTTTTCTACAAGTTTACGGCGGTCGAACACACTCTTTTATAACTCCTGATTTTTATGTCTCTTTAAGCTGTAATGCAAAATTAATCAGTACTGTATGTATGCAATCACACATGATCAAAATGTATTCAAGCCCACATTCAGTATAATAACAAAAACATTTAACAATACATTCTCTCTAATAATCTCTTAATGCCTCTTTGTAAGATAGCACTGTTCTGCAAAAAAAAACTTTTCTCCCCTCCCTTGAACAATTTTGCATGGTTTCTCATGTTTACAGGTGTGCAGAGTCCGAATCTGAACTCAGAAACATCACCCTCTGATTTTGAGAGAAAAGAGGAGAAACTTGGAAAAAATGAAAAATTGTATTTGAAAATTATTGTCTTTATTATAACAGATTTTTTTTTCTTTTTCAACGGTAAAATATAATTAATTGAATCCTGCATGCTATCAGGTATAATACTAGATATAACACAACTCAAAAAATATATACACATCGTCAATGAGTATTTTTTTTTCTTTTGTACTCTTCCTCCTCTGTCTCCCGCTGCAGTGTCCAGCAGTAATCCGCCAGCATCTTCTCATTCCATTTGCCAGTATATCTTTTTTCCATTCTGGATATGTCTTGGTGGAATCGTTCTCCATGTTCGTCCGAACCTGCACCCAAATTTGGGGCGAAAAAGTCTAGGTGACTATGCAGGAAATGCATTTTTAAGGACATATTGCATCCCAATGTTTTATATGAAGTAAGCAGTTCTTGGACTATTTTTCGGTAGATTTTTCTCTAGATTTTTCGTTTCCCAAAAACTTAGCACATACCTCTCGAAAAGCAATCCAAGCCTTTTTCTCAGTAGAAAAGAGAAAGGAAGAAGGTCATTCCCCTAAAGATCCAGGTAGAGACCAAATCCCTGCCTCAAGATCAAAAACTGAAAAAACATAGCCATATTTCTTCAACCACTTGTAATATTCCCATCAATTTTTTTTTCCGTTCAAATATACTTCATTGTGCTCAAAATCATCGGGCTTTTGAATTTTTTTCACCATGTTTTGATGCCAAAAAAAATTCGTCAAATGTACAAAAAACTCACATTTTTGGATAAAAAACTAGAATTTCTCAAGAGACTGTGCGTGATAGACGGAATCTGACTTCAAATTCGTGTTCAGCACATTTGAAAAGAGTAAGAAAGCATGTTTTGGTTTGAAGGAGGATTTTCGTGTAGAACAGTGTAGTTTGGGAAATCAGACGGTTTCACTAACTGATAATAAAAAAAAAAAATAAATAAAATGTGTTACATAGGAGCTTGTCTAACTGAACAAATTTTCTCCCCTGTGGCTTTTTGAAGCTCTATAGCCGAAGAGTTTACTCTCTGATTACAAAATATTTCTTATTACTGTTTTTATTTTTAGGAGAAATATGCTTTAGCGGTGACTAAACTGGAAAAAAACGATACCAAAAAGTGTCCGCGCATGCATAGTGGCCATGTACGAAAAAGAAGGCTGTATGTGTCACAAAGAAGTGCTTGCTATCGTTCGCGCAAGCGCAGTGGCCATATACGAAAAAGAAGCTATGTTAAACTGTACATTACACAGGTTTGTCGGGTGAACCTAAAGCATATTTCTATTCCTGAATTTGAGAATAAGGCTATATACGAAATAACTTTTATTTTATTTTATTACATATAAGCAGGCTATTTATTATTTATTGGATTTTCCCCCTTTTTCCAAGTTATTATAATTTATTTATTATTAAGAGCTGGCGTTTCCCTTCAGCATTTACAAATCGCCATCGTTGATGTGCACCAATACTAACAAATAATAATAATAATTAATCCTGAGCTCGATTGCCACTAGGGGCAATGACTTTTCTTTAGACAGAAGAAAAGGCATCAGCCATATTCTGGATAGAAAACGGCGGAAAACCCATAGATCACCCGTCCTAAAATTCTTTATTGCCTCATGATTAAAATATATAAATTTTACACACACACACACACACACACACACACACACACACACACACACACACATATATATATATATATATATATATATATATATATATATATATATGTATATATAAAACGTCCCTAGGCTCAACCATTTAGCACTTTCCTCCGAAGGAAAGTAGCTATTGAGGTTGGACTCATGACGGAATTTTTCAAAAATTTCTTCAAATCTTTATCGATCCTACCTAGTAGACACCGAAAATGACCCCCGTTAAAATTTATATCTATCTATCTATCTATCTATATATATATATATATATATATATATATATATATATATATATATATATATATGTGTGTGTGTGTGTGTATGTCTGTTAACACGATAGCGGCCAGAGTTTTTGTTTTTTCGTCACTTGGTATATAGCATTCAATTAGCAAACGATTGAACGAGTTCGTTAACCACCAAAATCGGTCCACCGGAAGGGGGGGGGGGTTTACTCCGGACCCACAATACCAATTCGCCACTACCAGCCGTGATTTTTGGTATATTTCAACGAAACTCGGTATTCGTAGTGGTAATCCACAGGTAAATATGTGTTGTAAAAATAAACTAAATCCGTTCATTTGAAGGGGGGGGGTTTACTCCGGACCCAAATTCCTAATATACTCATACCGGTCGTAATTTCTGCTGTATTGTAACGAAACGCGGTATACGTCGTGGGTAACTCATGAGAAAGAAGTGTTGTAAAAATTAGCTGAATCGGTCAATCGGAAAGCGGGGTTTAATTTGTAATATATTTCAATAGAAAAGCCCGCCAGACGTAGGTTCACAAAGCCGCCGCAAGGAGCGCTTTCTACCACTAGAGTGACTGTATCCTGTTCCTGCGTTAGATCAAAATACGATAATATGAGGTTTTTTGTATTTATCACGTAGTGTAGTAGGTACCATGTGTAAACATAACTCTGGAAGCAAATTAATGATTGATCAGGTACTCATTACAAATTTAAAAGAGAACTATTCATGTTTTTATTTTATTTATGTAGGATATTTTAAGCAAATTGTTCTGGAAAGCAGTCTACACTACCCAAATTCTGAGGAAAGTGCTTAGTTATGCAGCTCCTGCGTGACGGACACACACACACACACACACACACACATATATATCTATGTACATATATATATATATATATATATATATATATATATATATATATATATATATATATAAAACGTCCCTAGGCTCAACCTTTTTATTAATTATTATTGGTTACCTGCAAAAGGGGGAAATCAGGAATACACACACAAACACACACACACACACACACACACACATATATATATATATATATAATATCAGTCGGCACAATGCATTCCCATTATAAACGATTGGGTGTGTTCGTTTATGAGCAGAATCTTCACTCGAAATAATAAATAAAATATCTTACCTGTCTTAATTCTTGTTGAAATGATGATGAAATTAATGATTGATCAGTTACTCATTACAAATTTAAAAGAGAACTATTCATGTTTTTATTTTATTTATGTAGGATATTTTAAGCAAATTGTTCTGGAAAGCAGTCTACACTACCCAAATTCTGAGGAAAGTGCTTAGTTATGCAGCTCCTGCGTGACGGACACACACACACACACACACATATATATCTATGTACATATATATATATATATATATATATATATATATATATATATATATATATATAAAACGTCCCTAGGCTCAACCTTTTTATTAATTATTATTGGTTACCTGCAAAAGGGGGAAATCAGGAATACACACACAAACACACACACACACACACACACACACACACACATATATATATATATATAATATCAGTCGGCACAATGCATTCCCATTATAAACGATTGGGTGTGTTCGTTTATGAGCAGAATCTTCACTCGAAATAATAAATAAAATATCTTACCTGTCTTAATTCTTGTTGAAATGAAAAAAAATACTTCCTTTGCAGAAAATCTCTCTCTGTATATATATATATATATATATATATATATATATATATATATATATATATAAAGCATAATGTCTTCAGTATCATCATCATATTCTAAGATTGCAAATTTCGAACCAGAGTTAACCAATCCTTGTGTGTGATCAATAGTTGTGGATGGTTTGTCGAGTGGTTGTTCGTCAAATCTTCCTGGGTGTTTAACTGCATCTATTTGTCTGACATGCAGCTCCCGTTCAATAGTTCTTTGGAGTGTTTCAGTATTCTCTGAAATTGTTCTTGCAGAGAAAGATAAATCTACTACCGTTGTTCCCAAAGTTGAAATTTCTTTTGAAATACTGCTATGCTGTACAGAAGTTTGTTTTAAAATTTCTTTTAAACTATTGATTTCTTGTAATAGTTGGGGTATCGACTCGCTTAGCAGTCCCAACTGACTTACTGTCTCTTGGTTACTTAAAGGAGTCTCTTGTTTTTCTGTTACTGAATAAACTTTTGTCTCATTCCCTGATTGATACTCATTGATGTCATCTTGTTCATAATCATACTCAGAATCTTCATAGCTGAGTGTGGAAGACCCTGGTAATATGGGAGCTTGTTCTGCAGCTTTTTTAGTGAAGAACTCAGCATTCCAAGTGGCTTCTGAGTTGAAAAAAAACTTGGTTTGAACTCCTATAGCTATTGCCATATTGCGAAACATAGGATCTTCTAGTTTTCTGTTGAATGCATTCATGAAGCAGCGTAGTGTTGTAAAATTCTCCAAATTTACCTTTAAGTTTGCTTCATCTTCTTCTTCAACAACTTCTAGCTTTGTTTCCTTCATCACTGATTTATAATACTGTTCAGAGAAAATTTCAACTCCAACTGCTTCTGATATTGTTAGAGTCCCCTTTGACTTACCCATAAGGATGACTTTTAATTTCAGTTTGTTTAGATTACACTTAAAATAAAGATGATCTATTAATTTAACAGCAGCAAGTTCATCCACATAAAACCAATATGGAAAGAGTCTTTCTAAAAAACATTCAACAACCTCGATAACAAACGATGCATCAACAACTATAAATTTGGTTAACTTGTCCAGTATCTTTTTAAATAAGTTACCGGGTAGTCTTCTAGTTTTTCAAGAAAAAATTCTACTTTTCCGCCTTGGAGAATCATATATGTGTATATATATATATATATATATATATATATATATATATATATAGAGAGAGAGAGAGAGAGAGAGAGAGAGAGAGTGAGAGAGAGGAGAACGAAACTCTATAAAAACAGATTTTGATTTCATAACTTCCATTTCATACGTATTGATTGTTTTTTTTTTTTTTTGTTTTTTTTTTCCTAGGCGGTTTGAACATTTTAATCGGGACGTACTTTTATAACTTCTAATTCGATTATTAAATTTTAAATTAGCCAACATCATTTATTGAGCGTTGAAATAAAATTACAGTCGTTTTGACTTCTTGAGTGAGACTGGTAAAGCAATGGAGCAATTTTTTATTTTTCGACTGTCTATTTTATTGGTTTCGTGATGAAACTACATATGGATTTAGGGCCGATTTTATATCCATCTTATGAAGGTATTATTAATTATTCACTATTGTTTATAATTGTTAGCCTGCTGAGGAATTATTTGGAGGGCGTTTATTGGTTGCTATTGATTTGATAATTACTGGGAAGAGCGAAATCATCTTTAAAAAACACGTATGATAATTTACGTGCAATAATAATTATTTCTGTGATGGGGTATGGTTTACCGATATCGCCAATTGAAAATCAGATTCTAGATAGAATATTGACCAAGTAGTAGATAATTTTTCTTTTCCACATTTATTTATTAGTGAGCCGTAAGCCGTCAGCGCGTTGCCTCTAACAAGGGGAGTATACAGCGATGGGGTCACCGATTTGGACCAATTTTGTTCTGGTGATTCTACATTGAAAAATAGTCGACATGTGTCCCAGCGTTCCGTCCAATGCGCCTTAGGAGCCGATAAATAAAATAAAATAGGTTGAAAAGTCTTTATTTTTTATATCGAGTTTAGAAAATGATATCGACATGATTCTTTCACCAATTCATTCGTTTTATAGAGAATATTAACAGAAAAATATAATCGTTAAACAATAATTTATATTTCGTCAAATATATTCAAAAATATGCTTACGTTTTCAGGTAAACTAGTATTATACATTTTTTTCTGCACCCCAAGAAACCCTAATATACTGAAAAATAGTGATTTTTCCAAGTCTGGAAGAGGCTAATAATTTGTAAGCGAAAAAGTAATGTGACGTTCTGAAATTCAATATCTCCTCTTGAGATAATCCGATTTTAATGTCATTGAAATCTTTTTTCTAACCATATAAATGACTATTGTATTATCTCAAAAGGTACTTGCGAAAAATGGTTCTCAAAATAAAAACAAAATGTAAACTTGTTTGCATATAACGTCAATTCCATAACACGTAAAAACACCCCCATTGGATGGGAATGTGTTACCTTATGGCCTTTATCGACCCTCCAAGTTTAGTTTGAATCGGGTAAATATTCTTTGAAGTATGGCCGGATTATTGAATCTTTAACAAAATGTTAAGGGTCTCCCCTTAGCGAAATTTAAAATACATTTTATTTTTATTTTTGAAATATTCCCAAAATTTGAATTTAGGGGTTTTTCAATGTGCTTAAAACGAATCTAACATCCGTTTTTAAATAAAAAATTGTTTTACATACTGGAATCTATAGAAGTCATTATTCTGCCAAAATACTCCATATACCTACATTTAAAAAGTTATCGATTATGAAAAAAATTTTGATTTAAAAACGGATGTCAGATTCGTTATAAGCGCATTAAAAAACCCCTAAATTCAAATTTAAGATCGGATCGGATCGGATACAATTTAGGTGCCCCATAAGGTAGCGTGTTGGATCCCCACGCTACAACAATAATTGAATAAAGAAAAGGCCGTCACGCAGGAGCTGCATAACTAAGCACTTTCCTCAGAATTTGGGTAGAGTAGACTGCTTTCCAGAACAATTTGCTTAAAATGTCCTACATAAATAAAATAAAAACATGAATAGTTCTCTTTTAAATTTGTAATGAGTAACTGATCAATTATTAATTTGCTTCCAGAGTAATGTTTACACATGGTACCTACTACACTACGTAATAAATACAAAAAACTTCATATTATCGTATTTTGATCTAACGCAGGAACAGGATACAGCCCCTCTAGATACAAAGCGCTCCTTGCGGCGGCTTTGTGAACCTACGTCTGGCGGGCTTTTCTATTGAAATATATTACAAAGTAAACCCCCGCTTTCCGATTGACCGATTCAGCTCATTTTTACAACACTTCTTTCTCATGAGTTACCCACGACGTATACCGCGTTTCGTTTCAATACAGCAGAAATTACGACCGGTATGAGTATATTAGGAATTTGGGTCCGGAGTAAACCCCCCCCCTTCTAATGAACCGATTTAGTTTATTTTTACAACACGTATTTACCTGTAGATTACCACTACGAATACCGAGTTTCGTCGAAATACACCAAAAATCACGGCTGGTAGTGGCGAATTGGTATTGTGGGTCCGGAGTAACCCCCCCCCCCTCCTAATGAACCGATTTAGTTTATTTTTACAACACATATTTACCTGTGGATTACCACTACGAATACCGAGTTTCGTCGAAATATACCAAAAATCACGGCTGGTAGTGGCGAATTGGTATTGTGGGTCCGTAGTAAACCCCCCTCCTAATGAACCGATTTAGTTCATTTTTATATCTCACTTTTCTCTCTATATTACCACTACGAATACCAAGTTTCATTGAAATATAACAAATATTACGGCTGACATGGTCAAATTAGTGTTTTGGGTTCGGGGTAAACCCCCCCTTTCGGTGGACCGACTTTGCTGGTTAACGAACTCGTTCAATCGTTTGCTAATTGAATGCTATATACCAAGTTTCGTGACGAAAAAACAAAAACTCTGGCCGCTATCGTGTTAACAGACATATATATATATATATATATATATATATATATATATATATATATATATATATATATATATATTTTAACGGGGGTCATTTTCGGTGTCTACTAGGTAGGATCGATAAAGATTTGAAGAAATTTTTCAAAAATTCTGACATGAGTGCAACCTCAATAGCTAATTTCCTTCGGAGGAAAGTACTAAAAGTCATAGACCTATTCTTGCTAGAAAATACATGAAAAGGTAACTTGTCCTTAATCATCTGTATAAAAGGACGTAAAAGAGAAAGTTAAAATTTCGATAAATAAATTATTATCGCCCAATGGTGTAGTGTAGTGATAGGCGATTCTCAAATATAAATCAATCTTTTGAGTCCATTCGAATCGAAATGTAAATATCGATCCTCAAAAAAAGATTAATTCAAAGTATCTATCTTCTACGCTCAGTAGATATGGATAGATTTCACGACGAGTTACAATTATCTCCCAAATTCGTATTTCATTTCGATTTGAATCGATTTTCATTCGAGAATTGCCCATCACAACTACTAATCAATCTAAATAAGTCGATTTGTTTACTTGATATGATGAAAAAGAGAAATTTATAATTTAAGACTCTTTTTTAATAAAAAATAATATATAATGAATCTTTTACAGTTCCCATATATTTCAATATGATTTAACATCATTTTGATATATATGGGTATTATTACATGTATATGGTTATCAAATGAGAACTATAATAATAATAATAATAGAAAAAAATGGTTATACAAATTAAGAAGACAGCGTGAAACCTTATATTTAATATATTACCATCCAGTTGGAGAAACGGAAGGTATTGAGTCGTTGTATAATGTTATTGTTTTATTAAAAGTCTCTTACTGGACAATGACACTTTTCTTTAAATTTATTCTTCAGGTAAATAATTGAGAATTCTTCAGGAGGGATATTGACTAACAAGAGGTCAGATTAAGTACTTGAAATAATTAGATATACGCTTTATTTTACGTTATTCTAGATAGCTCAGTTCATTAAGATATCCATTCCTTGGAAAGATCTGACCATAGAGGTCGATTCTTTGTAAAGATCTGCCCTTAGAGGTCGATTTTCTGAAAAGATCTGACCTTAGAGGTCGATTTTCTGAAAAGATCTGACCTTAGAGATGGATTCTCTGAAAAGATCTGACCTTAGAGATCGATTGTTTGAAAAGATCTGACCTTAGAGATCGATTCTCTGAAAGATCTGCCCTTAGAGATCGATTGTTTGAAAAGATCTGACCTTAGAGATCGATTGTTTGAAAAGATCTGACCTTAGAGATCGATTCTCTGAAAGATCTGCCCTTAGAGATCGATTCTTTGTAAAGATCTGCCCTTAGATGTCGATTTTCTGAAAAGATCTGATCTTAGAGATGGATTCTCTGAAAAGATCTGACCTTAGAGATCGATTGTTTGAATAGATCTGACCTTAGAGATAGATTCTTTGGAAAGAGATTGAGTATTGGAGATCGATTCATAAAATCGATATATCGTGTTAAAAAGATCGATTCAGATCGCTCATCTCTACTGTAAAGTTAGTTTCGTTGAAATTGGATAAATATTACGGCCCTACAGGTGTTTATTTACATTCATTTAGCTTCAACTGTGGTTTAGTTAAACCTGCACATGTAATGTTCCGATTTTCATTATTGCTACGAAATATGTTTCTTATTAGTTAAATAAAACGTTATGTAAGGAGTTTTGTGGCAAGGATAGAAAGTGGAATTTCAACAAAAATCACATCCCTGAAACGTTTTTCACTAACCCCATATTCATTGAAACTCAGATGTAGTAGTTTCGATTATTTTGCGAGCAGTGGAAGTAAAAGAAACAAGAAATTCTGCTGAAATTCAGGAACATAAATACGCTTCAGGTCCACCCGACAAACCAATGTAATGTATGTACTCTATAATAGACAGTCTTCTTCTTCGTACTTGGCCTCTGCGCATGCGTGAACGCCACTACGCATGGGCGAATGCCAGCGGACACTTTTTTGTGACACATACAGTTCTATTTTTCGTACATGGCCACTGCGCATGCGCGAAAGCCTCTGCGTATGCGCCAACGCCAGCGGACTATTTTGTAACGGGTTTCTCCAGTTAAGTCATCGCTGAAGCGTATTTATGCTAAAATTGGCTATGGACATTTTAGGACTTATAATATGTTTTCAGAATACGGAGGAGAATGAAAAGTGGTAATTTAAACGCCTAAATTATATTATATATATCCTATGAAATGTCCATAGGGGCTTTAAGTTTCGCAATTGTTCGTTCTATTATTATTTTTTTTTTTTTTCAAAATCGGCACATCCACGGACATCCAGTCAGATATTGGACATGCCCGAAGTTGCTTAACTTAGGTGACCAACGGGTACCGTCGTATTGAGCATTTCAATGGCCACTGACGTTTCATTTTATTGAGGGGCAAAACGAGAAAATGTTTTTATTCCAAGCTCTCCAAAATATTCTAATAGTCCGCCCGCAAAAAAAAAGAACAAGGTAGTGCGCACGCGCTGCCTTTAGACAAGGCCTAGCTCCCTTCCGGCCACGCCCCTTCATGTTCTTTTGTTTGCGGTCAGGCTACAGGTACATCAAGATTTTTATCAAAACTAGCGGGACAGCGTTTGCATTTTTATTTGTTTAATTTTTATTACCATTATTTGTAATTAAATAGAATCTTAGCTCAGCGAGCCAAATCGTCGAATTTGATCTTTTCTGTATAACCTCTGTAGTATGCAACACGAGACAGTCCATAGCTACCTGTCCACTCATACCGAAATCTATGATTTTCCTAGTTCTACTTTTAGAAGTTCCCCGAATGTATGTATATTGAACTGGAAGTTATGTAAACAGGAAAGGTTGAATCCGGTGCTGGAAAACATGGAGCTATTCTTGTATAGCCCACCTACTTTCAACATCTGCGTTACATTTGCGGGTAAAAAGAGAACAACGACCTTCGGGTGTATTTCCGTTTAGCAGACTTCATTATTAGATAGGTAATTATAGGAAGCCAGACTAAGCTAGGTATCGAGATTATTGTATGTATTTTATTCCTGTTATTCCCAATAGTCATTAATGTGTTATTCCCAAAAGTTAGGCGATGTCAATTAAGCTATGTTTCGCGAGAGAACTTTTCCGTGAAGTATGTTGGCATGTAGATTCTAGGTGCTCACTGCTGCCAACATACTTCACTACAATTTACCTAGTGTCTTTCAGACACACTAAACTCACCAGGCGTTAACAATCCCTAAGGGGGCTTTGTCGCGTGTTAGCAATTCTAGCGGCGTCTATGCTAGACCTAATACAGCTAAACCTCTAATATAGTAGCATTACTATAAGGTAGATTATTTTTTAAATATACCCAAACGACGGTGTTTATAATCCAAAATAAACCAAAAGATATATCCAAAAAATGCTGTCCTAAGTCACTATTCTACGCAGACGAAGTCGCGGGCACAGCTAGTTATATATATATATATACACACTGAAAAAATTACCCAAAAGAGGTCGCCCATTTTTTTCCCCATGAGAGAGACGCACTCAATTTAAACTTCATTTATTATTCAACTTTTTAAAGTGAAATTTTGTAAATCGTAGTGTAACAGTTAAAAATTAACTGTTACACTAGAGAAGAAAACTATTAACAAAGTGGGCTGCCCAACTATATCGGGTTGCTGGCAACACACCAGTTATTGGTATTGCTTTCTAAATGCGGAGGATGAGAAGCAATAGTATTTATATTCTATAATCATTTTTAAAAAAGGTAGAATGTAAACATCTTTTCACGTAATTTAATACACAAGGCAAACTCACTTGACTTAGTTCTTCTAAATATTATTAGCTTTCATTAAAAAAGAAAGAAAGTTTTTGAAACACAATATGTTTTTTGGGCCAGCGTTCGTCGGCCGTCCGATATCGCCCTAGAAACAAACAACGTTGGGCGCCCGAGATTCGGGAGTCATCGGAGATTCGGGAGTCATCGGATTGAATCGGGTCGTTACCCATGTAAGCACCTCCATTGAGATGCTTGTGTTCGTTTTCCTTCCAACAGTCTGATCAGATCTATGACCTTAAGGAGAAAACAAAATTATTTTCATGAAAATGAACGATTATGAGTAACGATTTAGTGGTAGCGAATTCGTTGATGATAGATTGATCGTAGCCTGAATCCTAGATAAAAAACGTCGTACGTCCAAAACGTATTGGACTTGAACTTCCAATATGCCAGCACATTACCTTGGAATATCGGACGCTTATCTTTGATACAGCGTGCTTCCCTGAAGTTTTCAGAGCTTAACAAGAACCATCGATTCACCGCTAATGACCTTCGCTCCTGAAGGTCAGCGGAGCGCGGAAAATCCACCTGTAACAGATGGGCAGGATATTGGGGCATTGCTAAGTCGGTCAGGAGCGAAGATCGCAGTTCTCAGGCAATCTTCGTTCCAGAGATTAGTACTCGAGCAATGGTGCGTTTCGTCCGATTTAGTTTTCATTTCAAGTATTTGAATGAGCTAACTGTAAAACTATTCGCGCGAGAAAATCTGTTAGTTTTATCGGTTTTACTACGATTTGTGCAGTTGAAATCCTGTTAAGTGCAAGGTATTAGAAATAAGGGAGAATTTATTATCTATTGAAATGAAAATGGCATGTGGCTAGGGGTTTACAAATTTTATGTAGGCACCATACATATGAGGCGTCTAAAATCAAAACTAGACACATCACTATTTTTACAGTTTAAGTATTAACCGAGTTAACGGTTGATTTTACAAGTCCAAAATGTTGTCCTCTACTTACTGGTAAAGAAAACGATTTTCAGAAGTCAATCATGTTGGATGTTGATCTTGGATCATGTTGTTTTCTTATGCTGAAGTGGAAAGTTGGCTTCAAAATGAGACGTACTTCACTGAATTTTAAAACTAAGCAAGGCACATCAGAAATAAAAATTCCTTCAAAATAGATAATATAAGAAGTAAACTTCTCAGATTCCTCAAAAACTTTCTTCTGTGATACTTAAAACTTTTAAGAAAATTATACACATGTATAAAATTAAACATGTTCTCTTTTTCGTTTTTTCTGAACAAATTGGTTTCAACGATACGTCTTGTTTTGATTCAAGTCGCCTCGTATATTCTACTGTATTTCGACACGCTGAATCCGAATCCTGAGTCGGTTTGTCCCCATCACGACAGGTTAAGGGCATTTGGAGGTCAAATTTCGTATGATTCCTTTCAGAAGATAGATACGTGTTGATAAGATAAGCGTTGATGCGCCGTCAAAGACACATAAACACAGACAATACTACTAAAAGCAATTAAATAAACAATAAGCAATGAAAAAAAAAAAAATCCGTTGAAAGAGACGAAATCAAAACTTTCGAAGTTTTAGGGACTTATTTCTCCGCCTGAGATCTTCCAATCGAAAATTGCTATTGAAACGTTTTTATAGGGAAGTTAGTAAGCTTTTGAATGGTTACTTTTCACATACCACGATTTCCAACCCGTTTTTGAGATATTTAAGAATATATACGCAAATTCTAGAACTGCTCAAGGCTGAAAATGAAGTAATTTGATTTTTTTTTTAAATATTTTATTAACTTTAAACATCGTAGTTTTCTTCCTTCTGGGAGGTAGAAAACGCGCTAAAAAGTAAAAAAAAAAAATGCCTGATACTAATACCATCAATTATCAGATACTTTTGCGATGACCGAATGCTACTGATGCTGAAATATTACGGCAATAAGAAGTAAATAAGCCATTAATAGATATGGAATAATAACAAGTTGATTGCCCTAAAGCCCAATTTAACCAGCCATCCGTCATAAATTATGATTCAACGACAGCTACTGTACAGTCCAGGCAACGAATGCTTGAAAACAGCTATAGGTGGAAATTTTTGGAAAACAATTTTTGACTTTGTAACTTTGTTTGGGCTGGATAGGAGGTGAACATATCAAAAGTCCTGGTCCCTGCTGATTAAATTTCCTACAAGTTCTATTCTATAAAGTTTTTCGAGATATCTTTAGTTTTCGAAATATCCGCTCTTGAAAGTCTGTCATTTTGGGTAAAAACACTTTTGCCGCATATTTTTTCCCCGTTTTGACCGGATAACTCTTCAACAATGTACCAAAATAATAAATAACAGTTATAGGGTTGTAGAGTATTGCATTCCCTTCAATAATACATACTTTGCTATTTTATGTATTTTCCTTCAAACGTAAAAACAGTTTTAGTATTCATCGTGATATCTGGCGACAACTGTCGACCAATGTAAAAAATATGCGGCAAAAGTGTTTTTCCCCAAAATGTCAGACTTTCAAGATCGGATATTTCGAAACCTAAAGATATCTCCAAAAACTTTATTGAATAGAACTTGTAGAAAATTTAATCAGCTTTCATTTGTCATAGAATAGTCGCAGGGTTTCCGAGATATAAGTGAAAGCCAGAATAATAATTCCCTTCAATAATATATATATTACTTTGCTATTTTATGTATTTTCCTGCAAACGTAAAAATAATTTCAGTGTTCATCGTGAAATCTGAAATGTAGCGACTAACAGCCCAGGAAACTAAGAGTTATAGGTGGAAATGTTTGGAACACAATTTTTAACTTCATAACTTTGTTTCGGCTAGTTAGGTGGTCAACATATCAAAAGTCCTCACCCGTTGCCTTTGAGCCGGGGAAGAGGGGGGTTTTAGAAGGTCCCATTTTTCGGGTTTTCACTTGGAAAGCTCTACAACCCCATAACCGACATTTATTTTTAGGGTGCATCGTTGTAGTGATATCCGGTAGAGAATATATAAAAAAAAGTGTATTTTTTCCCAAAATGACAGACTTTCAAGAGCGGATATTTTGAAAACTAAAGATATCTCGGAAAACGTTATTGAATACAACTTGTAGGAAATTTAATATGCATTCATTTGTTATAGAATGGTCATGTCGCTAGGACGCAGGGTTTCCGAGATATAAGTGAAAACCTGAAAAATGGGACCTTCTAACCCCCCCCCCCCCCCCCCTTGGCTTAAAGGCTAGGGGCGAGGACTTTTGATCTGTTCACCTCCTATCCAGCCCAAACAAAGTTACGAAGTCAAAAATTGTGTTCCAAAAATTTCCATCTATAACTGTTCGTTGACTGGACTGGTAGGAAATTGGAACTTTCGCCTAAGTGTTCTCCCTCTGCAATATCGGACGGATGGATTGCTAAGTAGGTTAGGAGGTGGGACCATCTTCCGGCGGAAGGCCTCCATGATATCTCGGATTAAATCCATGATAAGAGATCAATGATGCCTTGTCTAACGTCACCTACATCTGTGATGTATGCCTTCATCATTCACACTCTTCAATGGTGTTGCTTTGTTGGACGTGTTCCGTCTAAGAGATTTTTTGAGTGTTCGCATATTTTTTTTTTTTTTTATAACTTCCCTTACGATCAATTTAGTATCGACCTTGTAACTTCACAGTACTTGTCCAAGGTGTTTTATTTAACCAAAATATCTCTCTAGTCACTACGTCGATGGCGTCACTTCCATTAATTATACTTCTGAGTCAAAGGTTACTTAAATTTGAAACCCCCTAGAGCCCTTCCATGTCAATTCAACCAATCAAAGTACTGTTTATAACCTGACCCTCTTAAATATATATATATATATTTTTTTAATGTTGAATCCTAATAGCTCTAACAACTCCTTGAATGGTACAATTTAAAAAAAAAAAAAAAAAAAAAAAAAAAATCTGTTTCCGTTTTTTGACTATTAATTTTTATTTCACTAATTGTAATTAAGATTATGATTATGCCCATCACACTTCCACTATTCTTGATTAGATACAAAAACAATTGAGTTATAATTTGCGGCTAATTACAAATCGACATTCTCTTCGCTTACTCCACTAGCATTTTCAACTCCTTAATGATATCATCTTATTGATTTAAATTAATTCTGCTTTCATCGGAGGCCCGGTGGCCGTGAGCGTTAAGGCGTGAGCACTTAACACTCCGTGCCAAAGGGTCTTGGGTTCAATTCTCACGGGTGGTGGCTTTTATTTGGGAATAAGAAAATGCATCAGCTCTATACTGGCTGGAAAAGGGTGGTAACCTATAGATAACCCGTCCTAAAATTTGCAGTTAATAATAAATGGAAGTTAAAATTTAATAATAATAAACTACTTATGTAGGTTATTTTAAGCACGTTATTCAGGAATGGGACAAAAACTAGCCTCCCTGCTAAGAAACACGCTTAGTTGTGCATGGCGGACTGTTTAAACTACTACAACTTTCTTCGGGTTTGAAACTCAAGATGGCCATGTTCTAACACCCAAACTATAAGTTGAACACCCAGACATTCCACCAGGAAAGAGGGTTTAGCGGCTTGGATCAGAAAATAGACTGCTGACTCGAATTAAAACCTGCTGATCTTGCTTTGTCCTCTAGTCGTTTTACTACAGCCATAGTTACAATGAAGACTTGCTGTTACAAGCACATTTCCTCAAATTACCAGGAGATAATTGTCCAATTCCAATATTTAATTTGTTTTTATGCTGAATGTTCCAGTGTTTGAATGATACTGATTTTATATATATATATATATATATATATATATATATATATATATATATATATATATATATATATATGTTGTACCTCCTTAATAAATATTCGGCATTTATTTATTGTAATTTTAACGTCCATTTATTGTAAACTAAGAAGTTTAGGATGGGTTATCTATAGGTTACCATTATTTTAAAGCAAGGATAGAGCTGATGCTGTTTCTTCTTTCTGAAGAAAGCCACCACCCATTGTGGGAATCGAACTCGCGACCTTAGGCACGGGGTTCATGTGACTTAGCACTCACAGCCACCAGGCCTCCAAACTTATATATACATCCTAGCTATGAATACATATCGTATCGTCTCAATTGGTATTAGGTACGTCCAAACTATCTCAGGATACATATTGAATCATATCAATATATTTTATAGCCCTGCCGCAAACAAAAGAACAAGGTAGTGCGCACGCGCTGCATTAAGCCCATCAGTGGAAAGGCCTAGCACCCTTCGGCCACACCCCTTCTGGTTCTTTTGTTTGTGGGCGGACTATACAGTACAGGCAACGAATGCTTAAAAACAGCTATAGATGGAAATTTTTGGAACAAAATTTTTGACTTTGTAACTTTGGCAGGATAGGAGGTCAACATATCAAAAGTCCTCACGCGTAGCCTTTGTGCCGAGGGGATGGGGGTTTAGGTCCCATTATTCTGGCTTTCACTTATATCTCGGAAACCCTGCGTCCTAGCGACATGACCATTCTATAACAAATGAAAGCTTATTAAATTTCCTACAAGTTCTATTCAATCAAGTTTTTCGAGATATCTTTAGTTTTCAAAATATCTGCTCTTGAAAGTCTGTCATTTTGGGAAAAAACACACGTTTTTCTATTCTCTACCGGATATCTCTTCAACGATGCACCCAAAAAATAAATGTCGGTTATGGGGTTGTAGAGCATTCCAAGTGAAAACCCGAAAAATGGGACCTTCTAAAATCCCCCTCTTCCCCGGCCCAAAGGCAACGGGTGAGGACTTTTGATATGTTGACCACCTAACTAGCCGAAACAAAGTTATGAAGTTAAAAATTGTGTTCCAAACATTTCCACCTATAACTCCTAGTTTCCTGGGCTGTTATTCGCTACATTTCAGATTTCACGATGAACACTGAAATTATTTTTACGTTTGCAGGAAAATACATAAAATAGCAAAGTAATATATATATTATTGAAGGGAATTATTATTCTGGCTTTCACTTATATCTCGGAAACCCTGCGACTATTCTATGACAAATGAAAGCTGATTAAATTTTCTACAAGTTCTATTCAATAAAGTTTTTGGAGATATCTTTAGGTTTCGAAATATCCGATCTTGAAAGTCTGACATTTTGGGGAAAAACACTTTTGCCGCATATTTTTCCCCCGCTTTAACCGGATCTTCAACGATGCACCCAAAACATAAATAACGGTTATAGGGTTGTAGAGTATTGTATTCCCTTCAATAATATATATTACTTTTCTATTTTATGTATTTTCCTTCAAACGTGAAAACAGTTTTAGTATTCATCGTGATATCTGGCGACAACTGTCGACCAATGTACCTTTCAATTTCTCACCATTTCAATGTCGTCCAAAATATGCTCCATTGTGTAAATATGGTGAGTACTGGACGTTTAAATTGGATTTCTTTGCATCTCATAAAATAGCGTATTTTCTTTGTTAATTCTCTCTTAGAGAGCTGCCCGAAAAAGTTGACATTTTAAGCTTGCCAAATCACTGCCTGTAACCATCGAACTAACACCAGAAATAGACATTGCATTTCGACTTTTATACCTTATGTGCCCCATTGTGCGGCTTGCATTGCAGTGCTTGTACTCACGGGATTAGAGATTAAGACGATTGTAGTCTGGGTCTTGTCGTTTACAATGCTTTACTCTTAAGGAAATTTCTGTAAAATGTCTGTTTGGAAGTCTCAGCTGACTGAAAGGCATAGAACGAAGGAGAAGGCCTTGGTGTATGGTACGGGAACTATGCCACTCCCATGGATGTGGGAAACACCTTCGTATAGGTAACTAACTTTCTGTTTCCATTGCGAAAACCCTGGTGAAACTTCGTGGGACCTGTCTTCATTAGCCTACCTATGGTGCCCTTTACCATCCCACACTCAGCATCTAAGTGTTGTACATCATTGGAGGTCTTTGGGAAACTTAGGGATACAGACGGGTTATGCATTACAGTGCAGCTTACAATGTGCCTTTTTATATACACTCGAGAGCAAAAGAAGTCCGACTCCAGGAACTTTGTCACCTTTGCGCGGTTCCGCTAAAAAATAAATAAATTAAAAAGTGAAGTAAACGGAGAAAAAAGAAACCTTTGCAAGGATAAAATTAACACTTTGGAGGTTTTAGGCAGTTATATCTCCGACCAACATCGTCCCATCGATAATTGCTGCAGAATCTCTTTTTTAGAAGCAGTGAGCTTTCGAATGGCCACCATCCAGTTACCAGAATTTCCCAACTATTTTCGAAAAATTAAGGAAAAAATACGGATATCCTAAAACTTTTAATGTCTGTTAATAAGTTAAAATTTGAAAATATGTCAACTGAATCCTAATATTCACAGCAGCCAACCGATATTAGTTTCGAAAACAGTTGGAAATGTCGCCTTAAAAATTGTTTCATTCGTTTTCTTTCGTTGAGCAAGCTATATAAAGTACACCTGGTTTACTCTGGGCCAAATGTACTAATTTGTCCATACTGGCCGTAATTTTTGATGTATTCCGACGAAACAGGAAACTACGTTGTAAAAATAAACTAAATCGGTTAATTGGGGGGGGGGGGGGTCTATACCGGACCCACATTACTAATTTGTTTCTATGCTTAAACTTTTTTTTCCGTGTAATGTAACGACACTCGGTAAACGTCATGGATATTTAAAAAGAAAGATGTGTTTTAAAAATAAATTATAACGGTTCATAAGAAGTTGGGGTTTAATCGGTATTACGGAAAAATGTAACTAAACTGGCTCGGGCATTAGTTCTTGCTTCTACTACTAGAAGCGCTGAACATAGACCCTGTATCCGGCTTCTGTTCAACATTGATTCAGCTGTTCACTGCAAATATAAAAGCACGTGTATTATTACTTATAGGTAGGATTCATGTATGAATGCATTACAATGAATATGTCATTAAGGGACATCGACGGATTACCAAGTCTACAGAAGGAGCTGTTCCCTAAACTGAGACCCGGGTACCGTTTATATTCTTTAGTTATTTTACGTCAATTTACGACATTGATGAGGAATGTGCTTAGTTATGCAACTCCTAAGTGACGGAAATTTACTGTGTTCTTATCTCTTCAGAGGTCGTGGGTTCGATTCCCACTAGGAGTGGTGGCTTTTCTTCAGAAAAAAGAAAATACATCAGTCCTATCCTGGCTAGAAAAGGGTGGTAACCTATAGATAACCCGTCCTAAAATTCGTAGTTAATAATAAATGGACGTTAACATTTAATAAATTATCTCTTCAGTCGGTGCAGATGAGTCTTTCAGTTTCGGAAGTGTAATCTGGATGATAAATTATTTTTGTTGGACCCATTGTAGTATCTCATACTTTTAACTAGTTGAATGAGCTAAATACAGCTTGTTTAATTGATAGTAATGTGAATTTAATTCAGAAACTAATTACTCTGGGATAGGGCGGAGTGATGAGCTGTCATGTGTAATTAAAAAAAAGGTTTCTTTGGATGTTAATTGTAATAATCACTTAACCGTTGTATCATGCACCAGCTGCTGGTAGGAATATAGTATTGTCTGACGTCATCATACTTGTAGCTGCTGTCCATGATGACGTATGTAACATGTTGTTGGTATCCGGATTTTGTGTGTATAGATTCGCTTAAGAAAATTGTCATATTAGCAGAATAGAGAGAGAGAAAAACTTTATTTCAGAAAAGTTTGGTTGCCCAACTAAATTGGGTTGCTCCACACACAACATAGTAATCAACCCTTCAAATCTGGGTATTCGAATGAAAAAAAAAAAAAAAATTATATAAACGAATGAGTAAAACAACAACAAAAATTATATAAATGATATAAAATGATGAAATTAGTGATAAAAATGGGAGGGGGGCAATAAAATACTAATAATAAATATACAAAAGAGTTAAATAGTAATTAAAACGGTAGGAGAAAATATGCGGTCAGCCATATATGTGGTTCTGAATAATGGCGAGTGAGTCAATAAGAATTGATTCTGCTATTCTTCCTAGAATGTCCTCGCTGATTCCTATTTCCTGGAAAAAAGCAGCTGTTTCCTTGGGAATGGTGCCTCGGGAGCCGAACCATAGTCCCTTCACGGAGAATTCTCTTGATCCATAGCTCTCCCGGAACTTTTCCTTATAGTAAGAGATGCACTTCTCGTATATGGCTTGCTTCTCTTTGTTTATGTTTTGGCTTTGATTGTTATCATTGCCTTCATAACGAATCGTTGGGTCTATGATAAGAGCCGTTTTGGATTTCCGTTTGAAGGCAACGATGTCAGCATATCTTGAGGAGCCTTCATCGTCAATGCTATAAACTTCCTCGAAGCAGTCGTGACCATTGTCTTTCATAAGCTCCATGAGAGTGTGCTTCACGTTGTTATGGCGACGTGTAACCAGAAGCATGTTGTGGTCGCAACTTCCCAACACATGTGCTGGCGTTTCTTTCTCTTTGCCACATCTGCGATAAAGGATACCAACATCCCTTGGTTCACTGCTAATGCCAGGAACAGCTCGAAGAGGTGCATAATTAATATTAATTTTTAATGCATTTATCCATTCGGAGCCCGATAAAACTTCTCTGTTGTAGATGAACTTATTTGCTTTTGGACAGTCTTTGAAGTGTCGGACTCCAATGCCCTGCCACTTCGAGTTAGCCCATTCATTGAAAGAGTTGTCTCTCAAGGTCTGCCTCAGCTTCTTTATGTTATGCATGTCGCCGATAACGTACATTGGAATTTCGAGTCTTTGGGCACATTCGAACGACTCCTTAGTGTAATCAAAAAAAGAATGAAATAATTCGTCCGAAACACCGTCGAGCTTTTGAGCAATAGACCAATGCTGCAACGGAGCTTCCCAGTGGCATCGAAGCAAGCCAAGTCCCCTGTATCGACGAGGTGCATGCAGCATTCCATTGCAAGCATTGGCAGGCAGTCCTATTATTGCCTTTACGCTCCTTCGAATTATGACATCCACACCTTC
Organism: Gonocerus acuteangulatus; assembly: GCA_946811695.1. NCBI lineage: Eukaryota > Metazoa > Arthropoda > Insecta > Hemiptera > Coreidae > Gonocerus > Gonocerus acuteangulatus. The sequence continues at coordinate 18,481,792 of OX328129.1, read as the reverse complement.
CAGCAAGGACTGAGGAATTTTAATGAGAGGCACTGTTTGGAATGGATAGGCGAGGCAAGGGAAAATATACTGATTTATGATGTTCAGTTTTTGATCGGGCTTTATTAGATTAGAGGATGTCAGTAGCTCTAAATTGCTTGTCAATGTGCGTACCGAATCTTCTTTAAAAGCAATTTCTGAATCGAATGAACATCCTAAATATTTTATTTGTTCACTGCCACTGATCGAATTTATATTTTCCCCGTTTTCAAGAGCGAGCTCGTCCCTACAGAGAACTCCCTTTTTAACAATTATCGCAGTGCTTTTGCTCGGATTTATGCTCAATCCAATTTCCTTAAAGGTGCGAACTATTACGTCAACTACCCTTTCTGCTGATTTTTTATTACACGCCGTTACTGCTCGATCATCAGCAAATCCTGTCAGAATGACCCTGTCAATATTCTCCTTTACTTCATAACCGTAGCAGTTAGCGAATTGCGGGTCACAAATTTCTCTATATAGGTGATCTATGGCTGTAATAAAGAGGGTTGGCGACAGTGGGCCTCCTTGGGAAACTCCTCGTTTCACATTGATGAAACCTGTTTTAATTATTCCCACTTGAATTTGGATCGAATTATTTGATAGCAAAGAAGTGATTATATTTTTAAGGTCAGGCGATACTCCTCTGCCTTCCAAACTTTTCACTATGTGGGCATGACCTATGTTGTCAAATGCACCAGTGACATCTAAAAATGCAACAGCACAGTCATCCTTTCTTCTTTTGCTTGTTTTCAAAACACCGTCGATGATGCGCGCATTGACGTGAGCACCTGGCAACCCTCTTATGAATCCCCTTTGACACTTGTGGAATGTAATTTGTTGCCTGAGTTCATGGTCCAGTACTTTCTCTATAATACTACGGAATATACTGTAATGGGTCTCCATGAGGATATGTCCTTAGCTAATCCTTTGCCTTTATAGATAAGTACAGTAAGTCCTTGCCGTAAAGATTCGGGAACATAAGACGTTTTTAGTAAAATCTCTGTAATGTACTTTAAGACATGCGATACATCGACCGTCTTCAATGTCCTTACTAAAACGCCGTCAGGACCTGGAGATGTATCTAAAGACATGGACTTAATAGCTCTATGGACTGTCTTTAAATCAATTTTGGTTAAGTTAGGGTTAGATAATATGTTCTCATATGTTGATCTAACCTGCGGGTTGCTTTTACCTAAAACATTTTTAGCACTTTCCTCCGAAGGAAAGTAGCTATTGAGGTTGGACTCATGACGGAATTTTTGAAAAATTTCTTCAAATCTTTATCGATCCTACCTAGTAGACACCGAAAATGACCCCCGTTAAAATTTATATATATCTATATATATATATATATGCATATATATATAGATATATATGTGTCTGTTAACACGATAGCGGCCAGAGTTTTTGTTTTTTCGTCACGAAACTTGGTATATAGCATTCAATTAGCAAACGATTGAACGAGTTCGTTAACCACCAAAGTCGGTCCACCGAAAGGGGGGGTTTACCCCGAACCCAACACACTAATTTGACTATGTCAGCCGTAATATTTGTTATATTTCAACGAAACTTGGTATTCGTAGTGGTAATATAGAGAGAAAAGTGAGATATAAAAATGAACTAAATCGGTTCATTAGAAGGGGGGGTTTACTCCGGACCCACAATACCAATTCGCCACTACCAGCCGTGATTTTTGGTATATTTCAACGGAACTCGGTATTCGTAGTGGTAATCCACAGGTAAATAACTGTTGTAAAAATAAACTAAATCGGTTCATTAGGAGGGGGGGTTTACTCCGGACCCACAATACCAATTCGCCACTACCAGCAGTGATTTTTGGTATATTTCGACGAAACTCGGAATTCGTAGTGGTAATCTACAGGTAAATATGTGTTGTAAAAATAAACTAAATCGGTTCATTAGAAGGGGGGGTTTACTCCTGACCCAAATTCTTAATATACTCATACCGGTCGTAATTTCTGCTGTATTGTAACGAAACGCGGTATACGTCGTGGGTAACTCATGAGAAAGAAGTGTTGTAGAAATGAGCTGAATCGGTCAATCGGAAAGCGGGGGTTTAATTTGTAATATATTTCAATAGAAAAGCCCGTCAGTTGTAGGTTCACAAAGCCGCCGCAAGGAGCGCTTTCTACCACTAGAGTGACTGTATCCTGTTCCTGCGTTAGATCAAAATACGATAATATGAGGTTTTTTGTATTTATTACGAAGTGTAATAGGTACCATGTGTAAACATAACTCTGGAAGCAAATTATTAATTGATCAGTTACTCATTACAAATTTAAAAGAGAACTATTCATGTTTTTATTTTATTTATGTAGGATATTTTAAGAATAAATTGTTAAGGAAAGCAATCTACACTACCCAAATTCTGAGGAAAGTGCTTAGTTATGCAGCTCCTGCGTGACGGACTTTTATAATGTTCTTCCAGCTCATTTATTTTTATATGACATTGCTGGGGAGCATCGGCATTCATTATATGCTGCATGACCTTCTTTCGCCTGTTATAATAATTATATTGGGCGACCTCATAGTCATACTGCTCCCTGCGCTTAGCTCGAGCTGCTTTGTTGGCCCTTTGTGGGTTCGAAACCTCGCCGGTGCCCTTATCTTTTGCGTGATTTCCTTTCTTTTTCCGCATTTTATAATACCGGATGGCTGGATGTTTTGGCCCAGGTAGAAGACTATTCGCTTCACGTAAAAATCCTAGAAAACATTTAATATTATCGTCAAATTCCGTTGGTTTAAAATCATCGATGTTTTTGAGTACACACTTCATTACTTCTGCCCATTTATCTACCTCCGCTTTAGTAAATTCTTTAGAAGCATTATTAATATTATTTTGCGATCCTATTGCCACATTCTCGGTTTTTAAAATCAATTTGAGTTTTTCCTGGTTGGCTTCTTTCCAGTGTTTTTTTGCCGAATGTGTCTTTAATCCTCGGCTATTCTTAAAGCTTAGCCCACATATTTGGCAAACTACGGTCCCACTAGTTGAGGATACACTTGCCTCCATACTTTTTAAAGCCTAAACTTGTTGCACCTCAATGATTCAAGTATACTTAAAACATGGCGAGAGAGCATTGAATAAAGGAACGATAATTTTAATCCAATGGCGTTCATGCATGATTAAATAAAAATACATTTCCAACCTTATTGGCTTAAAGAATCTCTTCTTCTCATGCTGGTATGCTACAGTAAGAGTATTTCTTGCAATTTACCAATTTTCAAGAGTTCTGGATGCTGATTCTGGTTTGAATTGCAGAGCTGAATTTTTTTGTGAACTTCCACTTTTAAGCCATATGTAAATAATATAATTATTATTAATAACTAACGATTAGAATGGAAACACTTTTTATTTCTTCTCTAAAGGTACGAAACCAACACTTACGAAACTTTAGCAACCCGACTAAGGTTGCACCTACTACATTGTACCCTTATTACTCCCGATCCAAACCGATATCGTTTGACCGACAACGGCCGACGTGAGTGCCTACATGGTCGGTCCCGACCCCATCCGATCAGATCTAGTCACAGCTCGTCAGTAATGAACTCGCAGTGAAGTGAAAATGAGTGATTAATTTAAGAAATACCACCTAAAAGAGGAGTCGAGAGGCCAGTCAATCTTCAGGAAGTATATCAGTCCCGAAAAAAAAATCTTATTGTAACAGTTAATTTTTAACTGTTATGCAACGATAAGAGAGGCATTAGTATTCATATTTTAAAAGTTTTAATGAGAAAGATAGCTAGAATATTATAAGCATTGGAAGTTTATAAACATCTTTCCAGGTAATTTAATAAAAAAGAGAAATAGAAAACATAACACTGACTGGTTAAAGTTGTTCTAAATTGTTTTAGCATTCATTAAAAAAACTTTGCATTGAGATCGGTTAAGAGGTAGGGAGTGTAGACTTTTTTTAAACACATGTCCTTTGGCGCCATTTTCCGTCGGTCGTCCGAAATCTATGTAGAAACAAACAAGTTTGAACGGCCCAGAATCGGTGGTCATCAGTTCGGATCGGGCCGGGACCAGTGTGGGCATCTCCATTGAGGTGCGTTTGTTTTTCTTTCCGACAGTCGATGGCTAACGGATCGGATCGGACCGGAACCAATGGTGGTGTACTCTAAGGTGGTTAACGCCTATACCTGGTACTTGGCATTCGAAAAGGCCTTTTCCTCTTACCACGACTTCGCTTATATTTTTAAAGAACTCGAGAAAATATACGAATAGGCCAAAAGTGGTCATGTCCATTGGTAAAATGTCAGTCACTCAGTATTGCATAACTAAGAACATTACTCAGAAGGTGAGTATACAATGCTTTCTTGAATAATTTGCATTGAATTAGATGTGTTTATAAATATATATATATGTGTGTGTTTATGTACTCTTTTAAATTTGTTATGAACAGAAGAACCTTGCTCAGCGCTGCTAGTGGTAGAAGTGACAACCAATGCCCCAGCAGGTTTGACGGCTTCATTCAATTTGAACATAATAAGAAGTAAACGGGAACTTCTAATAAACCGATATAGATTATTTTTTTAACATATCTTTGTCTTTAGATACTTACGACTTATACCGAGTTCCTTTAAAATGAAACAGAAATTACGACTGGTATGGGCAAATCAGTAATTTGGGTCTTGAGTAAACCCCCATCCAGGTGGACCGGGCTAAGATGAGCCCGTTGAGGGCTGTGATAAAGGAAAAAAAATAGAATTTGTTTCCAGTACTCCAAAACCATGTATGTGGTGGTCACGTTTGGACTAGAAAAAGTATCATAAACAGCTTTTTTGCACTTGTGGTATATTTTATTAAATAACTTAAAACGGTTGCTAGTAAGGGTAAGGCCACACGGGCCGGCAGCTTCCCCGAAACACCCTCGGTTGTTCTCTATTTGCCGGTCAATATAGAAGATATTTTCATAATAATGTGTAATTGAAAAGTAAAAAAGTCATTGTTTGTCTTTCAAGGTGCTTGAAGTTTAGGGAATCTTGTAAGTAGATTTGCCATGAATTTACATTATTATTTTCAATTCACGCCAGATATAAGTATTACTGCGTGGAATGCTAATATGACACAATTCCCTATAGTCCAAGGTTTTTGATTTAATGCATGCTTGATAAAAACTAGTTATGAAGTTAACCAAGTTATGAACGCAAAATAAAAATAATTTGTTTGCGAGAATAATGAGTCTTTGTCTCGACTCTTCAGGCCCTTTCCTGACTAGAAAAGTGAGGTAATCTGCAAAAAAAAAAAAAAAAAAAAAAAAAAAAAAAAAAAATGGTACTTACGTATTAGCGTCAAAGCAGGTTAAAGAGGCGTGTCTCGTTCAGAGATCTGGATCGCGGATAACGCATTTCGATTGGTCAATCACTATCAGAGATATCATCTATTGTGTTTACAGTAACCATCTTGTTCCCTTTGTCTTTTTAACGCAATTCATTTGTGCTTTATTTACTCACGCAATTGTTGTTGTTTTTTTTTTTGTGTTACGCGATTTCAGTTTCTGTGCGAGATAGCGACATCAGAATAGCTAGGATGAAAGAGACTTTTTCGAAGAGATGCCAAATTGTTTATCAGTCCATTATCCAGCGAAAAACCATCCTTGATCTAAGTTATCAACGAGTTGGATTGACTAGAGTTTAGATATAATCTTGAGCGAGCGTAGCGAGCGGAAACGCATAGCAATTATGCTATTAATATAAGTGCTACGCGTTTTCGCTAGCTAAAGGTTATATCAAAACTCTAGTTAACCTAAATCGTTGATAATCCCGTCGCCATATTGGCGAAATCTGATTTGACTCCTTGATCCAGATCTCTGACACGGTGTAGATCCAGTTCTCTGAGACCCGGCTCTTTAACCTGCTTTGACGCTAATACGTAAGTACCAAAAAAATACCTACATTTAACTATTTTAAAAAAGAAATAATTTATTTGTGTTCTGTTCCGGAAAATTGAAGCTTAAACTTGTCTTTAAACGCGAGTACTAGGCGCTGGAGTAGATGGAGAGGCCAGGATGTGTGCGTCTATTGACAAAAAATTCTAATAACGAGCTCACGAAGGAAGAGCGCCCACACATTGAGCTCCGTAGGTACTCACAACACATCAAAAGGCTCAACCTATATATCCATATTTTGAATGTCTTATCTTTTTAATTAGAGTTTTCTTCATATTATTTTTTGATTTAGAAGTAATTAGTTTTATATTTATTTTAATTGTGAGTCGCTGTAACTCCGTCATTCTAGCACGTCTCCGTTTTTATCCCCATTACCACTTGTAAAGTATGTAATAGAAACAATTAATATTTTGATTCAATATTTCATGAAAAACACCGGACGCCACATTTGCACATGGTTCTGACAGAATCAAACTCAAAGCCAAAAATACTCACTTCACCTCTTCGACTTTCGCTTATTCTGAAGAAAAGTCATATCACAAATATTTTATTTCATTTATTTACCTTTAACTATTTTAAATTCATTTTACCGCTAAAAGCCCGTTCTAATGAACGAAACCAACATTTTCGTATATCAATCAACGGTTTCTCTGGCTATTGTAATGGTTGCCTTCCATTATCCACTACGAAGCCCTCAAAAGTGCTAATACCTGTTTATAAACAATTTTTTAAATACTCCTCTACGCCAGCCGTTGCGTAAATGGTCATGAATACGTTTTTCCCATATTTTTTGAAAAATGATATAAAAAATAGCCTCTTGCGGCCACCAAGTAGAATAATGTGCCTATAAAAAGTGTTTAAGGAAGCCTATAAAAGCAAAACAATGAGACCTGCAATTTATTTTTGCGCTTATTTTTATGAAAAAAAAAAAACATGATACTGTAAGCGGCGGATTCGACTTGTTGTTTCATTGAAAAATATTTGGGTACAAACTTTCGTTTTTGAAGCCCTAGATATATCATCGATACAAATGCAAAGTATCAAATGTGAAAATCACCACTTTCCAAAGTGAAAAACTTTTATTCATTACTTTGCTTTTGGACAGTGAAATAGTCCGCAGTTTCGACCTTTTGATATTGGTTTCTTTCCTCTTTCGCTGAGTAAACATAGATTCGAGAGTTTTCCCTGCTAGTCGCAGGGTGTGGTTGGATGGCGTATGGTAACTCCAGGTCATCCTAGAATCCTTCCTAACAAGGAAGGTATTCGGCTGACAACTGGGGACACCTGAGGCGTCCGCAAGTAACTAATATCTAATTACAAAATACAGTTGAATTGTAGATTGTAATATTCTATAAATAAAATATATATATATATTCATATTCAGATTCGAGAATTCGCCCATTAGACCAACAGCAATCAGTATTGATTGAAAATGAAAAATGCGTTTTTTAACATTCGATATTTGTATCGACGATATATCCACATTTTAACAACAGGTATCTTCATGACCTAGGGGTCCGAACTGTGGTCATTTGTGTCATCACGATTTATAGTGTCGATGTCATAACTTTTTTTTATTCGCATTTCACTTGATAGTACATCAAATTCGACCACTTTGTAAAAATGATGAGTAAGATATGTTTCAATGATATTTTTATCATTCCTTTTTTTTTTGTTTTTTGTTTTTTTCCATTATTATTAATTATTTTTGGTATATCAATAATTCGGGTCGTTTGGGAAATTCTGAACAAGTTCATTCTATCATCTATGGTGCCCAGGGAGGTCTTCACGTGTAGAAACAGGATCCTTGTAGATGGAGCAATAGGAGCGGGCAGAGAAATAAAGGAAGGATTTGTGATGCTGGTTGGCTTTATGAAGACTTTTTCAAAGTATTTGGTCAAAAATTGGGTTTTAGTTTTTCAACCCTTAACGGAGAAAAAGTCCAATCGGTACAAGAGTCAAGAGACTTTAGTATATGCTTCGTTGCTTAGACAAGCTTGAAGTGCTTTAGATCCCTAGAGATCCTTCTGTCATATTTTTTCTTAGACTCTCGACGCCCTGGTTGGGTTTTTTACATTTCTTTTTTTCATCCAAGAGAAGAGGGAAAGAAATCGGTTCCTGAAGAGGCTATTAGTACCAGACTATTTTCAGCTCCCTTCAACTGGTTACCAAAGACAACGTAATTTGTATTCTGGTTTTAGTTTAGGAGTTTTGTTTTGTTATTTCTGTTTACTTTCCAGCTCATCTAACAGCTTGAGTATTACTTGCTGGTGAATATTGGGGACTTGCTTGTCAACTAGATGAAACGGATGTGGTCCAAGAGTCTGATCAGGTAGATGATACGTTAGTGTTTCACGCATTTTGTTGTTCCTTTAAGTAGAAATTCGAAAATGGCGGAACCATTTCCTTCAACATTCCACCTATTAAACCCACATGTCAAAGGTTGCCGATATCTGCCTTTAAACATTATTTAACATGGACCGTGGATGTCTACGGGACTTCGATCTGGCGTATATAATTTAAAAATATATATATTTTTTAAACTACCTCTATGATTTATCCTGTATTTGGAAATTTTCGTTTCATAATTTAGTATAAAAGTATACCTATCGTCGATACAAATGCAAAGTATCGAATGTGAAAAAACGCATTTTTCATTTTCAATCTTGTCTGATTGCTGTTGGACTGATGGTCGGCAAACTCTCGAATCTATGTTGACTCAGTGAAAGGGAAAGTAACCACTGTCAAAGGCTCGAATCTGCCGACTATTTGACTGCACAAAAGCAAAGTAATGAATAAAAGTATTATCACTCTGGAAAATGGTGATTTTCACATTCGATACTTTGCATTTGTATCGACGATATAGCGGGGATTGATATTTTAGCGATATTGGTACTTGGAATAATGTTTTATTCAAGTTATATCGTCGATACAAATGCAAAGTATCGAATGTGAAAATTGGTTGGTACCGTATAGATGACTTTATATATATTTTATCCTATGATATTTTTTAATTAGACTTAATGCACATTCGTTTAGTTTGATTAGCTGTAATTGATAATTATTTTTCCTTAATTTTCGAGAGTTTGCCCCAACGTAAATCAGTCCAACAGAAATGAGGAAAATGTAAAACGAAAAATGTGTTTTTTCACATTCGATACTTTGCATTTGTATCGACGATATGATGTTAGAAGTATAACGTTAGTACAAGTGGAACGTTGATTCATATTTTGAGGAGCCAGGAATTAAAACAACGACCTTTTTTAGGTAATACTGGAAGACACATATAATTCGAACATTTGTTTATTTTTAAATTAAATTTGAGATGCGTGTAACGATAAAGCCCCATTTTTTTGGAGGAGAAGAATCCAAAGATAAATAAAACTGAATCCATATCAGTAAAATGTCAGGCCCATTCATAGTAACTCAATGACTGAGGTCAATATTTATAAGTAAATCTGATAAGATATCAGTTTATTTACTCCTTCCAGATATTTTATTTTTAAGGCACTATCTGTTAATAAATATAACTGTTTTTTATTCCTTGCTTCCTTTGTGTCTTTAAAGAAAAATTGTCATCTGTTTTAATTAATTTTCTTTATATACATACAACCAATTAATGAAATATTCCTTTTGATAAGTTGAGAAAATAATGATCTCTGCTTAGAACGGCCTGTCGTTCTTGGTAATGCTGTTCCGGAGGGGGTGTAGACAATTTATAAGAATGTACCAAGAATAATGAGCAGTTCCTGATAATATTCTGAAGAAATTTGATCAATGAAGCAGTGAATAAAAATGGAAAAGTTAAATTAAATTGCTCAACGAATTTATATTGCGGAATACTAGTGTTGGTGTATTTAATATTTAACTGGAAGTTGTGCAAAATAATAAATGATTAAAAATAATATAATGTATTCTGTAGAATCATAAAATGAAATAGCTACTGATATGTTTATAATAATAATAATAATTGTTCATAACTAACACACCCACAAAAAAAAATAAAAAACTGGTATTTTCCAAAGACACCATACATATATTCTTATGTATTTCGACACAAATCCGACTCCGGAATCCATTTCACTCCAGCACGTCAGGCTTAAGTGCATTTGAAGGTAACATTTCGTATGAAGTCGTTAAAGAAAAAAAATAATCTTATGATATATTTAAATTAGACTTAATGCATATTCGTTAGTTTGATTTTCTGCAATTTATAATTGTTTTTTCTTTAATTTTCGAGAGTTTGCTACAACGTACATCAGTCCAACAGCAATCAGTATATGATTAGATAGTTAGCCGTCGAGGTGATAAGTAAAGATGGAATGGTTGGGATTCGGCTAAATAAACCTCAATATGATTTTGTTTTAAAAAAATCTATATTTCGGACGTTTCGGCTACTCATTGGTAGCGTTCGTCAGCTAAAATGACAAAAAAAAAAATAATACAGAAACAAACCATAAAAAATTTATAATTGTGATAGGTAATGATATAATTGTGATAGGTTTAATTTACCTATCACAACTATAAATTTTTTTTGGTTTGTTTCTGTATTAATTTCTTCTTTTTTTTTTTGTCATTTTAGCTGACGAAGGCTACCAATGAGTAGCCGAAACGTCCGAAATATAGATTTTTTTAAAACAAAATCATATTGAGGTTTATTTAGCCGAATCCCAACCATTCCATCTTTACTTAGCAATCAGTATAGATTGAAACTGAAAAATTGCATTTTTTTCACATTCGATACTTAGCGTTTTTATCGACGACTTATCTGTCACCTAGGGCCTCCCTGCTTTAAATTATTTTAGTTGGCCAGAGAGAGCGCAGGATGGCGGCTACACTGAGGGCGTAACCTCCTAGTTAAGCCTAATCATTTGTGTTATTTTGTTCTGTTTTCTTGTGTACCCCAGAAGACAAATTACACAGGCACATAAAAAAAAAAAAAAAAAAAAAAAAAAAAAAAATGGTATTTGCCAAAGACACCATACATATATCCTTATGTATTTCGACACGCTGAATCCGAATCATAAGTCCTTTTCACCCCAGAGTCAGGTTTAAGGGCTTATGAAGGTCAAACTTCGTATGAAGTTGTTTCAGAAGAAATAACAAGAGTTTCCATGATTTTGAGAGTTGCTGAATTCGAATCCGAGATCTGTTTCACCCCATCGATGCAAAATCAAGGTCACTTCAAGTACAAATATGTCTATTGTGCAAAAATGAATTTTACACTGCAGATTCATTTTTTTGCAAAATAAACATTTGTCCTTGAAATGACCTCTTGATTTTGCGCCGAAGGGCTGAAACAGACCTCGGATTCGAATTTAGCGACTCCTAAAATCATGGAAACCTAGCAAACCACTTACGAGCGTTGCTTTCTCATACGGCATCGTCGCCATACAAATTTTGTAAACCGTCCGTGCAGCGTAACTTTTTTCTTCTATTTTGAGGAAGCAAAATAAGGAATCTCAGTTGAAACTGAGGCATATAAGGACCTCAACTAATCCTCTTAAAATATGTAAACATTATTGAACAACTAAACATGATTTTATAAACGCAGAGAGAATTAAATTTTAATATTAAAAAATGCTACGAACTTATTTTTTTTATTATTTTGCCGAATATATTTACAGTACATAACTGGTAGCTTTTGTTGGCGAGCACTGGACTAATATGGTGGAGGAGTCCCGAGCAAGCACTAAAGATTTTTATCTACTTGTGTCTTCGTTCGAGGGTAGGATTCGGCCCTGACCGTCCCTAGGCCAACCCAGCCTTTAATTAATTTATTAATGGGTACCTGCAAATGGAAATATCAGGTGACCGTAGCATATGACTGACTACACTATCTCCTTAGTTTGCCAGATCTTGAATCAGATACCTCTGTAGTATCTGCTCGCCTGGCCTGTTTCGGGTCTGTCTTCTGTATATATAAATATGCTTTAGCGGAGACTAAACTGAAAGAAACATTACAAAGAAGTGTCCGCTGGCTTTCGCGCATGCTTGGTAGCCACGTACGAAAAGGAAGACTGTATGTTATACAGTACATTACATAGGTTTGTCGGTAGGATCTAGGGATAGGCGATAGTTCAGCACTATCGATAGGCCGATACTATCGGCTGAAAATATCGATACTATCGATAGTTATTCGATAGTGGCTTTCCATATCCGTTACATACCTGTCCAATGAAGAATTTAATGTTATTGAGTTGAATTATCTATTACTTGCAGGATTAGGTATATTTATAAGATTGCACAAAGGCTTAAAACAAAAAACTAAATAATTTAAATTTATAAAAAGCATTTCTAAAGGAAAAATATCAAGAGGCACAGAAAAGAGCAATTATTTTAAACGGTTTTAGTTTTTCTCCTTGAGCCACATATTACCAGAAAGGAAGACCAACATTTCCACTTTTTTGGCTCAGTCTGTTCCGCAGCTCAGAAACGGTTTTTCCAGCGGCTGAAAATACACGTTCTGAGGCTACAGGCAAGCCTGGAACTCAAAGGTATTTTCTGGCTACATTATGTAGTTGGTTGTGTTCACCAGACGGTTATTTTTCAGTATTTAATTCACCAGACGTATCAGTATTTAATACCACAGCCCTCCAGAACTTCAATTCTATAAAAAAAAGTAAAATAATATCGATAGCTCATGACTATCGATAGTACCTATCGTTAGTTATGAACTATCGATATATCGAAAGTAACTATCGACTATCGCCCATCCCTATGGTGGAGCTAAAGCATATTTATGTTCCTGAATTTAAGCTGAAGGCTCTAAACGATTTTCATTATTTTTTTAACTGATAGATTTTCCTTGAAATTACGGTACATATTAAATCATCACCCCATCGGATTGAACCTGTAATTTTAGACAAATAATCGTCCAAAATGTGATTTGCCGCTTCGAATTTCCTAGTCGTGCGATTCCTTACACTGAATATACCTATGTTCGTTGTCGGTTCAGGAAACAAGCACTTGGTTCCGAAGTAAATTCGCATTTCTAATGAACCTTTTTCAATTATTCTGGACATATATCTCTCCTTTTTTAGCACTTTCCTCCGAAGGAAAGTAGCTATTGAGGTTGGACTCATGACGGAATTTTTGAAAAATTTCTTCAAATCTTTATCGATCCTACCTAGTAGACACCGAAAATGACCCCCGTTAAAATTTATATATATCTATATACATATATATATATATGCATATATATATATGTGTCTGTTAACACGATAGCGGCCAGAGTTTTTGTTTTTTCGTCACGAAACTTGGTATATAGCATTCAATTAGCAAACGATTGAACGAGTTCGTTAACCAACAAAGTCGGTCCACCGGAAGGGGGGGTTTACCCCGAACCCAAAACACTAATTTGACTATGTCAGCCGTAATATTTGTTATATTTCAACGAAACTTGGTATTCGTAGTCGTAATATAGAGAGAAAAGTGAGATATAAAAATGAACTAAATCGGTTCATTAGAAGGGGGGGTTTACTCCGGACCCACAATACCAATTCGCTACTACCAGCCGTGATTTTTGGTATATTTCAACGGAACTCGGTATTCGTAGTGGTAATCCACAGGTAAATAACTGTTGTAAAAATAAACTAAATCGGTTCATTAGGAGGGGGGGTTTACTCCGGACCCACAATACCAATTCGCCACTACCAGCAGTGATTTTTGGTATATTTCGACGAAACTCGGCATTCGTAGTGGTAATCTACAGGTAAATATGTGTTGTAAAAATAAACTCAATCGGTTCATTAGAAGGGGGGGTTTACTCCTGACCCAAATTCTTAATATACTCATACCGGTCGTAATTTCTGCTGTATTGTAACGAAACGCGGTATACGTCGTGGGTAACTCATGAGAAAGAAGTGTTGTAGAAATGAGCTGAATCGGTCAATCGGAAAGCGGGGGTTTAATTTGTAATATATTTCAATAGAAAAGCCCGTCAGACGTAGGTTCACAAAGCGCCGCAAGGAGCGCTTTCTACCACTAGAGTGACTGTATCCTGTTCCTGCGTTAGATCAAAATACGATAATATGAGTTTTTTTTTGTATTTATTACGAAGTGTAATAGGTACCATGTGTAAACATGACTCTGGAAGCAAATTATTAATTGATTAGTTACTCATTACAAATTTAAAAGAGAACTATTCATGTTTTTATTTTATTTAAGTAGGATATTTTAAGCAAATTGTTCTGGAAAGCAATCTGTACTACCCAAATTCTGAGGAAAGTGCTTAGTTATGCAGCTCCTGCGTGACGGACTTTTCTTTGGAGATGTTTTCTGCATGTCGTTGCTGGGAAGTATGTTTTAAAGCCGTTGAGGATGGACTAAAATCAATAATTTTGTCCCGAAGTAAACCTATGAACGATTCGATATTTTTTATGTATATTCAGAACCTATCTCTCTTCTTACGTAGGTATATTGTGTGCTTAAATCGTTTCAAGGATATAAAACAAAATAAAAATTTGATTGCACTGGTGGGTTTCATCTAAACCTCCGTTCCTAATGGACCGATTTTTAGTGCGTTCTCGGTTTTATATATATATATATATATATATATATATATATATATATATATATATATATATTATAATATATTCTATGCTATTATAATGATATATATTTTATTATTATTATTATTTTTTTTTTTAGGTTTAATGGCGTATCAACATTTGGGCTATTAACGCCGAGCAATCTATAGGTTGCCGCCCAATATTTTATTATTATTATAATTATTTATTGTATTATATGTATATGCTAGAGGTCCTCGGTTCGAAACTTGGGTACGCGCATTAAAGATTTGATCTGCCTAAGGCTACGGTTACTATGAGAAAATTTGTTCTTACGAATTCTTACGATTTCGGACCAAGTCGTCCGCACAAACAAACACCTGTTTTCCAATGAGAGTTTTTTCACTGGAAGCGACGATAGCTTCAGAATATACACGAGGTGTCAGAACCATTTAAGCATTCAATACTCGTCGGAACACAATTTCGTCAGAATTCGCATCCATAGTATCCGTAGCCTAATGTGCTGTATGGTCAGGAATCAGATGCCTCTACAGTATCTGGCCTGTATTTCTCCTTTACAGGTCCCCATTACGAAATTAATTGTTGACTGGGGCCTAGGAATGGTCTGATATGTGTACATAAACCGAAATATCTATCTATATATATATATATATATATATATATATATATATATATATGATGTTATTTTTCGTCGCTGGGATAGTATTTTTAGATGGAACGGCATTTTTCTCCAGCGGTGGTAATCCTCACTTCATCCCGGAATATTTCGATGGATTCATCTCCATCTTCTTCAGCCAAGTACTTGTTTCTTCCTCGGTGGTAGCCAAGGGAATGACATTTTTCTCGATCTGGGCTCCTTTTCTCCCCTCTAGCCACAGTATCGGCGGACAAATGGTGTTGAAGCTCCCTGGTGTAGTTGGGATTCTGTCCGTTAGCAGCAATGATGGTATTGCGTCGTTTTTTTTTTGTTTTTTTTTTTTCTTTTTTCTTCCTCCTGCTTCTATTTTCCTCGCCGTAAGGTTTTGTTTGTTTGATGTTATTTTTCGTCGCTGGGATAGTATTTTTAGATGGAACGGCATTTTTCTCCAGCGGTGGTACTCCTCCTCACTTCTTCCCGGAATATTTCGATGGATTCATCTCCATCTTCTTCAGCCAGGTACTTGTTTCTTCCTCGGTGGTAGCCAAGGGAATGACATTTTTCTCGATCTGGGCTCCTTTTCTCCCCTCTAGCCACAGTATCGGCGGACGAATGGTGTCGAAAAGCTCCCTGGTGTAGTTGGGATTATGTCCTTTAGCAGCGCTGATGGTATTGCGTCTTTTTTTTTTTTTTCGCGCAATACCATCAGCGCTGCTAACGGACAGAATCCCAACTACACCAGGGAGCTTCAACACCATTCGTTCGCCGCTACTGTGGCTAGAGGCGAGAAAAGGAGCCCAGATCGAGAAAAATGTCATTCCCTTGGCTACCACCGAGGAAGAAACAAGTACCTGGCTGAAGAAGATGGAGATGAATCCATCGAAATATGCCGGGAAGAAGTGTGGAGGAGTACCACCGTTGGAGAAAAATGCCGTTCCATCTAAAAAAAAATATATATATATATATACATATATATTTACACATTCAATACCAAAATACCATTGATCTTCAACAGACAAGTTTTACACAATGGTAGCCCTCACTTTTTGAGGAAAGGCTTCCCAAAAGAGATGGTGGTTTTTGGTTGTAAATGATAAGTCATCAGCCCTATTCTGACTAGAAGAGGGTGGTAACCTGTAGATTACCCGCTCTAAAAATCTCTGTTATATATAAAATAACGTTTAAATTGTAATAAATACATTATTTAGCTAAATTCACCTAAATGTGGAGGTCCTAAAGAGATAGAAGCGCATGACGCCTATTTAGCATTGTATAAAAAAATTGTGGTAAAAAATAAGTGATATGTTTTTATTAAGGCGGTGCCTTCCTTCCCCATAGGGATATAAGGTTGATCTCATGACGCAATCCGGAAGTCGCGACTAGAAAATTTTGCGTTCCAGAATCCCTAGAGAACGAAAATAACGGTGGTTCAAATTTGTATATACACACACACACACACATATATATATATATATATATATATATATATATGTATATATATATATATATATATATATATATATATATATATATATATACATATGTCTGTTCGCGGCCCTCACAGCTCAAAAATGGTCCGATTTTGATGAAATTTGGTACAAAAATCTTTCGTCTAATTTGAAAGGTCAAGTTCGTTAACCTGCAGAATCCGCCCACCGGAACATGGTTTTTGGAGCGAATGTCGCGCGAAAAAAATCCTCTCGCTTACTTCATATGCTTGCAAGTACTCGTTTTATAGGCTTCTGGGCAGAGTTGGGCAAACGTTAGCGCCCGCTAAAAGCTGATACCTCTCCGCTAATTTAGCGAAACTGTAGAAAGCCAGCGCTAATAATTAGCGGTTAGCGGCGGCAGTGCGCTAACCGCTAATCTATTTATGAAATATCGTAATTGCTAATAGCTTAAGCTATAGTTACAACTTGTAACTATAGCAATTACGATATTTCATAAATAGATTAGCGGTTAGCGCACTGTTGCCGCTAACCGCTAATTATTAGCGCTGGCTTTCTACAGTTTCGCTAAATTAGCGGAGAGGTATCAGCTTTTAGCGCGCGCTAACGTTTGCCCAACTCTGCTTCTGGGCCTAGGAAAACGAATGAAACCATTTTTAAGGCGATAGCTTTAACCGTTTTCGAGAAAATTGGAAAAATAGTTTTTGAATACCGTTTTTGGTCTGGGTACTGAACTTTTGGTTACGTTTGGAGTTAAGGAAGGGTTAGAATAAAATATTTTATTAACAGACATAAAACGTTTTGGTAACTTTGTATACTTTCCTTAATATCTCGAAAAAGGTTGAGAATCTAGGTAAACGGAAGTGCACCATTAAAAAGCTTACTAAGTGCTCTACAAAAAAGGTTCTGATGAATGTTTTGATTAGGCAATGTCAATCGGAGAAATAAGTGCTTAAAACTTTAAAGTAATTGATTTCGCTTATTCGAACTGTTCTTTTTGTATTTGATTTTAGTACTTAGAATCATGGGATTCAGTTGAAACATTTTCTGCATGTTTGAATTTTATCAAAATAAATATGTTGAAAATTTGGTTACGTTTGGAGTAAAGGAAGGATTAAAATAAAATATTTCATTTTTAGTCATGAAAAGTTTTGGGAACTTCGTATATTTTCATTAATATCACGTAAACGGTTCGGAATCTTGGCAAGCAAAAGATTACCATTCGAAAGGTTACTAAATTCTCTACATAAAATGTTTTGAAGACATTTGCGATGGGATGGTCATATTTGGGGAAATAAGTGCTTAAAACATAGGTAATTTCGTTTATTTGAACGAATCTTTTTGTGTGTTTCCTACAGTTTTTTTTCACTGCTCGTTATTTTTGTGATTGCTTATAGTAGTCAAATGTATTAGTCAATAAAACAGGATACGTATAAATAGAAATAATATTTTGTTTCAACGGCATCTTGGAATTCGAAGATGCCCTATGAATATCTAGATTACTGTACTGGTGTTGATTTCGTTCTTTAGAATTGTTTTTGGTATTCCCTATTTTCAGCATTTTTTATCTATTTATTATTTTTTTTTTGTTTAAATTCATTGAACAAAATCATAGGAATTCGAAGGTGAGGAGCTAGGAGGCTTAGGGTGGGGGGCATTTTCCCTGTCCCCAGGTACCTCCCAGTGTACCCTCGTCATCTGTATGTCCCTTTCTAGAGTCATAAAGATAAGCCTCCAAACAACTTTAGGAATGTAGGATTTCTAATTTTTGCGAGTATCAGAACAGCTATAGCTTTAACCGTTTTCGAGAAAATTGGAAAAATAGAGGTTGAATAACGTTTTTGGTTTGGACACTTAGAAATGATTCAGTTGAAACATTTTCTGCATGTTTGAATTTCATCAAAACTAATATGTTGAACTTTTGGTTACGTTTGGAGTTAAGGAAGGGTTAGAATAAAATATTTCATTATCAGACATGAAAAGTTTTGGTAACTTTGTATACTTTCGTTAATATCTCGAAAACGGTTGACAATCTTGGTAAACGAAAGGTTACCATTCGAAAGCTTACTAAATGCTCTACAAAAATGGTTTTGAAAGGAGTTTTAATTGGACGATGTCAATCGGAGAAATAAGTGCTTAAAACTTTAAAGTAATTGATTTCGTTTATTCGAACGGTTCTTTTTGTCTGTTTTATTCCTTGTTATTTTTTAATTGCTTATAGTTGGATAATGTATTTGACAATAAAACAGGTAAAGTAAAATAAGAAAAACAATTTATTGTTAGAAGTTTAGATTTCCTAGATCGAAGACCTTGTAACTAGCGGGGGCTTTTCTGGGGTTGGCCGACCAATCCAGGTAAGATCATAAATCGAGACCTGTCAAGACTGGTGGAACCAAAATAATAACTGTTTCTATTTTTATCTTTACAAATTAGACCAGGGATAAAAATGGAACCCCGCTAAGATGATGCAGTTTCTGCGAGTCGGACTTTCTTTATTATTGACCGCCACATTTAAGAAATTATACTCATATTTAAAGGGTGAAATAAACAGCATTGTTAATTTTTTTTTCTTTTTTTTAACGGCGCATTGACATCTAGGCCGAGACATGAGAAAATTCCTGCCTCCAGTGGTTATCGAACCCACCATCTCCCGCATATTAAACTAAGGCGTTAGCCATTAGACCACGGGGGGCGTAGTATTGGTAGTAAAGGTTGTCTTTTTTAATGCAGGGTTAAGGGGTAATTCTAACTTCTGCGTTCAAAATCAAGGTAATTTTCTACAATTTATGAATAACATATAAACGAATATTTTCCGATTTTTCATATCAAACGGTTTTTATGAAATGTTAAAGTATCTAAAAAAATACGTTTCAATTCTTCGAAGAAAAAATGGCAGCGTTGTCTCTGACGAACAAAAAACCTCTTTTTTCACGTTCGATAGTAGTCTTCAGGCGACAATTTTTAATCTAGAACAAATATTTAAAATTATTTCGAAAGAAGAAGGTTAAATCTAGTAAAGTACGTTTTTAAGAAATATTAATTATTTCGAGAATGGTGAACATTTCTTTATTTGTTGTTAAAAAATACTTCGTAAAATCGATATAATAAATGAATCGAAAAAATCCTTCGTACTTTACTAGCAAATATCATCAGAAAGTAGCAGTTAAAATTTGAAGTCGATTGGGAAAAAAAGTCCGATTAGCAGGAACTGCATAATCTTAGCGCGGTTCCGTTCTTATCCGAAGTGCGATTAGTAAAGGAATAGTAGCAGCTATCGGTAGGTTTTGATCTGTCGTTAAAAATATAAAATAAAATCTCAAAGAGAAGGAAGCTTAAAGAGCCACATATGGAAACTGACAGTTTTCTAAGCGTATGGGACTCTCCCGTCATCGCGACGCTCACTCTAGGAAAACTCTATTACCAATATGATTCTTATTTTCTCAGCTTTAATGAAATACTCATTCCACCGTTAAATAAACTTAAAAAACAAAAGTGAGGTAAACAGTGACAAAAACCCGTTTAAAATAAAACTAAAACTTTCGTAGTTTTAAGCACTTACTTCTCCGACTGATATTGCCCCATCGAAATTTACTTCAGAATCTTTTTTGTAGAGAATTTAGTAAGCTTTTGAATGGTTATAGCGTACTTCCCACTGTTTTGAAGATATTAAGGGGGGGGGGAATGGTGCTAATACCTACCGATAGCTGCTATATTCCTTCACTAATCGCACTCGAGATAAGAACGGAACCGCGCTACGATGAAGCAGTTCCTGCGGGTTGGACTTTTTTTTCAGACAAATTAATGTATTATGTTTATATTATAATATAAATATTATATTTGTAAGAAGAGCAAGTCACTTTAATTGCGGTGTAAAATATTGTCGCTAGCTAAATCTAAGTATTATATAAGCTCATAAGGAAAAAATGGTGCTAATGGCCCAGATTTCGATGCACCATAAAAGAAATAAAAAAAAAAAATAAGGACAATATACGAAGATTCCGAACCATTTCATGTCTGTTAATAAAATATTTTATTCTAATCCCAATAACGCTACACTTATACACAAATACATTTTTTTTAGGTACCTATTTAATACGAATAAAATAAGGTTATAATGAGCGATCCGCTGTGGCATACACCAAGTACTACCACCGTGTGGAGTGCAACTAGTATAGACCGGTACGTCAGTACCACTGTGGTATGTAAAAAGCGGCTGTTCTGATACTCGCAAAAATTAGAAATCCTACATTCCTAAAGTTGTTTGGAGGCTTATCTTATACTGGGAGGTACCTGGGGACAGGGAAAATGCCCCCCACCCTAAGCCTCCTAGCTCCTCACCTTCGAATTCCTATGATTTTGTTCAATGAATTTAAACCAAAAAAATAATAAATAATAAAAAATGCTGAACATAGGGAATACCAAAAGCAATTCTAAAGAACGAAAACACCAGTACAGTAATCTAGATATTCATAGGGCATCTTCGAATTCCAAGATGCCGTTGAAACAAAATATTATTTCTATTTATACTTATCCTGTTTTATTGACTAATACATTTGACTACTATAAGCAATTACAAAAATAACGAGCAGTGAAAAAAACTGTAGGAAACACACAAAAAGATTCGTTCAAATAAACGAAATTACCTATGTTTTAAGCGCTTATTTCTTCAAATATGACCATCCCATCGCAAATGTCTTCAAAACATTTTATGTAGAGAATTTCGTAACCTTTCGAATGGTAATCTTTTGCTTGCCAAAATTCCGAACCGTTTACGTGATATTAATGAAAATATACGAAGTTCCCAAAACTTTTCATGACTAAAAATGAAATATTTTATTTTAATCCTTCCTTTACTCCAAACGTAACCAAATTTTCAACATATTTGTTTTGAAAAAAATTCAAACATGCAGAAAATGTTTCAACTGAATCCCATGATTCTAAGTACTAAAATCAAAGACAAAAAGAACAGTTCGAATAAGCGAAATCAATTACTTTAAAGTTTTAAGCACTTATTTCTCCGATTGACATCGCCTAATCAAGACATTCATCAGAACCTTTTTTGTAGAGCACTTAGTAAGCTTTCTAATGGTATACTTCCGTTTACCAAGATTCTCAACCTTTTTCGAGACATTAAGGAAAGTATACAAAGTTACCAAAACGTTTTATGTCTGTTAATAAAATATTTTATTCTAACCCTTCCTTAACTCCAAACGTAACCAAAAGTTCAGTACCCAGACCAAAAACGGTATTCAAAAACTATTTTTCCAATTTTCTCGAAAACGGTTAACGCTATCGCCTTAAAAATGGTTTCATTCGTTTTCCTAGCCCAAGAAGCCTATTATAAAACGAGTACTTACAAGCTTATGAACTCAAAAACATAAGCGTTACGATTTTTTTTTGCGCGAATTTAGCCCCAAACGCCATCTTCCAGTGGGCGGATTCTGCTGGTTAACGAACTTGACCTTTCAAATTGGACGACGGATTTTTGTACCAAATTTCATCACAATCGGACCATTAGGGAAGCTAGAAATGAGCGAACAGACAATATATATATATATATATATATATATATATATATATATATATATATATATATATGAATGAATGTGTTTATTGCTTTTTAGTACAAAAACTTACAGCAAGGAGTTGGCAAACAAAATTAAATTTAAATCTCCATAATAATAATGATAACACAACAAAAATACATAAAATTAATAATATATTAATATATATATATATATATATATATATATATATATATATATATATATATATATACAAATTTGAACCACCGTTATTTTCGGTCTCTAGGGGTTCTGAAGCGCGAAATTTTCTAGTCGGCACTTCCGGATTGTTTCATTGTATCAACCCTAGAAGCGGGGTTCCTCCCTATGGGGGAGGGAGGAACCGCGCTAAAATTGAAGACGCTTTTAGAAGTTATATAAGTTTAATTGTCTGAAATTTTCATTTTTTTCAGACTTTCTTGTAATAAATATTTAAAAAATGGGGTTTGATTTCTTAAATGTATTAGAGGACCAAAAAAAAAAAACTTAAAAATGAAAAAGAATCTTCAAATCAGCATCGGAACTTCACTCGGTAAATCGTATTTTTTGCTCGTTTAAAAACATTTTCTTCACATAAACACTCTTAGTATTATTTTTGCCTAGTTAAGGAAGAATTTTAGCCCAAGGAAAAATTGTAAAAAAAAAAAAAGTTGCAAGGTAGTATTACCCCTTAATATCCACTTTCCTGAGGAATGTGCTTAGTTTCGCAGCTCCTGCGTGACGGACTTTTCTGATGTCCGTCACTCTGGAGCTGCATGACTTACCTTCGATAGCTTTTGGGTAGCTTAGATACGAATTATATTATTGTATACTGATAGCTTTTGGGATAGCTTCTGTACGAATAATTTTATTGTATACTGATACAATAATATTATTCGTACAGAAGCTAATTCGACCTGAGTGATAATGAATGTAAGATTGAACGGTGAGCTGTAGCTAAGATGGAATTCTGAACCCCCTGGTGCATGGGGACCAACACATGTTCGCCACTAAGTGCTGTCTCCACTCACATGGTCCACAGGTGCTGGTGTCATGGCCCCAAGATCCTCTACAATGCCCACTTCTCTGTATTTTTCTAATATTATTCATTAATTTTTAATTAACTCTACTTATAAATTAGACAGATTTGTGCATAATTACTTCGCTTATTTTCATTACGTATTTAAATAAATTCATGAGTGTGAATACAAAATTATTTGTATTCATCTGTATAAATACAAACATAATTGTATTCACTAGTATAAATATACAAGTTTATTCACAAATTTACCTGTAAATAAAGTTCGATGAAGAAAAAAATGAACAACTTGTGCTTGTTTTTGGAAATTTATGTTTTGACTTCTATGTTTGTAAGCTGGGAGAATTTCTGTGTCTTTTGATATTATAAACAAATTATATCGCCTCTATTAATAAACCTGTGATTTCGAACATCTATACAGCTTATGCAAATTTTTGTTTGGCCGCCAGTTTTAAGAAGTAATTATTCTGTAAGACGTTGGCGACTATCGTTGGGTTGTAGGTTTTGATTTACCTATTGGAGAGGATTTTTGGTATTAAGTATTTTACTTATAGAATAAACAAAAAAAAAACTTTTGTCGCGAAGGAACAAACATTTGGGCAGCATACTTTATTTATTTTAAATAAAAAATTTCTTCTCCTGCGCTTCTGGTCCCTCCTCCTTTGGAGTTATAAAACGATTGTTGAAGAACCTCGTAACTAATTTCATAAGTAAATTCCCATCTCATTAAGACGTAATGGGTAAATGCCTCATCATAAGTGCATTATATTGCAGCGGCTGTCCTAATATTTTCCCTGGTCCCATTGGGGGGCGTATGTAGATGGCGTTTACGTAAAACACTTCTCACGGAAGGCCGACACAATGATGTTACTCAAGAAGCAATTAGAACCTAACAATACTGGGATTGTGTGTAATTTCCCGCTTCTTTCGTCACGTCGATTCGAGTAGAGTTTACGTCGATTAAATGAGTCAAAAGAGCTCAAAAATGATATGATAGTGTTATATTCGCATCTTTTAACACCCCACGGCGATAACGTGGTTATTAGGAAGTAGTATTAAAATCATCACAACAATCAACAGTTATGTTGTCAACGAATACTGATTCTGAATAGCTTGGTGAGTAAGGGTAGTTGCATGGTAAAGAGGTAGAGGTAGAGGTAGAGGCCTAGATAGAGGGAGGGTCGCATAGTGAAGAGGGATACCGCGCTGCTTTTCCAGTTTCACATGATTTGAGGATAAGTCTTCAAATGCAAGAAGGGAGGTTGTTAGGATAGTTTATATTTTTACAATGTTAAGTGACAGTAGTGAAGATAGTGATGACATGTCGACAGCGCGTACATGGTGGATAATTGGAACTTTAAGTAATCGAGATTTTAGTGCTCATACCATAAATCAAGTGCGACAAGATTTGGGAGAACATCACTATATTTTTTTGCAACTTAAAGAATACCCAGGCAAATTTCAGGAATACATGACGATGAATCCTGAAACATGTTCATACATTTGCGACACCATATCACCATAAGCTTACCAGTGCTTTGCAGTTCAGGTAATACAGCCTTCCAGTCTTTCTCATACAAATGACGGTTGTGGTGGTTTTATGCCATTTGTCCGACAGTGCTGGACGAATCTGCACCGCGATAATTAAATCTTCTTTCATTTCACTACCGTTAATAGTTTACAATCCCAAAACACTAATCTCAAATTTTCTAGTGTGAAAATACTACACAAACGACCACACGTGCAGCAGAGGGTGGAATGGGATAGTAGAGGACTTGAAATGACCAATCACGGAGAAGCCATGTCATAGACCGCGCTTTAGACCGCTCGAAAAGACAAACACTTTTGTCTTTAAAAGCGGGCGGGCGGGACCTCTAGGAGGCCCGCGCGGTTCACCTCTACCTTTACCTCTTCACTATGCGAGCCCCCATTACAAGCAATGTGTTTGTGTTACATAGAGGTACCTCTACCTTGACCTCTTCCCGCTACCTCTACCTCTACCTCTTCACTATGCGAGTACCCTAATTCTTCCCCTGCTCTTTTCAGACATAGGCCATGATGTGCGCAGCAACGCATGAAGTGGACAAAAGACATGCATATTGCAGTTATGCGAGCGTACTATCTTGCCGCAAAATGTGGCAGCTAGAAAACAGGCTATACTAGACAAAAGCAGCATTGCAGAGTTTCATCCTGATATAAGGCTAACGTCACAAAACCTTGCAGAACGGATCAGACGTATTTTACGTACCGGTAAAGTTCTGACAAGGTATGAGTTTTAAATGATAAAAAAAGAACTCCAAACTACCAGAATTGTTAGAAACTTTATAAATGTCCGAAATTAATAAATATGGAACGGATGTTATTGTATTTACATATTTTTTCTGATTTTTAATTCGTACGTGTTGATAAAATCCTGTACTTTTTAAGTGCTTTTAAAGCATTTAAACAGGTTTTTACGTTACATATTTTGTCAAAAATCCATATTTTTTCATATTCTGCCAGAAAAACATATTTTTGCTACTTATTTTGATAATTACCCAGTCAAAATTGACAAACATTAAGTCAACCACACTATGTCAACCGGTGAATGTAAGAGCCAAAGAGAAAATAGGTACAATGGAATTGTCATTTTAATATGAACAAAAAAAAAAGTATCCAAAAATACTGGTAGTGATATTACAAACTTTGTAGAATATCTGACTATTTGCATCTCAGTAACACAAACTATAGGTATTAAAAAAAACTTCTGCTTAATACCTTATCAAAAATCAGTCCCGTATAGGCCACGAGGGCCCTGAGGGCATACTAGGGAGATATTATGGTCAGTACAATGCCTCGGCCGCACGTTTTTCCCTTTAGCAGGTAACCATTAATAAATTATTTAAAGGCTGTGTTGGCCTAGGGACGTCCCGGGAACCTGAATCCAACCCATGAACTAATACTCAAGAAGAAAAAAATCTTTAGTGCCTGCTCGGGATTTGAACTCAGGTCCTGTAGTATATGAGTCCAGTGCTCTACTACTGGGCTATCGTCGCCCCCTACTTAAAACCTAAGCGTGATGGAATATTATGAGTATTCGTTTTGGTATAGCATGCAAAAATCCATAGAAAATAGTAAAAAAAAGGTCATGATGATGTTTTTTGTTCGCAGACCTGTGTTATCACCGTGCTACTGGCTTCACCAGCGTATTATCATATTTTATTAAACATTTATGGAAGAAAAATATTTCTATTGAGACCCTGAAAGACATTCTTCGCCCAATAAAATAGACCTACTTGGTAGAATGAAACAAGAGGAAGCTGTCCCTAAGAGAGGATACAAATTGTCATGCTATTTAACAGCATCCGTTAGGGGAAGTGAAACATGCGGGCCACTTCTAGACTTATCAAAATACGCTCTTCCTTGTTAAGGTTTCATTGTGAAGGCTCTCCTTGTGAATCCTTTTCTCTCTTTATTCGGAATTTGGCCTTCAATTGCACATACTTGTGCATAAATAGAAAGAAAAAGTCCGACTCGCAGGAACTTCTTCATCTGAGAGCGTTTCCATAATTTCTTATCCATAGTGTAATTTTA
The DNA here is from genome assembly GCA_946811695.1 of Gonocerus acuteangulatus. Classification (NCBI taxonomy): domain Eukaryota; kingdom Metazoa; phylum Arthropoda; class Insecta; order Hemiptera; family Coreidae; genus Gonocerus; species Gonocerus acuteangulatus. The sequence goes on along the minus strand of OX328129.1, from coordinate 18,455,088 downwards.
AAACTTTGAATAAGTTTGCTTAGTATTTTGTAAAAAACAGCAAACTTGCACTCTTATGAGATCTTGAAGATAAGTGATATTTAGGCGCCATTATGTACTGAAAACTTAGGTAGCAGAAATCGTATTACAAACAACCAAAAATTCATTCTCATTTTAAGTATCTTGTTTTATTAGTTACTAGCTGGTACCCAGTGAGCGATGCTACACCAACTTTATATTATATAGCTGTAAGGAACAAACATACAGCTGGTAGACTATTTTCACCTTGCCTATGACACTTCCCGTATCAAGACCTACCTTTGTGCCAAGTTTGGTACAAATTGGTCAAACGGTGTGGATTTGTATAAGGAACAAACAGATGGACTAATAGACTGGTGATTATTTAGTTATATAAAAGTTTTGTTTGCAAAAGAAAAACTTTGCGCAAAAAAAAAAAAAAAAAGTTTGGTTGGCTTGCTAATCTCCACCTAGGCAACACTTGAAAGAAAATGGCGACTGTAAAGTCAACAGATCAATAATTTAATATTTCAAATTACTTATTAATATATATTAGTCCAAACTCTTAAGAATATAACGCTATAATTTAGATAAAGACAAATATTTTGCTAAAACTAAAATGTTTTGGAAGATAGATAAACAAACCAAATTTAAAAAAAAAAAAAAAAAAAAAAAAAAAAAAAATTGGTTAATGGCTTCTAGGAGCCCGGTGTTGTCCTACATTTTCATCAGAAATTAAGAAAATTGATCTTATATGATATTATTTGCCCACATTCTGAGAATATAAGGCTATAATTTAGCCTTTAATTTTTTACACATACCTAAAAAGTTTTGTTCTCAAAAGAAAACCTTTATAATTATAAGGCTATAATTTAGGTAAACATACCTAAAAAGTTTTGTTCTCAAAAGAAAACCTTTTCGCAAAAAAAGAAGAAAGTTTTGTTGGCTTGCTAATCTCCACCTAGGCAACACTGGAAAGAAAATGGCGATTTCTGAGAATTCACTCTTCTGTATTTGACAGTTTCGAACTGGTTACTTCCGAACTGTGAAGCCTAAAAGATTTTGAGCTAGCCTAAGATATTTCCCGTATCAAGAAGTACGTGTGTGCCAAGTTTGGTCCAAATTGGTCAAACGTTGTGGATTTGTATGAGAAACAAACAGACAAACGGGCAGGTGATTTTTATATATATAGATTTCATTTTATTATATCAGAACTTAATTTTTAAGCGGAATTATGTAGGCGGACAGTTGTCAATTGTGGAGATTTTAATATTTTTGTTATTATTATTTTAATATGGCTGTTAATAAAATCCATTCATTCCTCTCTTCTAAAACTAAGCCAAATATTACCAGGATTTTTAAAAAATAATTTATTTTTTTAGTAATACTCCTAAAAAAAAAAAAAAAAAAAAATTAGTCCCGTAACAGGCCACGAGGGCCCTGAGGGGCAGATACTATAGAGGTATCTGATTCATGACCATACGGCACACTAGGGAGATAGTGTGGTCAGTACTATGCTCCGGCCGCCTGATTTTCCCCTTGGCTGCTTCGACTGCTAGAGTCATTAGCACCAACCAAGGTACCCATTATTAAATTAATTAAAGGCTGGGTTGGCCTAGGGACGGTCAGGGAGGCCGAATTCAACCGGTGAACGAAGACACTAGAAGAAAAAATCTTTAGTGCTTGCTCGGGACTTGAACTCAGGCCTCCAGCTTATTAGTCCAGTGCTCTACCACTGAGCTAACCTCGCCCCCCCCCCCCTTAGTAACACTTCTATGTTATATAAATTGATAGTGATGCTATACCTGTTCAGATAGACGTAAAAGTTCAATTCCATATTGCGTGAAATTTTGAGGGAAATATTCCACCATTTGCAAACTCCCATTTCAAGGAACATCACGATACGTGAAACATTATAAAAACTTACGGCTGGCTCGTTTAAGACTAGGGAAGGCTTTTAGAAGTTAAACCAACGAAATAGTGCTTAATATTTATCAATACCTAGCCAAAACTAAATCCCAAAACGGTTTAAACCTCGTTGTGAGAAGGTTATAACAGAGAGACGTTTTACCGCCAATTTCTTGCACGGGGAATATATGCCACGTCCTTCTCCCAGTAACTAAACCATCTATTTGAACAGGCTATAGCTTAACTTGCTTTTAGCCTTAGCTTTGGCTAAGTATTGATAAATATTAACACTATCTCCCTTGCCTCACCTCTCAAAGCCTTCCCTGGTCCCGAACGAGGCATAATCAGTGTCTATTGAATTTAAAGTAGCGTGTTGTTTATTGTAAAGTAAATGCAAATGGCGGAATCGTCAGGAATAGTTCCCTCAGAATTTTGCGCTTGCGGGATTAGAACTATGCCATCTAAGGCTGCACCTACAATGAACCCGTATTTTGTCCGATCCGATCCGATTTTGTTTGATCGACAACGACCTACAGCGGCCGACGTGAGTGCCTACATTGTTCTCGACCCGATCCGGTCCGATTTAGTCACAGCTCGTCAGTATTGACCTCGTGGTGAAGTGAAAATAAGTGATTAAGTTAAGAAATACCACCTAATAAGCATAGCAACCTTCGATTAGGTTGAATGTTGGAGGTAAGAGAAGTATTGATTCATATTTTAAAATTATTTATAAGAAAGGTAACTAGAAGATTATAAACATTGGGAGGTTATAGACGTTGGATGGTTATAAACAGCTTTCCACACAATTTAATAAACAAGGGAAACAAAAAAAAAAAAATATGAATTGGCAAAGTTGTTCTAAATGTTATTTCCTTTGATACAGAAAAGAATGCATTGAAATCGGTTGATTTAGAAACTTTTTGAAACCCAATATGTGGGTTGGCGCCATTTTGCTTCGTCGGTCCGAAATCGGTCTAGAAACAAACAAGTTTGAATGGCCAAGAATCGGTGGCCGTTGGATTGGATCGGGTCGGGACCAATGTAGGCACCTCCATTGACCATTGAGATGCATGTGTTTGTTTTTCTTCCGACAGTTGGTGGCTATTGGATCGAATCGGAACGGGTCCAGTATAGGTGCACCCTAACTGAACGGGCTCCCTCCGAAGAAGGAATGAACTATTTAATTTGAGAAATTTCTATACAAAATTACATGTAATGTCACCGTCCTTTCTATGAGTGTAGACATCTGCTCCTTTCAATTAGAAATAGACTGTGTTCCATTGACTGAGTCTTGTACAAAAAGACCAATTATTAGTATAGAAACAAGAACTACTAATATCTAGCAGGTGCAATAGACCACAACCCCCCCCCTTTCCGTTGCTTTGTCCCCGTGCGCTACCATATCACGCGACGTACAATGTCTACGGGCGAATGCAGTCATTCGACCGCACAACCTAACTGCTGACGAGCCTTTGTAAAAGCCAGGCATACTTTTTGTGTGTGGTTTGAACCCTAGGGTTCAAGTTCATAATTACCGCAGATGTGGTTGTGGGCTTAATTTAGTAGTGGAATTGTCAATTCGTCGTCGGGCTTATTGTGGGTTCTGTACTCCACTAACATTACGCCTCTGAGGTATTTCATCAAAGGACGGTCTCGAAGTAGTTGAAATTTTTGACCTTCTCAAATATACAAATAGCACAAATGAATTAGCCTATTCTGTTGTTGGTTGGCTAGACTTAATCTGTAAGAAAACTTGATAAAAAGTGTTATTAACTAATAGTTTACATGAGGTCCCAATATTTGGGTGTTTAAACGAAATGTACTAAATACCTTATTTAGCGTAGTTTCCATCCACTTCCACGAAGATTTATATGCATTGTGGAATCAACTTTGTACAAGAAAGACCAGTAAAAAGTTTAATCCAAGCTGTCCCAAAGTGCACCTGGGGGTTAAAACGAGACTAATGTCCATGAAGTTTTTTTTTTTTTTAGTTATTATAATGGCGTGTAACCCTTAAGGTCACTAACGCCATTGCTGTGTGTAGTAATTTTCATTATAATTCGCTAACAAGTATCAACATATATACATTATGATTAAATTGCTATCAATAATATTTCTTTTTGCAAATTTTATTAATTCGAACGATAAACGAGAAATGCTCAATTGCTTGTAAATAAAATAAAATATAATAATAAAAAAAATATATATATATAAATGAAAAAAAAATAAATGAATAAAAAAGGAAAAATAACAAAACATAATAATAAATGTAATGAAAAAAAATAATGTATAGAAATTATATATAAATGAAATAAACAAACGAGCATTTCGGTGTTTTATGTTCTGTCTAGATTTTGTCCATTAATTGAGCGGCCCTTAAAAAGTCAAAAAGCCGCTCGACTTGGTTAGTATGATCACCTAGAATTTCATCTAAGGAGTCAGACAGTTGGTGTTGCTCTTTCAGTTGCTCATAGGCCCGGCAATTAGTCAAGATGTGCTTCACAGTTAGCAGCACATTGCATGAGCTACAAATTGGTGGAGGGTCCCCTTAGACATTAGGAAGGAATGCGTGAGGTTTGTATGGCCAATTCTCATTCGGGTCAAGACTACTTCTTTTCTCCTTGTATCGTTTGTAGATGTTTTCCATGGCTTCACATTACTTTTTATCTCTCGGAGCTTGTTATCTCGTGCCAGACAGTTTGCCATCTCATCCATATAGATTCTTTTCCATGAGCTGTTAGGTCATTTTTGGGAACTTTGTCAAATAGCATGCCTTCTCTAATTGCTTTCCTTGCCAAGGTATCGACTTTTTCGTTCTGGTTTATTCCACAATGTCCGGGAATCCATATAAAAGTCACCCTCTGTTTCTGAAGATGTAATTCATATATTTTTTTAAATATATTTACTATCAGAGGATGAGTTGAATATGGATCACCTATAGCAAGGAGAGCAGAAAGAGAATCTGTAAATATCTTTAAATCGGATTTGGTTGGAGAATTGATGTTCAGAGCTTCATCAATTGCTAGTAGCTCAGCTGTATAGTTACTGCAGATCGCTGGTAGAGCGAACATACAGGATCCTAATGAGCTAAGTACAGCAGCACCAACTCCATTGCTAGTAGCTCAGCTGTATAGTTACTGCAGATCGCTGGGAGAGCGAACATACAGGATCCTAATGAGCTAAGTACAGCAGCACCAACTCCATTGCTAGTAGCTCAGCTGTATAGTTACTGCAGATCGCTGGGAGAGCGAACATACAGGATCCTAATGAGCTAAGTACAGCAGCACCAACTCCATTGCTAGTAGCTCAGCTGTATAGTTACTGCAGATCGCTGGGAGAGCGAACATACAGGATCCTAATGAGCTAAGTACAGCAGCACCAACTCCATTGCTAGTAGCTCAGCTGTATAGTTACTGCAGATCGCTGGGAGAGCGAACATACAGGATCCTAATGAGCTAAGTACTGCAGCACCAACTCCATTGTTGTCTTTGGAGCCATCCGTGTAAATTTCGTGTCCTGGAAAAAGCATGCTTTTTAATTTCCTATATTCTGTGACAAATATGTACGGATCTGAATTCTTTTTAATATATTTCGTGAGATTTAAATTGATTATAGGATGTGGTAATGTCCAGGGTTCAACGGATGATATGGAATTATGATATATAACTGGTATTGTTATATTATAGCCAGATAATAAGTTTTGGATTCTTGTCGGATACGATTTTTGTGTAAGGTGGTTCCTAGGATTTCTATTGAAATAAGGATTTAGGGGGTGATGTTGTGAGGCTCTAATTGTGAAAAAGTAGCTTAGCATCAGCTGGTCCCTCCTGTACTGTAATGGGAGTACCCCTGCTTCTATATACAGACGCGAGATAGGGCTCGATCGGAAAGCTCCGGTTGCAAGTCTAAGTCCGCTATGATTAACAGTATTTAACATCTTTAGTGTTCTATTGGAAGCTGAATCATAGGTCATGCAACCGTAGTCCAATTTAGCTCTAATAAATGATTTATAAAATAGTAGCATGCAACTACGATCAACACCCCAAGAAGTAGAACTTAAGCATTTCAGTAAGTCTAAACTTCTTAGGCAACCAGCTCTTAGGGTCTTGATGTGTGCTGTCCAATTCAATCCCCTATCATAGATTAGCCCAAGAAATTTAGCACTCTGCAGTTTTGACGGGCGTGTTATCTATTTATATACTGTGGTTATGGTTAATTTTCCTGCGGGAAAATAGGACACTGATTGTCTTCTCCTTGGATATGGTAAATCCGTTTTGATTGAACCAATGATTGATTGAATTTAGGGATTCCTGTATTGTTGTATGAAGTGAATCAATGGATTTATCAGCGTAGTATATCACCAGATCATCAGCATACAACATTGCTTTAACAGGATATCTAATCTCTCGCAGGATATGGTTTATTGCCACAGTGAAGAGGAAAGCACTAGCTACACTTCCCTGTGGAACTCCATTCCCTTGAACAAAGGTCTCTGAAAATGAGTTTAAGAGAAAAACATTTCTACCTCCTGCAAATTGGCCTTTTATTTCGTCTATCGCCAGATTCATTTCGCGCTCAAGTAAATAAATTCTTCCATTTGTAGTTATATTAAAAGAAAAACGTTTCGGAACTAAGGGTTTCTATTTTTTATTTATCCTTATGGCAAGTTTGCCGATTGTTTTTAAAAATGAAGAAGATTCTAAAGTATATTCTGCGGAAATGGGCTAAACGTGATCGCTTTTAAGTGACTTGCTTCCAACTACCGAGCTAACTGTTTGTCTAAAACGACACAGCTTAATAATTAAGAGGATTAAGGTGTATAAGGGACACTCAACGACGCGTGCACTGATAAGACGCACCTTACCTCGGAGTTCCATTATTTCTGTCAGCTGATAAGAACGGAACTGTTTAGTTCGACGAACAGACTTAACGGGAAATTAAACGCAATGCCATCTGGGATGTTATTTGGATGGAGTGAGACTCCAAAATTCTGTTCTTGGAAATACAATTGTATCCATTGAGCGCAGTTTCACAATTGCAAAGTCGTTGCAGCCAGTGGGATGTCATTCAATGCAACATCTGGATTTTCTCTGGGGTCCACTGAAATAAAATGCAAAATTGTCCTACTTGATTGCACTTTCTATCCAGTGAAAAAATTTTCAGCTTCTTTTTTTGTAGAGGTCCTTCTATTCAGCGATAATTCATGTTGTGAACAGATCCTTGGAACGTTCTTAGGAACTTGTGAGATATGTTATTTTTCTTATTGAATAAATCCTTGTATGTACTGAGATATAACTTAAATTTCCATTTGAAAATGTGCCTGTATGCAGTGAAATATTGTTTAGTAACATTTGGTAGTAGTTCTTAAATCTCTATGATTCATTCCATAAATTAGTGAATACAAAGATGACTATTTGGCCATATACACACGGAGCTACTAGTTAGTAACTCAACCAGTTGGTAACTCGGGTTACTAACCAGTTACAGACTGACTGGTGACTCTAAACACGAGGCTACTCCTTACAAACTAGAATCTCACGTGCTCAGTCTTATCATGGATCTCGTAGGTGAAACGTCGGGAGATTCATTACCGTGAGAAAAGGTTACAGAATAGGTTGTTTGTCGCTTCTCATTTTGACATTCCACGGAATGAGTAAAGAAAGTAATATGGAACATAATGGTTTTCATAATGAAACTTATGGTTACATGCCCTTTCTTTATTCATTATAACCATTATCTTCAGACTTGTTGATATTATAAAGGATGGCAGAAAAGAAGTGATTTTTAAAGGTAAGATGAGATGCAGAAGTAAAGGTGACTGCAGACTGGTGCTTAGGCGGGCCTTCATTTCACACTTATCAGGAACTTGAGTCATAAAAGGGGCACATGGTGGATTCAGAGGCAGGTCTCTGCTGGAGCTATAAACTTTTATGACGGAGCAATATCTTTTCTTGTTCCTTCCCATCTGGCCTGCCTCAAACCAGTATTGCTCCCTTCTAAGGGGAAGTCTACGTCGCTAAGCAAAAGGCTGAACATTTAAAAAGAATGTCCCATTCGGAGGAACTAATGCGTAAGCTTAGCGTGGTTCCGTTCATATCCCTAGTGCAATTAGTAAAGGAATAGAACAAGTTATTGGTAGGGTTTGATCTTTCGTTAAAAATATAAATTAAACCTTGAAGACACTGGCGTTTATAGAAAATAACGAGGAGGGGGGCTGGGAGCCACTAGGCATTTGGGGTGTCGAGAAAATTTTAAATATATTAGTAGACCATCCGTAAAATTAATTAATTTCTGCTAGTAAATCAGATGTTAATACTAAATGACCAGACAAACTAATAAACAGTTTGAATTAAATAAGGGATTATAACTTCAGAAACTAAAATAAATTCAAGAAATCTACTGAGTTTTCTCTTTGGAGGGCCGGGAACCACAGGTAAGGACATCCAATAATCCTTAGTAATCCCGAGAAAAAACAACATAAATTATTAATTACGCCTAATACGTGATATCCCAAGATAATGATTACAGAAATACAAAACCTACAAAAGGGCAATGCTGCATAGCTAAGATAATTGTTGCTATTATTTAGAAAACTCTATACTACAGGATAATGATTTTTAATTGCGCAAATAAATGATTCACATTTGTGTTCAAGTGCGGTTTTATGCGCTTATAATAGAAGTAATTTCAATTCTCTTACATTTTAGCGCATTCCGGTCTCCCCCCGTAACTCGAGTCACGTATCAGTGAATTCAATACCGCTGAAAAATCTTTTATCTAATTTATAAGGTCATGTTCGTTAACCACCATAATCCGTCCACTGGAACCTGGTTTTGGGGCGAAATTCGCGCGAAAAGAAATTGTAAAGCTTAAAAATTGTAACACATAGTACGGAGTGTTTAAGAAGAAAGAAAAGCCCCATAGTACGGAGTATTAAGTGCTCAGGACTTAACACTCACGGCCACCGGGCCTCCAATTGTAACAAATAAACACTTAAAATTTTAAAAGTGTCAGTTTCGTTCTTTTGAACGGTTATTTACGTTAGTTTTTCTCGGTATTTTATTACACGTTGTTTTTGTAGTTGATTTTAGCATTAAAACAAATTTGGTAGTAATACAAGATACTTAAAAAGAGAACGATTTTTTGGTTTGTTATACAGCATTCGGAGCAGAAGCCGAAAAGGCAGAGTGAGTAATTTCCGCTTATCTAAATTTTCTTTACATAATTGCGCCTAAATGTCATTATCCTTAATAACACAAGTCGACACTGATTTGGTAACACGGAAGTGAACCACCATTTTGGGGGTTTCCGGGTGTGCTGAATCCCAATCTGACATTAGTTTTTTTCCTATACTTCAAGTTTTTAAAATATAGGGCTTAAATCTTAAAATTTGCTCTGTCTACAGACGTTTTTTGGCGTTCTGTTTTCGGTCATTTTCAATGAATTTCGAATGAATTCATATTTTGTAAAAAATCCATTTAAAGTTGCGAAAAATGGGCTTTTTGCGTGTTTTTTTTTTGGGGGGGGGGCAAAAAGTACATTTTTTACAAAAACCAACCAACTTATCAGAATCAAACTTCATATTCGTATTTTCCATCCCTAAAAGCATTAAAAATTATACCTAACTCCAAAAACCTTGCTGTAGACAGAGCAAATTTTATGATTCAGTATTATAAAAAACAACTTAAAAGCCCTATATTTTAAAAACTTGACGTTAAGGGAAGAATCTAATGTGAGATTCGGATTTAGCACACCCGAAAACCTACAAAATGGTGGTCACTAGCAAATTTGCATAGGTGTTAAATGTCCTTAGGAAATATTAAGCACACTTATTGCAAGCTATCCAAAGATAGTGCATTTCCTAAAAATAATGTTCTGACTGTATATGCCTATGGAGTCCTGGGGATATATTTACTACTAATGAATGCTACCCGTAGCTACTAGTGTGTATCCTTTCCCAGCATTGTGGATGTCTCCGTCTTATCTGGGCTAAGTGTGCATTAGGACACACGCAAAGAAAGCTGGGCTCATCTAGGTAAGGAGGGTAACTTGAAATAACTGGAACCATGAGAAAAGAAGAAGAAATAGAAAATCTAGAAAAATTAGGAACAATGTTAAGAAACTGTTCTAGAATAGTTACGTTTGAGCATGTTTCCTCTTTACCGTTTCATAAGTCACGAAATAACATTTCGTTCAAATTTGCATACATGTATTTATATACAAGGTGGCCTAAATAAGCGGGCCACAAGAGAAATAATTACTAAACGGTTTGAGATACCAAAATGTTTTAAAGGGGCAAAGTTGTAGTTCCCGTCGAGATCTATAAAATAGAGCCCTTGGGAACAAGAAAATAACACTTCTAAGGGCTCAAATAGACCTTTGAAGGGAAGGGTTTCCTCTTTATCCATATTTTGCATTATATTTTTAAAATGTACTAACAAAAGAAAAAAGAACCGTGCAAACGGGGTATCTGTAAAAGTATATTTTCATTTGCATATATTCCTCATCTGAAATTACAAAAAAAAAATCACTTGAATTTATTTAAATAGATAGTATTTTTACTAAGGGAGGGGTAATTCAGCATAGGAGAACGGTTGTGTTCAGCACTCAACCAAACGACTCCCATTAGTGTAAGCTAAAAAAGAAAATACATAAAAATTGGAGCTTTAGGCATAAGAGTCGCCAAAATTACAGTTCACAAATAATGAATGATTTTTTTTTTTTTTTTTTTTTTTTTTTTTTTTTTTTTTTTTTTTTTTTTTTTTTTTTTTTTTTTTTGCAATAAATACAAGTTTTAATTCTGAGCACATTCTCCTAAGCTGAATTAGCCCTTCCTTAATACAAATACTATTTAAATAAATTCGAGTGCCTTTTTTTGGAATTTCAGATAAGGAATACTTGCAAATGAAAAGGTATCTTTACAGAAAACTACTTGACGCATCGAAACCCCGTTTGCACGGTCCTTCCTTGTTTTGTTAGAACTTTTTAAAAATATTTTGCAAAATATGGGTAAGGAGGAAACCCTTCCCTCCAAAGGCCTATTTGAGCCCTTAGAAGTTTTATTTTCTCATTTCCAAAGGCACAATTTTATAGATCTCGACGAGAACTATAAAATTATCGATAAAGCCCGCTTATCTGGGCCACCCTGTATGTACATATATATGTTTACGATATTCTGAAGAGAAATATATAGTGTGGATGAGACATATTTTTAAATACAGTACTACTAATAGTCTGCAGTCCCAATATACACAATCGTGATACAATCTCGTCCCAATTTTTGTCAAATACTCCTTTGTTATAATGGTTTTTATGTTTTTTTCGCCGTATAGCACATATTTCATGAACACAGGAGATAAACATTTCTAGATCTATTTTACACACAACTCTACACTCGCACAGTGACTGGAGCAGACTGACAAGTGAAATAACTACTAAACGGTTTGAGATATCAACATTTTTCAAAAGAGCAAAGTTGTAGGTCTCGTCGGCCATTCTAAGGGCTCAAATATACCTTTGAAGGGAAGGGTTTCCTCTTTACTCATATTTTGCATTACATTTTTTAAAAGAACAACAAAAACAACGAAGAACCCTGCAAACGGGGTTTCGATGGGTCAAGTGTCTTGACTCATGGTTTGAGATGTTTCCATTGATTTGTTGGGTTTGCGATAAGTCTTGTTTGTTACGAACTGTTGGGTGTCTTTCGCTAACAGCCGATTCGGGTTTCAATAACAAGTAAGCCTTCAGTATTACAAAGGGAATATGAAACACCTTTATGTCGGTAGGATTTCTGCTTGAATTGAGAAGTTCTTTATCGATTATAAGGGATTCTCAATCATTTCTGGATGAAGCCCTCCGCCAGACAATTCAAAGCCACTTCCCACACCACTTGATGCTTCACTGGTTAGTAATCCTGTACTAATTGCTCTGCTAACAGCTAGTATCCGCCTTCTTGGGGTGTGTCTGCCTCCACATCCGTCCAATGATTAGAATGAAATCACGCGTCACTAAAAATGGATTCATTATATCGTCGGATCTCGAGACTTATTATATCAAAAAATATCATACTGGACGACTGGCAAAAAGAATAGAATAAATCTGAAAACAAGTTAAAAACACGACAAGGGTGTGGATGAACGAAAACCTCACAAGACGAGAACAAGTAGTATTAACCAGGCTTAGAATTGGACACTGCTTACTGACTCATATCTAATGCAAAAGGCAGACAGAGAACATGGTGCAGACATTGTAACGAGGATCTAAGTAAAACTTTCTGACAGACTGATTTTGAATGTTATAAAACTGTGAAATGAGACCATCCCCAAAGTTGCAAGACTCAAACAAATAAATACATTATTATAGCTAATTTTTTTATTTGATAATCTTATAACTATCATACCTCATTGAGGAGTGATTATTTACTCTGGACCCAAATTATTAATTTGACTTTTTTTGTTTCCATACATAAAAATCAGTATAGGTAATTCAAAATTCAGTTTTATTATGCTGTTTTCCAAACATGGGCGTATATAACAGGGGGGTTGAGGGGGCTGCAGCCTTCCCCCCGAAATTTTGATTTGATCGGTAAAAATTTCAGAAAACTCTAATAAATAAATTAAATAAGATCATTTAGTTCATAAAACATATTCTATTTGGTGTGTAATAGTGTTTAAGTTGGCTAAAACTCTTCCAAGATCTAAATTGTTAGTATACCCCACCGAAATTTTCGAAAATATGTTCTATATACGCCCATGTTTCCAAATATATTTTGGGGCTATTATCCCTAACCAAAAGCATCACCACGCTGCACAATATAGTGGTTTGCTTCTGCTATTCGACACCCAGACCTATTAAAGTAAAACATGCTCTGTCTCCTTGATAGTCCGGAAGAAAGCATGAATGTCAAGCCGAAAAGTTGGCAGAAATATTACTAATTTTAGCTATAAAATGTAGTTTTGTTCAAAATACGACCGAAATATCGAGCTCCGTCCTAGAATGGACTAGATGGGTTAAGGTGCTGAAGAATGGTTAATGAGTGATGTAAGGAGCCATATTAAGGTTAACAAGAGTTGACACGACATCTCGGAGTCATCCTTTCAAACAGACAACTGGTAAGGAGTTTTGTTTAGAAAAGGATGGCCTAGGTATATATATTTATATACATATACACATATGTCAACAAACTATATAATAAGAAAAATTTCGTTTTTCAGATTCGTGACTTAGCTCTTGGATTGTTGACGATACGGCTTGTCGCAAATTGTCAAAAATCAAACTCCTTTAGAATAGCCGTTAATACCTTCAATAAAGTTGATATATCATCATTTTTCAGTATATTACTTCGTCTATGTATCGAATAAGTTCGATCACTAGTTTGCTCCGATTTTCATGATCGATAGTTTGACATGATAGGGACAATATATTATATTTCTTCATTATGCCTTACTGACATTAGAGTAATATATTTCTTTATTATTATACAGGCACACATAAAAAGTGATATTTTCCAAAGATACCACACATATATTTTTGTGTATTTCGACACGCTGAATCCGAATCCGGAATCCCAGCACGTCATGTTAAAGGCCATTTGAAGGTCAAATTGTGTATTAAGTCCTGTGTGTAATAACTACTGCTTCCATGGTTTTGTGGGCCACTGAATTCGAATCAGAGGTTTTTTTACCACATCGGCATAAAATCGACTTCAAGGAAAAATATTTTTATTTTGCAAAAAATAAAAATATGGCTTACAGGTTCCAGCCTGCCGCTCATCGCTTAGCTCAGACTTTCAAATTTTTCTCGGCGATCACCTCAGACATTATATTTTGCGTGCTACAAAAAAGACTACAGCCTCTAAATCGATTTCAATGCGTTTATTTTTTTTTTTTTTTTTTTTTTTTTTTTTTTTTTTTTTTTTTTTTTTTTTTTTTTTTTTTAATGAAAGCTAATAGAATGTTGAACAACTTTGTCAATTTACATTTATGGTTATTGTTTCCCTTCTTTATTAAATTGCTCGGAAAGATGTTTATAACCTTTTAGCTACCTGTCTCATAAATAATTTTAAAATATGAATACTAATAGAACAGTAAATTGGATGATAGTGATTGTGATTTTTTAATTTCGGAAGTACGAAGTATGGAATGACAAGACTCAGTGATTTTAAAAATACAATCGTAACCAAGAAACTAAGAGAACAGGTTGGAAACGCATTAAACATGCATGGTAAGATATTTTTATTAACTAAATATTTTAACTATTAATTTTTTTGATTAATATTTTAATTAATAAACGTATATTGGAGTATGCGATGACGGAGACTAAAGGAAATTACCGCCCAGCCGCTCTGTATCATAGCCAGTGCCCCTCTTCTGCTAAACGCTCGGTCGCTTTATCTTTAGTCGCTCGTATCGAACCCGCGTCCTAATAGTGCTGCAGCAGTTGGTCGTGCAAAGAATCCATCGAACGTTAAGCAATCCTCTAAAATGTGGCAAACTAACTAACTGAGACCTGGCTGTCGTCACACATAGGATGAGAGTTTTTTGGTGATAATATGGAGATGGGTCAGGTTCGTGTGGCCTATTCGCAACCTTGTCAAAACCACGAAGTCTGTTTCATCTGACGGCACTTCCCTATGGCTCAGTTGTGGCCTTTATCGTTCTTAATTTACTCGTGCGAGATATTTCTAAATAGGTTCCCATTGGCTGAATTCGGGCTTTAACGTCTTCTTGTTCATAAATATGTAGTGACGGCGATTCCATTCTTGCAGCTTCTTCTACTTCTGTGTGCCAGGACCCAGAAAAGATGTACGGTTTTCACCAATGTATTCACAATAGTTAGATAATTGGGTTTAAATATTATAAATATAGGCCGAAATGGAGCGGGAAGATGCTAGATAGATAACTATTTCCTGGTGAGATCGGTGAAAGGCGTAGGAAGGGAAGAGGCTGGGAAGACATAGGTTTAGGACAATACCTGCCAATTAGCAAACTGGAGTATTTCCCCGCCAAAACTATTGTTGCCAAGCTATCTGTGTGGCCCCTCTTCCTTCCTTCAGGTTGAATATATATATATATATATATATATATATATATATATATATATATATATATATATGTATATATATATATATATATATATATATATATATATATACTGTGTAAGAATACTGTGTGTGCGGTGTACTGTCACTCGGGAACGGAGGGTCGTATAGCCCCAAGCAACTGCGCACATGGAATACTTGGAAATGCATGGTATGGAATACACTGTAAAAAAGAGGGTTAGGGAAAATTTTAAAATATTTTAATGTAAAATGGCGTGTCTTGTGGTCCTCTGACCACCAGTATACCAGGGTAAATGATAAGGACGTTTTTTACTGGGTGTTCCCACCAAAACGGAGAAATGAACTTATAACATTTTATTTTTAACTTAATAATTTGTGATTTTCGTTCCGTTTTTATGATTTGTGAAATCTTTATGCTACAATTTTTCATTCCTCTGGAGAGTTTTATATATTACTATACACACACTAAACAGTAGTTTTTGTGGCATATTTTTAACGATAAAATCAAAATTTTGTGGCTGGTTTTTATTTTTATTTTTTTTTATAATGCCGTGTCATTAACGCCATTAAACAAAGGGCAAAACGTGTTCGTATCGAAGGGGATTGCAGCCACACTTATACGCATGTCCTAGACGGTGTTGGTGGCATGAAACATCATTTCGAAACATCGTTTAATTAACAAGTGTATTATTTATTTTAGTTTTATGCACTAATTTATACATAACACAGATTTTTAGAATGGTTATCTAGAAGTTATTGCATTTTTAGATACAGATTAGGGATGATACTTTTCTTTTCGTGGCAGAAAAACCACAAACCATAGTGGGAATCGAACTCATAACCTTAGACACGCCTTAGCACTTGTGGGTATCAGGTCTCCTTAGAAAGACTTTAAATAATTATGTTGTGGCTAATATTGTTATTAACTAGTAGACATTCTATTCAAAATGTATTGATAAATTTGAAATTACCTTAGATAACAACTCCATCTTCAACATCCTTTGACTCTAGTCAGCTGAAATTAATCCACACTCAAAGTATTGTCCATCGTAATCACAAAATTGGAGAATACCTCCGCCAGCTAAACGAATTGCAATGGTTATGAGGGCATGATCGGCGTGGAACTGAGGACGAGGGCAGATGCTAGGCCTTCCTGCACGAACATGTTTCCCGATAAGCTGACGACTCTACACCCAAAAAAAATTATGAGGAACTACTGTTTTTAACAGTATAATATTTACTGTACTGTACAGCACAATGGCATTATATTGCAAAAGAGAGTATGATTAATAAATTTTATAAAATCGTTACCCATAATTTTATTTATTTATTTGTTTCATCCATCTCCTATCATGGGCGTATATAAGGGAGGGTGGGAGGCTGCAGCTAACTGGCGAACTATTCCAAGTTGAGCATGTCCGCCTAGATCAGCGAAACGGCCCACACACACACACACACACACACACACACACACACACACACACACACACACACACACACGCACATATATATATATCACATGTATACTTGCTATATAAGTGCTCTAGATGAGCAATTTGGCATTTGGTTTTTCTTAGTTAAGTTGCTCCTCCAGGCGTCTATAGGTGCGAAACATGTCATGGCACTCACGTAATAAAGTGCTATGAGAAGATGAAGTATTTGAATATTCGGCAAGTTTTTTTTTTTTTTTTTTTTTTTTTTTGTTTTTTTTTTGCAAGCTATTGATATGCTTCTAAAACTCACAACTATGCGACTAGTACTTCCAAAGCAAGCAAATTATACTCATAATTAGTGGGGAAACCAATCTTTTACAACCTAAGTATAAATTTGGTCTTTCCTTTTAATGTGAGTTGAGATTTTTACAAAACTTCCCTATAGCTTCCCTCATTATCCTCTCCAGGTATGTATTCCTTTTCAAAATTGTCTCTCTCGGAAACGAAGCAAAAACGAGATTTATGGCAAGGGAATTTTTTTTTTCTTTCTTTTCTTCTGAAGTTTGGCCGTTTATTTTGGGTGAACCCTGTATAGATATTATAAATTTTATCGGGGGTCTCTTTCGGTGTCTGCTAAGTAGGATCGATAAAGATGTGAAGAAATGTTAAAAAAATTCGTCAAGAGTGCAACCTCAATATCTACTTTCCTTCGGAGGAAAGTGTGAATGAAAAGAAAAAATAATTGAATGTTTTGAAATATTATTCATTCTTCCAGCTCAAAATTCTAATTATTATACTAAATAGATCAATTTCTTTTAATTTTTACCACTTGATATATTTTTTTTATAGTTTTAGCATTGCGTTTGTGAACTGGTGAAAAAAATAAAGAGATATGTATGTACACCTCTAAGTCATCCTACCCGTTATATCGCAACTGGTGAAATTGGTTAACAATTGTTGATCATGTAGTAAAATGGAGTATTGGACTATCATTAAAATGGCTCTAGAAGCAATACTCTAGGACCAGCAGAAGCGGAGATATTAATGGAAGTCCGGCCTGTCCTGTCACTCACCCCACTGTTCGATGAGTCTAAAACTTTTAACTGTTCTGTGGAATGGCGACTACCTCTGCGTCTAAAACAATTTATTCTTCGTAATATGAAGGTTAGTTTCTACCAATATAAATGAGCAAAACGTTTTGTGATTACTGTAAACCTTTTACTTGCAGATTTCATTACTTCTGCGTTACATTTTCGAATAATATTTCAAGAGAAACGCCTAAACTCTCCCTTGAGTATTGCCTAAACGTTAATAAAGGAACGGAGAAGAAACTAACTATACGCCAGCTGTTCAACGTTGAATGCTAAAGCAGGAATGTACTATTTAGAGAACAGGAAAAAACTACGGGCTTATATTGTGTAGAAGCATACACTTATGAATGGAGTTTGGTGGGACAAAGAGGATGGTTAGTCAGTTCATTGAAGTCTTACTAGTAGGTTGGATGTAATACACGGTGTATACCTACTCATTCGGGATAAAGTCAACATATGGTCTTTGTATTCTCCTATTTAACTTGATTAAAGACTCCATTGTTCCTGCTAAATGCCATTTGAAAAATGTGTGGCTTTTATAAAGGAAATAATTTATGGGAGAGCGTAAAAAGGGGTTGTGTGACAATTTGTATTACAGATAATATTCAGGAGGATGTTGAAAAGAGGAAGGAACTTGCTGGTTCCAACAGGACAACTTGCAAGCAACGTGGTTCCTAGGGGTTTGTCCTTTCGAATAAACCATACCTATTGATTACAATGTATCTAGCCTCTCGGCAAGTTAAGCTTAGTTTATAGTGTAACAATTTACATGCGCCAATGATTGGTACATAAGCTGAAAAATAGATTTTTATAGGTTTTTTCAAGAGGGAAGTTTAATAAAACAACCTCCTAGGCGATTTCCTTAACCGTTTCTAAGAAAGTTTTAAAAACTAGAATGTTTGGGTTTGCTGTAAACATGAATTTGGTTCATGTTTGGAAAAGAGCAATCATTTTTTTTTTTTTATTATTTTTTTTTTAAACGTATGTATTCAGAAGACTAATAAATTTCCCAGAAGAAAATTAGATTGCCTAATAACCTGCGTATTACGGGCTGCATCTTGAATAAATGTACTATTTTGCGAATCTACAAGAAAGGTTCAAACATAACTTTCAATAGGACCACCTCAATCGATGATTCCTCTACTATGAGATTTTATTGTAAACTTTCCGAATCATATTTAGCGAAGGCATTTTTAGGGAACACAAGTAAGATGACGCAGTTCCAACGAAGCGGACATATATTTAATTTAGGATTGAACCCAATACCACGCATTAAAGGGCTCTGACGTTGTTGCCCATTTGAAATGATGCGGAACAAGTTGCATTATATGCTTCGGTGATGTAAACAACTCCTAAACAAGCTGGACGACTGTTTTATCCATAAGCGTCATTCCTCCGTGAGGCGAGCCTCGTGCTATGTGGTCTATATGACAAGGCACAGGCTGTCCCGACTGGTAAATGTCAGAATCTGATAAAATGCCGCTCTGACGGTGAGCCGCAGCGAGACGACACATCTGCTCTACTCCCACTGGCTTCTTTCTGGGTGCTCAGCAATGCGGAAACCACCTAAAGTACTGGCGGTCTATCTTCTGTCGAAGGTTACTAGAGGTAATCGCTGAACGAAGGATATCTTATCAGGATGTCACAGTGCCTCGGTTGTCTTACCAGCATGCCCTCGCATTGCAAGCGAAGCTTACTGATTATAGAGGTAGACCTTACAGGACAATATTTCGGACGCTAGGGTCTTTTTGCGATGACCACATCCAGTCACTTATGAAGTATCTTTAGTGATTATAAAAATGATTCAGCGCATGCGCATTACTAATTAGCATTTCTGTTGGTTGTTCCTGGTAGAAAAGTAACCTTCAACGCTCTAGTCGACCCAACTCGCTAAAATTAATATAATTCTATTAATTTTAGCGAGTTGGATTGACTAAGAGTTTTGATATCTTCTTGAGCGAGCGTAGAGAGCGAAAACGCATAAGCACGTATGCCTATAATGAAAAATAAATATAAATATGTTATAGAACCACCGGACAAAAAAGTCGGTGAGGAGGCCTCTAAACTTCTCAATTACCATTGATTTTTATAATATTAACCTTTTTATTAATACATATAGCATGCTTAAATATATTCTGTTTATTTTATAAGGCTAAAAGTATTACTTACAAATGAAGGTTATCTAAGGGTTAGTTAGAAACCATTGATCAAAATAGTAGTCCAAAAAAGTTACTTTTAGTATTGATTGCAGTGACTTTAATTACTCATTACCTACTATATTTATATATGGTTTCCAACCTTAAATCCTGTAAATAAGTTATAGATTCCCTGCAAAGAACATGTAAGCTAATCCGTAAGTACCGAAATGTCTGTTTAAAATCACGACAGTTACATCAAAGTAACTGGATGTAGTCTTCGCAAAAACGCCCGGACGCTAAAACGCGGCCCGTCACACACACGTATATATATATATATATATATATATATATATATATATATATATATATATATATATATATATATATATCATCAAGCATCAATATTTTTATTTAAATATGAAACACCATTGCTTTTATGATCTATGAGTGCTGACCTTAATTTTTTATTGGGCACTTCCTGATTGCGTCTTTGGATTGAGCCATATACGCGTTTCCTCGTCATAGGGATAGAGGAAATACGATATTATTATTGTAGTATAATAAAAAAATTTGTTTAAAAAAAAAGAGGTTGGTTCTATCGTTAGCCCCGTAAAGTAGCTTAGAGCCGGCACGTGTCCAGGGACCCCCGCTGAGTATAATTCGACCGCTACTGACAGCTCTATTAGCAGGAGGCGGGAGCAAAGGCCGCTTAGTTCCTCGGGCTCCCTACATATTCTGGACGAATTCGGCTGGAGGTATATGGAATCTAAATAAGTAAAGATGGAATGGTTGGGATTCGGCTAAAGAAACCTCAATATGATTTTTGGTAAAAAAAAATCTATATTTTGGACGTTTCGGCTACTCATTGGTAGCCTTCGTCAGCTATGGAAATGCCTGGAGGCAGAGAAAGATGAGTAGCCGAAACGTCCAAAATATAGATTTTTTAAAACAAAATCTTATTGAGGTTTCTTTAGCCGAATCCCAACCATTCCATCTTTACTTATCACCTCGACGGCTAACTATCTAATCATCATGAATCCAAATAGTTGGTTCGATGGAAAGCTGTTTTATGGAGGTTCAATTTCATCGACCACGTATATTTATATTTCCTTTTTAAAAAATAGGTTTGGGTCCACTACTGTACTCTGGTCTTTGTTACTTTAATTTATCTGATCACATTGATGAAGGTCATAAAAAAAAATAGAGCCTTCTGCTCAAATTCTGGAACATAAATATGCTTTAGCTTCACCCGTCAAACCTAGGTAATGTACTGTATAACATACAGTCTTCTTTTTCGTACATGGCCTCCCCCCTCCCCAGCGCGAACGCCAGCGGATACTTTTTTGTACGTGTTTTTTTTTCCTTCAGTTTAGTCATAGCTAAAGCATATTTGTGCTAAAAGATCTGTGGGGTGGCTAGTCTACACGGAGAGAGGTGTGTACTCAAGGGATCATTACAATCGAAAACCTCTCGTAGGGGCAGAAAATTCTAATTCTACGGTTACCACATCTTTGTACGATCTTGCGCGAACCAGTGCTGAGCTCGGATAAGGCCGAAGCTGCATTCCAAAAGGGCTTTTCCCCAATTATAAACTAATTCGTTTTCTTCCTTACACATCCCCGGTAAGTCCCGGGCTACAAAAGGTCTAAGTCGGGTGTTGTTCTAAGTCTTCGTATCTCGGGGAAGCCCTCCTGAGGGAAAGTCCGTCTCAGGAAGGAGGGGGTTGGTGTTAACCAGAGGAACACTTAGATGAGCAACCATCTTCGTGAGGTTTACTTCGAAAAATGTACTTCAAGACGACAGTGTTCTCCATCGTCATCTTCAGTGTTTTAATCAGCGTAAATACATCAGGTGAGTCCTACTTCATATAAGTAATAATTAAAGGTATCGCACTAGTATTTCTAAAGTGACACAACTCAAAATATTTCTCTCTTGCTTACTTAGGCCTCATAGCATTAAGACATGAAGAGTGACACAAATGCCCTCCGGTGTTCAAGCTCTGTAGCTAGTTTCATACAGTTTTGATGATCAATAAAGAGATATTTACAATATTTTTCATAGTCATAACTCAAAAATTATTGATTAAATTGATTTTTGAGTTGTCACTTTAGAAATACTAGTGCGATATGATTCGTATAGCATAAATTCTGTTCGTATTACTATTTTAAAATCTAAACTACCACAAAAATAGTTCCTGGGCCATGAATAAGATGCTATAAGATGAAAATGGGGGCGAGGTGAGCTCAGTGGTAGAGCACTGGACTAATAAGTTGGAGGACCTGAGTTCAAATCCCGAGCAAGCACTAAAGATTTTTTATTCTAGTGCCTTCGTTCATGGGTTAAATTCGGCCTCCCTGACCGTCCCTAGGCCAACCCAGCCTTTAATTAATTTAATAATGGTTTCCTCGTAGTGCTAATGACTGCTAGCAGTCGGAGCAGCCAAGGGGAAAATCAGGCGGCTGGAGCATAGTACTGACCTCACTATCTCCCTAGTGTGCCGTATGGTCATGAATCAGATACCTCTATAGTATCCGCCCCTCAGGGCCCTCGTGGCCTGTTACGGGACTGATTTTTTTTTTTTTTTTAAACATGAAAATATCGCAATACGTATGATAGTTTACTACATAAAGACAGAATCATTCACCACGATTCATGGGCGTATATAGGAAATAATTTCGGAGGGGTCTGGGAAACTTTCGGGGGGGGGGCTGAGACCATTTCCGGTGTGTGGAATACTAACTTTTTAAAATCTAATAAGATAATAAGATAAATGATCTTATTTAATTTATTTTTAGGGTATTATAAAATGTTTACCAATCAAATCAAAATTTCGGGGGGGGGGGGGGCTGCAGCCCCCTCAGCTCCCCCTTGTACACGCCCATGACACGATTACATAAAAAACTAAACAATTTCATGATTACTTTCAAATAATAGTATCTCAATCATCCACATCAACAAAAATTTTATTTATTTTTCTATTTATTTACTAATTTTGTGTTTTTGGCTATTTATACATTAAATATCTAATTACTCACCAATTGTTTGTGTTAACTACATTTTGGATTGTCATTGGTTTTATACAGCGCCTACATCTGTTACAAGGAATTAAATATGTCGCCACAGATTCTGGGCTTTGCCAATAAATAATAATAATAGAAGAAGAAAACTTCATTAACAAATAATAAAGTGAGCTGCCCAACTTTATCGGGTTGCTGGACACATAGCATGCTAATCCATCTGTTCTAATATTGCTTTCTAAATTCTGATGATAACCTAACAACTTCGTGCGGTCCTCGCGTAGTGGGCTGCCCAACTTTATCGGGTTGCTGGCCATATAGCATGCTAATCCATCTGTTCTAATATTGCTTTCTAAATTCGGATGATAACCTAACAACTTCGTGCGGTCCTCGCGTAGTGGGCTGCCCATCTTTATCGAGTTGCTGGCCACATAGCATGCTAATCCATCTGTTCTATTTTTTTCTAAATTCGGATGATAACCAAACAACTCGTGCGGTCCTCGCGTAGTGGGCTGCCCAACTTTATCGGGTTGCTGGCCACATAGCATGCCAATCCATCTGTTCTAATATTTCTTTCTAAATTCGGATGATAACCAAACAACTTCGTGCGGTCCTCGCGTAGTGAGCTGCCCAACTTTATCGGGTTGCTGGCCACATAGCATGCTAATCCATCTGTTCTATTTCTTTTTAAATTCGGATGATAACCAAACAACTCGTGCGGTCCTCGCGTAGTGGGCGCCCAACTTTATCAGGTTGCTGGCCACATAGCATGCCAATCCATCTGTTCTAATATTTCTTTCTAAATTCGGATGATAACCAAACAACTTCGTGCGGTCCTCGCGTAGTGGGCTGGACAACTGTCGATTTGGTCTACAGGGAGCTCATTTACTTAGATGGGCCAAGGGACAGATTACAGCAGAGAAATGCACAAATTCCTTCCTGTCTGTCAATCTGCAATGTGATGCCTGAATTGATTGTCAGGAATTATTAGTTTTTTTTTTTTTTTTTTTATAAATTATATATGCGTCCAGTGTTATATGTTTAACTGTTTTAGGATTTGAAACTTTAATTTTATTACGAATTGAAAGTTTTTTTCTTTTGTGTTATCGCTTTCCTCCGAAGAAAAGTACCTATGTTAAATTATGTTTAACTTGCAGCTTTACTTGACGTCATTTAATTGTTTTGACTAAGAAGGCACGTCATAACTGAATATAATCTATATAGCATCAATCAGCTGTGTTTGTAGTCAGCTGTTTATAATATCGACAGAGTCCAAAGTTTTAAGCATTCTGAAGAGGCATACAATGACGCGAAACGAGTAGAGCCATATTTAATTAATTGACGATTTTGTTAATTTGAGTATTTATTTATTCTGCCTAAGCAAGAAAAAAAGTTGAGATTTTGCAAACTGTTTATTGCAATTAAAAAATTGTATTAAAGTATTTTATTAGTTACTCGGACGTTAGTATGTAGAGAGTTTTCTTCCCAATAATAAATATTTGATGCTCGCATAAACTATTTTTAATGAAAACAGTATTTAACAGTTTGTAAATACATTGACAGAGTGCAGACAACGTAGTCATCTTGACATACCCAACGACATCCAGGAAAATACTAACACTTGACAGTATACACATAAACACTATACTAAAACATCTACGACAAAATTTGATGTACCCGCAGATCAAAAACAATCAAATAATACGTATCGTTGATACAAAAGCCGTATCACAAAAGTATCGAATGTGAAAAAACGCTTTCTTCATTTTCAATCTTTACTGATTGCTGTTGGACTGATGTATGGCAAATTCTCGAAGTTCCCTCGGAGTAACCACTTACAAAAGGTCGAATCTGCCGACTATTTGACCGTCCAAAAGCAAAGTAATGAATAAAAGTTTTTTTCACTCGGGAATGTGGGGATTTTCACATTCGAAACTTTGCTTTTCTATTGACGATTAATGTATCAAAATACTAATGTAATGTTACGCCCAAAATATCTTGTTGCCACTGTCTTTTAGCATAAATATGCTTTAGCGATGACTA
Organism: Gonocerus acuteangulatus; assembly: GCA_946811695.1. NCBI lineage: Eukaryota > Metazoa > Arthropoda > Insecta > Hemiptera > Coreidae > Gonocerus > Gonocerus acuteangulatus. The sequence goes on along the minus strand of OX328129.1, from coordinate 18,430,401 downwards.
AACTGGAAAAAAGCGTTACCTCTGCTGGGGTTCGCGCATGCGCTGTGGCCATGTACGAAAAAGAAGACTATGTTACACAGTACGTACATGTTACACATTACGTATGTTTGTCGGGTGGACCTAAAGTATATTTATGTTTCTGAATTTTAGCAGCAGGCTCTAATTATTATTATTTTATTTTTTTTTTCGTTCTGTTTGTTATTGGTTTATTTACTTTTGTCATTATTCTGCCCTGCTAAATATTAGAGTAAAAATTTATATTTGTATTAAAATTACGTAAACATCTGTACATAAGTTACAATTGGTCAGGCGAATCGCCTGAGTTTCGAAGCCGAATGAAAAATTCAAAAAATGATGAAAACAGCAAACTCAATGTTATTTATTTTGTTACAGAATGTCCGTTCAAAAGTGGGATTGCCAGATGTACGAAGAGATGCTCCCAAGACAGACTCCTTCCGGAAATGAACTGCACAAAAGGACGTGTTTGCTGCCTGAAGAAACTGCCAAGGAAATTTGAAGGCCTTAATACCGATGGCTTGGAAAACACATTCGAAACACGACGAGAAAACTTGTCTGCCGAGACTTTTGATTTCGGTAACCTGGTTCTTTCTGTGATGGAACCTATGAACCAGACGGACGTCCAAATAAGTGATCGGGAATACCAAGATAACCAAGGCAGTCTAGGAAGTCAAAATAATTACATACTAGGATTTGGTTCAATGAAAGGTACGAATGTCCATGACAAAGTAGCCAAAGTGGCGAAAGCGCCTAAGTGGTATCTGCCCGGAGTTGAACAGTTCGAAACATCCAAACGACCATCAGGAGAGACCGACACGAAGGAAGACTTCCTTCCAAAAGAGATCGCGTCTATTCTTCGATATCAAAGACCTGCAGAGTCAAAAGAAGAAACTAAACCCGGTACTATGAGCTACGAAGCTTGGAATGCTTTGTTGGAGTACTTGTACAAATCGGCAGAAGCTAACAGAACCAGAAATAGAACTACTCAGAAGTTATTCGGTACGTAAGAATTACATTTTCTTGCTTTTGTTTATCACGATTTCCTTTATTCTTTTCAAGATATAAGAATATTTCCTACTTTCTTTATCATATCAGCCGTTAACCCTAAAGGAAAATTGGATTTCCTGAGCTGAGACCAGGAAAGTACAATGCCATCTTCCTTTGTCCTACGCTGTTACTCTAATCTGATCTGTATAGATAGGCTTGTCATACGTCCCGGTTTGACCGGGACTGTCCCGGTATTTTGCACATGTCCCGGTTTTGTCCATGACTCGGAAACGGCTGTAAGATGTAAAAATTAATGAAGGGTATTTTTGCGAAGACCACATCAAGTTACTTTTGAAGTAGCAGTAGTGATTCAGCACATGCGCATAACTACTTTGCATTCCTATTGACGGGTTCCTATGTGCAATTTTATTGGTTCTTGCTGGGAGTAAAGTCAACCATCAACAGTGAATTAGCGTTTGTTTTCTAGAGTCGCTAAAATTAATAGAATTCTATTAATTTTAGCGAGTTGGATTGACTAGAGTTTTGATATCTTCTTGAGCGAGCGAAGCGAGAATTTTTTTCTTCCCCTCCGAATTTTTTTTTCCAAGTAATTCAAGGACTGCCATCATAGTTGAAATAAACTGCAATTAAAAATAATACTATGAAATAGATACAGTACGGTAACAGCTGTTCTGTCAACGCATCGTCCTAGCAACGCATGCTGCCTAGACGAGCGTGCTCTCTTTAAAACTAAAACTTCAAACCCATCTAAAAATAATTAGTAATTGGAAAATCAAAGAAAAAACCTTTCTTAGCGAGTGTTTAACTACCAAAGGGAGTGTCAAAATTTCAAATATTTTTTTGTCCAGTGTTCTGGGCTGGGCGAGTCAGTGAGTAAGTGGTATTTGACAAATTTTTATATATTAGATTAAAATACATTTATAAAATGAATTGTTGTATAGCGCCAATTAACATAAAACTGATACCCCTAAACTATTATGTTTACATCCTCGTCGCAGGGGTTTCTTTTTTTGCTGATCCAAGTCTTGTTTCAAGACATATATATATATATATATATATATATATATATATATATATATATATATATATATATATATATATTCTATCTGTTCGCCCTCGCACGGCTACAAAAATGGTCCGATTTTGATGAAATTTGAAACAAACATCTGTCGTCTAATTTGAAAGGTTAACCAGCAGAATTTGTCCAACGAGACATTGGTTATGGGGCAAATTTCGCGCGAAAAAACGAAACGCGTCCGTTTTCGAGTTAATATGCTTCCAGGCACTCGGTTTATATGTTCCTTAAAGTATGGAAACTAATGAAAGTTAAAGCGAAATCTGTAACCGCTTAAAAGAGAATAATTCACACTACTTTTCCAAACAAACTTTCAGTTTGGGTATTAACTGAAACGATTATTATTATTATTATTTAAATTTTAACGTCCATTATTATTAACTAAGAATTTTGGGACGGGTTATCTATAGGTTACCACCCTTTTCTAGCCAGGGTAGGGTTGATGCCTTTTCTTTTTCCTAAATAAAAGCCACCACCCCTAGTGGGAATTAAACCCAGGACCCTTGGCACTGAGTGTTGTGCTCACGCCTTAACACTCACAGGCACCGGACCTCTGAGACATTCTCTATCTTATTCCCAATTTCTGTGCACTAAGTCAAGTTACCGCCATAGGCTTCCCTTTTCTTGGAGACAGGAATGACTAAACTATAGTCCGACCGTAAACAAAAAACCAGAAGGGGCGTGGCCGGAGGGAAGCTAGTCCCTCCCCCACATGGGCTATAGGCAGCGCTCGCTCATTACCCGGTTCTTTTCTTCGCGGTACACCTACCGCCGTACTACTCACCTGGAATTTTCCATCGACCTTTTCATTCGATATTGCAGCTCTTTCACTCAAGAAATTGTTTTCAAACTCGCAAAACTAACAAACGTAATTAAAAACAGAACTTTTCCGTTAGTCCCTACTCAATACCATGAATAAACCAGTTAATATTCAATTTACAACTGGACCGAAGTACACATTGTAGCATACCATGGGTGTATATAAGGGGATGTAAGGGAAATATTTTTTGTTGTGTAAAAAAATAAATTAATTTCGTTTGGAAATTTCTGCTCAAATTCAGGAACATAAATATGCTTTAGCTCCACCCGACTATGTGATTTACTGTATAACGTACACCATTCTTTGGTACTTACACATTTTTGTAATGGACACTTCTTCAGTTTAGTCATCACTAAAGCATATTTATGCTAAAAATAACAAACTATATAGACGAAAAATGTCTTCTACATTTATCCTGGCTTATTAGGTGTCCAGAGGGCCAGAAAATTAACCGTTTTACACTAAAATATTTTAAATTGTCCCTACTCCTTAAATCCCCCAGCTCCGCCGAAATTATTTCCTATAAACACTCCTGTAGCATTCATATATTAATATTTACAATATTACATGCAACATTGCCAGCTCAGATTTTATGTGATATGAATAAAATATGCTGCATATTGCTTTAGAGTATTTATGATAAGCATGATCTTTTTCATGTCCCATTTTGTTTTACCTCTTAAGTAGCGAAAATAAGAATGGCGTTGTGCTAAAAATTGATAAAAGGAATTTAATCCTAAGGGATTATTTCTGTAATTCCTAGTTGCATTAATTCTTGTAATTTGTCTTTGACCTTCAGTCAGTTAGAGGCAAGCAGTCCATGGCAAGTCAAAGTTAGAGTGGAGGTCAAAAATATGTGCATTTTCTCTTGGGAACAGTGAAGTCTTTTAGGATTTCTCAACTGAATTATAGAGTGGTTCGTTTGGATCATGGTTTGGAGTATTTTTTATTGGACTTAAGTAATTAGGAGAGAGATGAAATTTGACTTCAGTCTATTAGTGTTACTTTTAGCACAGGTATCAGCAGATGAAAAGTTTTTTGGTAAAGTACTTAAACATATTCATTGTGCTATACATTCTATTTGTTTTTCAATAATTACTTATAACTTCATAAATACATTTTGGTATATGAATTTAAAATGTTAAAATAAATAGTCAATTGTATATTATGTAGTTGAATAAAATCATGGGATTTGAAGAATGAATCCCTCTCCATAGTGGAGAACAGTGTGAAAAATTACTTAAATTAATATTTCTTTCTTTCTTTTTTTTTCAAAATATATTTTACTCAGAAGACATTGTTGACCAAACAGATTACCTGAGAGAGAGATGGCCACCTTGGTTCAATAAAAACAGTTTAAAGAATAAGATTTTATATCCTGTTCTGGCTAAATATAGTTTTAAAAACAAATTGAGACAGAAAAGTACAAGAATACATGTAAATTACGTTATAATAACTTATTAATATAAAATAACATATATATATATATATATATATATATATATATATATATATATATATATATGCACACATGGGGGCAAGATCTCTAGGCTCACTTATCTTACTATAGGTAAAATCAGGTGGCTAGACCATAGTACTAACGAAAGTATCTCTCCGATGTATGTTCAAGAATCTGATTCCATTATAGTGTACCTGCCTTTTAGGCCTGATATGTTAATGATCTATATTATATATATATATATATATATATATATATATATATATATATATATATATATACACACACACAGAGTGGTCCCGAAGGAGATCGCCATACTTCAGGAGTGTGTACTTCGACTGAAGTGTAGTTGAATGCCACCAAGGAGAAATTTTTACTTGCATTTTTTCCCTAGATATAGGCGTTTTTCCATGTTTTGTATTTTTGTCTAAACACTAGTTTTTTACCATTTCTGCGTTATTTTTTGTTCATGTCATAGGGAAAACTTAAATTTGATGACATTTTCACAATCTGCATCAAATTTCCTATAAGATCTCTTTTACCTTGTGAACAAATTTCTCAATCCAAATTCACAGCAGCCACCCAAACAAATAATTTATCATGACATAAAGGTTCATTTTTAATGTTCCACGCATTGCACAAACATTTTTTCGGTAAGGTAGTTGGAGCTCTCAGAAATGTTGCATTATTTCATTGCCATGGCTAATTTGTTAGCAAGGGTTGAAGGCCAAAAAAGGATGCTTTGCATGGGTAAATTGTGGTCAAACCAAAATTAATACGTAAAACAGTTTTTTTGACCTTCAACACTTACTAACAAATTAGCCATGGTAATGAAATAATGCAACATTTCTGAGAGCTCCAACTACCTAACCAAAAATTTTTTTGTGTGTTGCATGGAACATTAAAAAGGAAAATACTTTATTTCATGATAAATTATTTGTTTGGGTGGCTGCTGTGAATTTGGTTCGAGATATGTTTCCACAAGGTTCATGAAATCTTATAGGAAATTTGATGCAGATTTTGAAAATGTCATCAGAATTAAATATTTCTTACGACGTGAATGACAAATAACGCAAAAATGGTCAAGAATTAGCGTTTTGGCAAAAAACACGGAAACGCCTATATCTAGGGAAATAATTTAAGTAAAAATTTCTCCTTGGTGGTATTCAACTACACTTCAGTCGAAGTACACACTCCTGAAGAATGGCAATTTCCTTCGGGACCCTTTATATAGTTACACATATAAATATATTTCCTTTAATGTATGGTTTAAGATAATTCGTTTTGTTTGTGTTTAGACTGTGGCGATGCTGAAGACCGTTTACGATGCAGACGAAGTTGCCCAGAGAGAAGACGTGTTGCCAACCGAAGCTGTCCCTTCAAGAGGATATGCTGCAGGGGTAAGCCAAGCAGTATCTATTCCCCGCTGAGAGAGGCGCCGTTCTATCAGGGTGCACCTGATGCACCTCAATCTGAAGACCACGTCTTTAACTATCTCATCAACAGATACAATGACTCGGATCCAATCAGGGTCATCAATATCGACGAGGCTAATGATGTGACACATCATCCCCCGAGTAGTCCAGCTCCGTCGAATAACTCTGAAGACAACAATATAATACCAGAAATACCACTCAGGAAGAGTGTAGCATGTAAGTTTTTCTTATATTTATAACCTAGATATATACATTAAGTTAGAAATATTTGTATTTGTAGTAGCATCTGTGATAATGATGGTAATATCATTGGAATATAAACTGCACAAAAATGGATAAGGATTTTTATAATTTAGTAGCTTTATGCTACACCTGTTTCTTGCATCTCAAAAATAAAAAGTCCGTCACGCAGGAGCTGCATAACTAAGCACTTTCCTCAGAATTTGGGTAGCGTAGACTGCTTTCCAGAACAATTTGCTTAAAATATCCTACATAAATAAAATAAAAACATGAATAGTTCTCTTTTAATTTTGTAATGAGTAACTGATAAATTATTAATTTCCTTCCAGAGTTATGTTTACACATGGTACCCACTACACTACGTAATAAATACCAAAAACCTCATATTATCGTATTTTGATCTAACGCAGGAACCGGATACAGTCCCTCTAGCGCTCCTTGCGGCGCCTTTGTGAACCTATGTCTGGCTGGCTTATCTATTGAAATATATTAGAAAGTAAACCCCCCTTTCCGATTGACCGATTCAGCTCATTTTTACAACACTTCTTTCTAATGAGTTACCCACGAAGTATACCGCGTTTCGTTACAATACAGCAGAAATTACGACCAGTATGAGTATATTAGTAATTTGGGTCCGGAGTAAACCCCCCCTCCTAATGAACCGATTTAGTTTATTTTTACAAGACATATTTACCTGTAGATTACCACTACAAATACCGAGTTTCGTCGAAATATACCAAAAATCACGGTTGGTAGTGGCGAATTGGTATTGTGGGTCTGGAGTAAACCCCCCCCCTCCTAATGAACCGATTTAGTTTATTTTTACAACACATATTTACCTGTAGATTACCACTATGAATACCGAGTTTCGTCGATATACACCAAAAATCACGGCTGGTAGTGGCGAATTGGTATTGTCGGTCCGGAGTAAACCCCCCCCCCCCTCCTTATGATCCGATTTAGTTCATTTTTATATCTCACTTTTCTCTCTATATTACCACTACGAATACCAAGTTTCGTTGAAATATAACAAATATTACGGCTGAAATGGTCAAATTAGTGTTTTGGGTTCGGGGTAAACCCCCCGAAAAACTCTGGCCGCTATCGTGTTAACAGACACATATATATATATATATATATATATATATATATATATATATATATATATATATATATATATATATATATATATATATATATATGCATATATATATATATATATATATATATATATATATATATATAGAGATATATATAAATTTTAACGGGGGTCATTTTCGCTGTCTACTAGGTAGGATCGATAAAGATTTGAAGAAATTTTTCAAAAATTCCGTCATGAGTCCAACCTCAATAGCTACTTTCCTTCGGAGGAAAGTGCTAAAAATAAATTAGAAACCAAATAAGTAATATAAAAATCTTATAAGGCAAATCTGTAACTGTTTGGATTCACAGATTTGAACCCGTGATCTCTGAACTATGAGTGCTAGATGATTTTGACCTATCCTATGACACTCCCCATATCAAGGCCTATCTGTGTGCCAAGTTTGGTCAAAATCGGTCAAAGGGTATGGATTTGTATTACACCCAAACACACAGATAGACAGCTGATAGCCGTTTTTGACCTAGCCTATGACACTCCCCTTATCAAGGCCTATCTGTGTGCCAAGTTTGGTCAAAATCGGTCAAAGGGTATGGATTTGTATTACACCCACAAACACACAGATAGACAGCTGGTAGCCATTTTTGACCTAGCCTATGACACTCCCCGTATCAAGGCCTATCTGTGTGCCAAGTTTGGTCAAAGGGTATGGATTTGTATTACACCCAAACACACAGATAGACAGCTGGTAGCCATTTTTGACCTAGCCTATGACACTCCCCGTATCAAAACCAACCTGCGTGACCAGTTTGGTCAAAATTGTTCAAACGGTGTGGATTTGTATTAGGAACAAATATACAGACAGGCAAACACCTGATTTTTATATATGTATACAGTACAGATTCATTATTTGTTAATTTAAATTAACTTAGCTAATTTTTTTAATATTGGTAAGATTAAACAAAATATAAAATACAAACCAAGAACAATAAAATTGTTAATCCTTTTATTTTTTTCTTATTTTTTTTACATCAAAATCTAGGCCATTAGCACCAGTTAATCCTTTTATTAGTAACAAGTTTTCATGAAATTTTTTATTAGTAACAAGTTTTCATGGTCAATCCATTAGAAATCACCAAAATTGCATAAAATTTGTTGCTCAAGATTTTTTATTTGTCTAATTTTTTTATGAGTTACTCTTCTAGACTAGGTGAGGTCAAACCTGTAGTAAAAAAATGTCTTGGCTCATAGTTTTTTTTTTGTTTTTGCGCCCATATTAATTAATTTTTGGCTGAAAACCTTTTCTTTCATAAATGTATCTAACTCTTAAATTCATAGTTATCAAAACAGAATAAACACTAAAATTATCAAAACGGTCTACCGTCTAGCATATGCTCTTGATTTTTGTTCCTGCATTGTTTTATCTAAATAGTGTGGAAATGGAAGAAAAAAAAGACGAAAATGTATTGAAATTTAAAAATCAAAAATGTTGAGCAACAGGGTCTGGGTCATTTCTAATGGATTGATCTATGGGTCAGTTGTAAGATTTATAATTAAATATGTGGTTTGGTATACACATTAAATTAGTAACATCCATATTGTTTTCTTTGGTATACATATTGCATTTGTAAGATTTATGATAAAATCTGTGGTTTGGTATACATATTGAATTAGTAATATTGTGATGATATACATATTGATTTAGTAAGATTTCTGGTAAAATCTTTGGTGCAGTTTGCATATTGAATGATTAATGTTCGTCATAAAATCTTTAATATACATATTAAATTTGTAACATTTCTGTTAATATCATCTGCTGGTTGATATATAGAATTCCTAATATATTGTCTGAAAATAATAAATATTAATATGATATCTTTGATAGATATATTCAATTAGTAAAATTCATGGTAAAATGTTTTATTTTGAATTAAAAATATTCCTAATATTATCGTAGGAAAACATATTGAATTACACAAATTTACTTAAGTATTTTTTTTTTTTTTAAGGATATATTTTTCTAAAATTTCTAGATTGCAAAAAATATCAAGAACTGACAGTTGAATATCTGCATGCAATGCCACTTCTGCCAGAATTCATGCCCTTCACTCTTCCGATGGACAACTGCCTGCCTCGTTTTATCCCTCTTATTGTTGGCGGGAAGAACGTAACCAAAGGAGAATTCCCACATATGGTAAGCCTAAATCAGGAGTCTCGAAAGCCTGTTTCAAGATTTAAACCTTACTCAAATTTATAGATGTTGAGCCTAGTATCATATAATTTTTATGGAATGATCTGGAAATCATTCCATAAAAATTTTATTTATGTGAGTAGGCTGAATTAAAAAAAAATAGAATAATTACAAATCGTAAACTTCAAAGCATAAATACTAATCATCTCAAAAACAGTTCACCAAGACTCACAAAAGCAATTTCATTTATTTATTTAAATTTTAATGTCCATTATTATTTGCTAAGAATTTTAGGACGGCTCATCTATAGGTTACCACCATTTTCTAGCCAGGATAGGGCTGATGCCTTTTCTTTTTTCTAAAGAAAAGTCACCGCCCCAAAGTGGGAATCGAACCCACGACCCTTGGCACAGTGTGTTAAGTGCTCATGTCTTAACACGCACGGCCACCAGGCCTACCATTGATTTTATGAAATGTATTCTGTATTTCTGCAGGTTGAATATATTTTTATTGAAAAAAAAATCATATTGATGTATTTGCTAAAAAAAAAAAAATCAGTCCCGTAACAGGCCACAAGGGCCCAGAGGGGCAGATACTGTAGAGGTATCTGATTCTTGACCATACGGCACACTAGGGAGATAGTTTGGTCAATACTATGCTCCGGCCGCCTGATTTTCCCCTTGGCTGCTTCGACTGCTAGAGTCATTAGCACCCAAGGTACCCATTAATAATTAATTAATTAAAGGCTGGGTAAGCCTAGGGACGATCTGGGACCCCAAATCCAACCCTCGAACGGCAGCACTAGAAGAAAAAATCTTTAGTGCGCGCTCGGGTTTTGAACCTGGTCCTCCAGTTCATTAGTCGAGTGCTCTACCACTGAGCTAACCTCGCCCCCGTATTTGCTAAAACGTATATATTTAAAATGCTGTTTCATAATATACAGGCAGAACCTATTTTTTTACCTGCACTCTGTTTTTACCTCTAAAATGTTTGGTCAAAACATAATTTATTTATTTTCCTTTAATAGCATAAATATGCTTTAGCGATGACTAAACTGAAAAAAAAGTTATAAAAAAGTGTCCACTGATGTTTGCGCATGCATGGTAAAACATATTTATGTTCCTGAATTTGAGCAGAAGACTCTAAACAATTTTTTTATTTCATTTTTCGAGACAGGGAAGCATAATTTATGTATATGATTTTTACAGGCTGCAATCGGATATCACAAGAGTGACTACATTGAATATCTCTGCGGTGGCACATTGATTAGTGAAAAATTCGTTTTGACTGCAGCGCACTGCGCTGAAACAAAATGGTGAGATTCACATTTATTGTATATTGCTGATATTTTCTTCATCGTAAATTTGTCCTCATTAAAAGAATTGACTCACCATTTTGAAATGGTTTTTTGTGTGTTTCTCATCAAAGCATGATAAGTTAACCAATGACTGTGTAATAAATTGTAGTTTATTAAATTTAAATCCTAGTTGGGATACCTATTCTAGGTCTCTCTTCACATGCTCTCTGTCTGAAGCGTTGGCTTCATGACAACTTGACATGTTTTGATATAATATTAGCAGCATATTTACGTGCTTTGTCTTAAAAGTTCACTGAATGGTATGATAAAAACATAAATACAGAATTTTAATTGTAAGTACCTTTATTGACGCTCAAAATACTCTCCATCAGCCACAACATACTCCTCGAAATGTTCATATAACGGTTGAATACTACTGTTGTAGATTTGTCGATGTGGAATCGTTCTCAAAATAGCCATCATATGGTTCTGAACCTCCTCGACATCCTTTAAGGCCTGCATAAGACATGGAAACAACACATATTCTGGGCTATTGGTGCCTTAACCAATAGCCCAGAATAGTTCCCATCTAAAGATATGACAACAGCTCATAAGAGACACTTTCACTGAGGGCAGAGGAAACTGGGTCAAATTCCAGCCAGCAATTTAAATTTTCTGAAGTTAAAGATTTGATAAGTCTTTCAGTACCGACGGGAGCGAGGTTAGAGCACTTGACTAATAAGTTTTAGGGCCTGAGTTCAAATCCAGCAAGCACTAAAAATTTTTTCTTCTAGTGTCTTTGTTTGTGGGTTGAATTCAGCCTCCCTGACCGTCACTAGGCCAAACCAGCCTATAATTAATTAATTAAAAGGTACCCGCAAAGGGAAAAATCAGCCAGCCAGAGCATAGTACTGACCCCTGTGTGCCATATGATCATGAATCAGATACCTCTACGGTATCTGCCCCTCATGGCATGGGAGTGTTGAGTTTAAAATAGCTACACAAATTAAGAAATATTACTATCACCATTTAAATGGTCCAATTTTCAGGATTTTTTTTTTATTATTATTATTTTAAGATATTCATTCAAATTTATATAATATTTTAAAAGTATTCAATTTTTAAAGGGGGCCTCCAGTCTCAGTAACACTCGGATCAGTTATACTGTACTCTGAAGACAGCGTAGAAATAGGAGTGAAGAGAACAATACCCCATCCGGACTACAAACCTCCTTCTTACTACCACGATATTGCACTAATCGAGCTGGATAAAGAGGCAAGCTTTTCGCAGTATCTACGTCCAGCTTGTCTTGCACTCCCAGGCACACATGCTCAGGAAGCAGGGAGCGTGGCTCTGGCTACTGGCTGGGGAAAGACTGGTTTTGGTAAGTTTTATTATAAATACATTTATCGCAGACTTTGCTCTTTGGAGAGTTACAGGTATCGCAGGATAATCCAGGAGGTGTATATTTCGTTATATTATTGAGGTAGCTAGGTGAAGTTTCTCCCCAAAATTGTTTAAAGCATTGTTATATTTGTGATGGTTCGAACCTGTCGTGTTAAGGTCTACTATAATTTTGCTTATTTTATATGAGGAGGTAAGATGCAAAACTCGTTTGATCAATTTTTTGAAAAAATCGAGGTGGCATTAGATTCTAAAAGATATTTCAACATATGTTGAAATGTAACATAAATCTGTAAACATAAAGATGTACCTTTCGAAGGCAAACAAAAAAAAAAAAAAAATCTGGCCACTCTACAAGATGTGGTTTTTAATTTGTTGAGCTTCCTGAAAAATATGTTCCTGTGGAACAAACGAGTTTTGCATCTCACCTACTCAAATTAAGGTCCATAAATTTTGAATTTTGAGTTAAGAATCTCATAATTTGATGAGTATGTCAGCTTCATACTGTGATACCACTTTAATATCTTGGATTTACACAGTTCGAAGGATAACTCCCTATATTTTTCAATTTTTCCGATGATTGTACTAGAACGTTAGCTGACATTAGGGGTCACTATTTCTATGACGCATACTTTCTTTTTATTATTCTCTATTATTATTATTGTTTTCTGTTATTGAATGTTTCTGATAAACGAAACCACACATAACACAACGGCTGTGAAGATTCATTGATCTCAAAATTAAAGGTAGCTTAATGCTCTTCTGACAGTTTCTGGTCCACAATTAGGATCAAATTTAATTCTGTTTGTTGTTTATTTTTTGTTAATTTGTTTTGTTTTTTTTATCTTCTGCCATTTTAAGTGATTCAAGTGGTATAACAGGCCTCAATTACCACTAAAAGATAGATTGATGTTAAAAATAACAATACTTGGGGAAGTGAAGTCTATGTTTTATTAAATAATTTGGGTATAATTAACTCCCAGAATGTTTTAATTTTAAATTTTCTTGTCCCAATTTTTGTCACCACAACAGTATATAGCCACCCATAGTCACCACAACAGTATATATTACTTTGTGAGCTTAACTTGGTTTAAATATAGTATGTAAAAATGTATGCTTCAATTTTTAAAGCAAATTTTTTTCTGTATTTGCAGCACGACTATCTACAATGAATCTCATGAAGGTGCCATTAAAGATTATAGAGAACAGTAAGTGTGAAGAATACTATTCAAGTGATGTCGGGCAGCCTGCTCTCGTAGAAGGCATAAATAACAAGCTTATCTGTGCTACTGGCCATGAAAGTGAATATCATGATACTTGCCAGGTGAGTTTTTTTTTTTTTTATTATAACATAAAATACAGCCATTTTAAATGTAATACTGTATTTACAAAGGGAGAACATATTCCCATGTTTACACTCTATATAAAATAACCATAAGTTTAAGCAAATTAAAAATTAAATCTTTAAATGAGATAACAAATGAAGTTCTCATAATGTAATCGCCATTACGGAAGAACAATGACAACTGCAAATAATGTCATAGAAAATATTAGAAACACATCCCATAAACAGGGGGACATGGACATAACTGTAGTTCCACTCGAGACAGAGAATTTGTCTTCTATAACAACAAACAATTTTCAGAGAAACTATAATGTAACTGCACTTAAGGATTGAAATTAGGGTGATCCAAATCCCTTGTAAATAAAAGTAAAGTATATATTCTACATACACTCAAAATACCATTATTTTCTCTCGTTAAAAAAGATAGTCCTTTGTGGTGATGGAATCACTCTACTCCTTCTGGAAGAGGAGTCCCTCCATTTATGGCGATGGGGTCAACCAACTCTTTATGGTAGTGTTGACTGCCTTTTCAATCCTTGTGATATCTTTTTCCCCAATTTTTTTTTTTTTTTTTTATATCTAATTTTCAGAATTATGTGTGAAATGAACATGGACATTGATTAAACCAAACAGTGAATTGAAAAACATAGATAAAAAAAAAATATATTTTTAACCAACAAGAAAAAGCAATTAAAACAAAATGTATACCAGCTTTTGGTAATGTTTTCAACAGATATTTACAGTACTCAACCCATTTGGTTGGAAAATTTACAATTTTCTGTAATGAATGGATCTTCAAATGTCAGAAATAACATGATCATTAAGTACATTAAATAGTTTAAATTGAAGTACTTGTACAAATATTTGTCTATTCTGCACCCAAATATTTTTGTATGAATTCAGATAAAAGTTGTGTATTCAATTTGATTTTCTATTTGTTTAAATTGTAATGTATTTTTATAAATTACACAGGCTTTCCTGTTAGGTTTTTACCCTTTTTTAGCTAGCATAAAGCTGATTCCTGTTCCTTTTTTCAAAAGAAAATCCACCACCCCTCATGGGCATCAAAGTCACGACTCTAGGCGTCACAAACAGAGCGTTAACCCCTTGACAGCCATCAAATCTTTGTTAAATTCTGAAGTTCAAAGTTAGTCAGCCAATAGAGTCAACTAACAGAATCCAACCCCCTCTAACCGTTTTATCAAAACTAAGCCTTGCATCATGTAAACCCCTAATAAACAAAATAATTTCTATTGCGGTTTTGATTAGGGGAATAATCTGAAAAAAAATTCTGTAACCATTCTCCAGAAAGAAATTAAAACATAAAAACTCTTAGCCGAATTAGTACCATTTCTTGGCTTCGTATCAACCCTTAACAGCTATCTGCCTCCCACTTTCAAATACGATCTTTTTAAACCAGAACAATATGTTATATATCATAAAGTTTTTTTTTTTTTAATTTGACTATTAATTTTTTTTTTTCAGTGAGTGATAAGATTAGACATTTAAATTTAACAACCTCGACCTGAGAATCAATGAAGTGGTACAAATGTAAAACAAAAATTTTGGTGTTAACATTTCCCCTTTAAGTAGAGTATTATTAATCAGCTAGTTAATTTAAACTCCAGAAGAAAAAGTTAATTTAGCAATAACTGTTAAATATGCAATGTTCACTATAGCACATCTTGTGTTTCATAAAATCATTCAGGAGATTCCTTTGCCTTTGCAGAGTCATCGTCATTACTCATTTTCCTATTATCTCCATTCCCTGAAATAAAATAAATTTATTAAAGTAAATTATATATCTGCACAATAATAAACTATGTAAATATATAAACCCTCATAAAAACTAACATTAAAAAAAAATAAGGCCACCTCCCAATAACAGATTGCCTATGAAAGTTATGATATCGTCCCTACCATGTCGAACTATCGAATATGAAAATCGGAACAAACTTGAGAACAAACATATTCTATCCATTGACGAAATAATATAAATTGAAAAATTGTCTTATTCGATACTTTATTTAAGGAATTAAAGGCTATTCTAAAGGGGTTAGAGTTGTGACAATTGACAAGATTATAAATTGTAGACGACAATATGTAAGAGCAAAGTATCGAATCTGAAAAACGAGTTTTTACATATTTGATATCATAGTATTGGGCCAAGTTTTAGGCTCTTAATAACTTTTCAAGAACCTTAGAATACCCTCTTGCTTATTTGCGCATTTCCCAGTTTTTGTTAAATGATAACCATTTTATAGAGCTTTTAATAACTTAAATAGAGCTCATACTGACCCGGTCGTTTAAGTCTTCAGAGTGTTTACAATAACCCTGAATCGTTATCCAAAGCTCGTGAATCTTTAAATGCCAGAAATTTTATAATAAATCTATATGTTAATCTATATCTTTTTATAAGTTAATTTAGATTTGGCATCGTCAACGCTTCATTTGATACACCACTTGATTGGTTTTCGATGGTATAACAAGTACAAAACAAATACCCCTCTCCAGAGGGTAGTGTAAAACACTACTTTTTCTATTAATATAACTGTCCGGTCTCCCGTGGTCTAATGGTTAGCGCATTGGATTCATAAGCGGGAGATGGTGGGTTCGATCCCCACCTCCGGCAGGAATTTTCTCATCTCAGGGCTCGGGAAAATTCCTCGCTGCACCCTGGATGTCGGCGCCAATGACCTAGAAGTAGATGCACCATTCTAATTTCAAGATGGTTCAAAGTTGAAAGCTGGATTGTGGTAGCAAGCTCAGTTTGTTTGCATGGTACTGTAAACTGTCAAATTTTTTTCATTACTTATACATATCCAAATTGGGAAAGAAATCCACAATTTAGTCAAAAATTACAAACATTACGGCCTTCAGGTTTTCATGGTTTTTTCGGTGTCATCACAGTTTCTCAGAACTAACCCTGAAGAAGCAAGCAGCATGACTGGTGTTGGTGAAGAAAATGATGACACGGTCAAAACCCAAAAAATATAATTTTTTTGATGACTTGGACTGTGGAAGTCCACGAGTTAAATTACTTAAAAATGTATTAATTGATATAATAATAATAATGGTGGCTGGTTACCTCCATTTGAACAATAGAAAACATTTGTGTAGCTCTTTTCTTGTGAAAAGCAAACAAAGCTGATTTTCACTATGTTGAATGTAACAACTAACTGATTGTACGCCTAACATGATTAGTATCTTATTTATAAGCCAATTTTTAAAATTAAAACCTAATAAATAAAACAATTTTAAGATAATAAAATCATTATTTCAATTTTAGGGTGATTCCGGAGGACCACTACAAGCATTCCTTCCTGGTCACAATTGCATGCTCGAAGTTGTAGCCGTTACGTCTTTCGGAAAGACCTGCGGTACAGCAATACCTGGTGTCTACACTAAAGTTGAGCCGTACATCGACTGGATAGAAAGTGTCGTATGGCCTTAATATTAAAATATTGTAAAATATAATATAAAGAGATTGTTAATTTAAAATGTACAGTGTACATATATTGTAATTATATTTATTTTGCTATGTTGATAGTTAGATATAATTTGTAATAAATGTGTTATAAATAGGTGACAGCACTTGCTCAGAAGCAAGAATTTTTATACTTAAAAAGTTAATGAAGGATGTTCTTCAATAAAATTAATAAATTTTCCTTTCTGTAAATAATTTGTTTTATTAACTAACTTCCTTATTAAGTCAACAGTTTCATGTCAGTTTTTTAACCAAACGTTTATTGTAGCCCCTCTTCCAACTCCTTTTTTTTTCAAGGTAACTGTATCAGGATTATTTATTAATTCACGGAGCTCCACAACGGCAAGGTGATTTACTATATCAGGATTATATTCCATTCAATATTCAATGTGTTGATAATTAGGGAATGGATGTTATTGTATTTACATATTTTTTTCCCGATTCTTAAATCGTAATTGTTGATTTAATTTTTTTTTTCTTTTCTTTTCTACGGCGCATCGACATAAATCTTGGCCATTAGCGCCGACGTCCAGGGTACAGCCAGGAATTTTCTCAGCGAGCCCTGAGATGAGAAAATTTCTGGCGCCGGTGGGGATCGAACCCACCAACTCCCACTTATGAACCTAGCTTTTGATCTAATTCTGCACATTTTAAGTGATTTTAAAGCATTTAAATGTTTTTTTATTTTACATATTTTGTAAAAAATCCATATTTTTACACATCGCACATGTCGTGGAATACTGTAACATCTCGAAAATCAAAACTTTTGGGAAATGGTGTTTAAAGTTTTTCCTTTTTCAGTTTGCCTTTTTTAATTATTGTTTTTTTTCTGATAATAAATTTTATTGTTACTTAACTATTATTGTTTTTATTTATTTTTCACTTTACCTGTTTGTGAGTGCTCATTTGCTGAAAGAAATGAATTTGTTAGAAAATTTGTGGATGTTACAGTCTTGACTAGACTCTTTTGCTGTGGGTTGTTGTTTGTTACTGTTTCCCCTGTGACAATTTATTTTCTTGTTAACTTCTTATTTTCAATAACTAACATAATTTTCTCTAAAATAGTTAAAATAAGGATGCAAACTTAATTCAGTACTTGCCACATCTACACCATACTATTTTTTAATTTTAACAATATATAACCCGTTTTTAATTTCACGACCACAGTTACGTTATCACAAATTTGTATTAATACTAGCGAGTTTACTATTGATTAGGTATGTATATTATAAGAAAAAAAAGGCAAATAAAAAAAGGAACAACATTTTACGTCACAAATTTGGATGGCTTGAAATTTAAACCTTCTAGGCACATTGAAGTTATTTCTAAAATAAATTTCACAATGAATTGTAGAAGTCGAAATGTATTTAATATAATTGTTATTTACTAAGAACATTACATACTTTCTTCTTGTTCGGGGCAATCGGGAACTATAATTTTCCAGTTTTTGAATATTTTCTTCAGTAGTTAAAGTAATCCTTGATGCTCGTGTGTTATTAATTTTTGTTTTTGAATGGAAAATGTCTACCTGTTTGAATTGATCATCTTGATAAGATGTCTTGTACCTGAAAGTACAAGACAAAGTAAGGGGTTATGATGAAAGTAAGGGGTTATCTTGAGTTATTTTGAGAATTTTGATTTTCTGAAAGGGTACAGTTTTGTTGTTCGTGTTGATAGAGAAGATTTTCCCCGAGTTCGCTTCTCAAAAATTTAAAATTAATAAACTGACAGAAGCTGATTTTCTTCACTTTATGAAATGGTGCTCTATTTTTTTCCGTTCGCATTTGATAATTTGAGGAAGGTATGTTTATTGTTTCAGACTTTAAAGTTCTTTTTATCCCTTTTTTGACCTTAATAAGAAATTTGTGTTCTATTGTTTTGATGTTTGGGAACATGCATGATACATTTACATAATTAT
Organism: Gonocerus acuteangulatus; assembly: GCA_946811695.1. Lineage (NCBI taxonomy): Eukaryota > Metazoa > Arthropoda > Insecta > Hemiptera > Coreidae > Gonocerus > Gonocerus acuteangulatus. The sequence goes on along the minus strand of OX328129.1, from coordinate 18,411,604 downwards.
CAACTATTTGTTCTTTTGCTGGCCAGCACAATTATCAACTGTAATAAGTATTAAAGCTGATCCATCCATATGCAGTCGAATCAATATTTACTTTGGTACTGAGATTCAGTTGTACACATATTTAACAGGAATTCCCTCAGATAATATGAATATTATCTCCTCATCGTCATAATTAGCGGCTGTATAAGTCTTTTCCATTGCTATTGGGAGTGCGTGGTTAAAAAATGAGAAGTTTGATTACGTCACCAGTAAAAACATTTTTGGTTTGACTTATAATTTCTCATATTTAAATATATTGTGGTTTTCGTTAAATTTTTCTTCACTTGTTAAAAACCCTAGAGAAATAACCTTTCTTCTTGACGCACGAACATTAAGCCTTACTAACAACCAAAATAATTTGATAATAAGGTCTTTTATAACAATTAATGTTTAGCTCAAGAGAAGTTTACTAAGACTGAAAAACCAAGGAGAATGTCTAAGCCATGGAATATAAACATAGAAATGAGTACATTTAATAATCACCGATTAAATTAGAAAAAAAAAAAAAAAAAACTTTAAAAATATTTTATTTTTTAAGTTTTTCTTGATTAACACCAGGAGTTTGGACTTTGATTTGGATATCTTTTTCAGGGGCTGACGATTTCATTACATTTCCAGCACCCTTTGCACCTGAAGCAAGAGAAATTTGTTGAAAAATAAGTCCCTTAAATAATAATTGATTTTTTATAAAAATAATGTTAGCTTCATGTTCTGGGAGACCGAGTTTAAAACTCGGGCTCACACAAAAGATATAGTCTTGTGTCGTGGTTCAAGGGTCCCTAAGCGCACTCAGCATTTAATGGATAACAGCTAATGGAAAAATCATTGTCTGGAGTATAGCACTGTCCACACTATCCCCATCTGTACAGAATGGTCAAAATATCCCTAAAGTACCTATCCCTCCAATTCCTTAAGGTCCATGAGACAGTGATTATTTTGTTAGAATCTATATTGTCTAAACATTCAACATGAGCAGAGATCTATTAAGGATTTGTTTTTTGTTTTTTTTCAAAATTTTACCATTTGGTTCATTAAAAACAAAAGAAAAGAACATCCTATTTTAACAATGACAGTTCTAATAATGCCACATAGTTTTTTAGAAAGTATATAATTTTTCAGAAAATAGGAGGTTCAATCAGAATTGTTGAAAAGAATATTTATCCGAACCACTCTCCTAGTTAAAAGTATGTGCATTTATATTCACATGTTCATACATTTATGTGGACTTGCGGGGAATAATTTTTGATCTTGTTTAACAAAACTAGCTTTACATTATCTGAAACCAATAAGAAAAAATAGGTGTGTACTATAAAATTATTCGTTTAATTATTCAATCAGCTGGTTAACAAAAATTTTATATTTATTTAAATTTCAATGTCAAATTCAAATTGTAACATGCATTCAAGCATTTTGGTGCTACCTTGGGTGCTAATGACTCTAGCAGTCGATGCAGCCAAGGGGAAAATCAGGGGGCCGGAGCATAGTACTACTGACCAAGCTATCTCCCTAGTGTGCCGTATGGTCATGAATCAGATACCTCTATAGTATCAGCCCCTCAGGGCCCTCGTGGCCTGATACGGGACTAATTTTTTATGTTTACAAAATATGACTGACTCTATATGTTTACAAAGTAAATCATTCCGCATTTTATGTTTTTGAGGACCTTGTGTTGAAGCTGTAAAGCGTAAAATGGTGATGAAATGTAAAATCTGTGGCTTATTTAGTAAATTATATGGCAATTTATAATGGGCAAGTTAAGATAATTGTTCATTTTTATTTGACGCTTTCAATAGAATATTTATTTGGTGTTGTAAAAAAGACGATTTAGTCTATTAGAGGCTATCTCATTTTCCCATTGCTTGGTTATAAAATGAGAAGTTTGATTCCGTGGCCGATAACAAAAATATGCGGCTTGACTTATAATTTCTTGTTTTATATTTGCTAACGTTTCGGCTTGAAATTCAAGCCTTCATCAGGACGATAAGAAGAGGAAGA